>CM076571.1:918578984-918918320 GCA_034641835.2 Pinus albicaulis | reverse complement strand
ATTTGTCGCCCTTCTACATAGCCGATTTGTTCTGGAGAGATGAGCAATGGGAGCAGAGGTTTGATTATGTTTGCAATGACTTTAGAGATTAATTTTTAGATGAAGTTGCACAATGAAATGGGTCTATACTTTTCTGGAGTGACTGAGTGCTCCTCTTTAGGAATGAGGGTGAGAAAAGTTGCATTAAGAGACGGGAGAACCCAATGCAGATTTCTAGATTCTTCAACCAAGTCCCAAACCTCCATTTTGATATGCTCCCAGAAGTAATGAGAAAAATGTGTTGTGAAACCATCTCGGCCTGGAGCTCTTCCATCTTTGAGTTGCGCCATAGCCTGCTCCACTTAGTGAAGAGAGACAAGCTTGAGTAACATTTGGTTGTGATCTTCTGTGATGAGCTTGGGAATATGCTGCGTTATCCTCCTGATGGCTTGCTTACTACATCCAAGAGGCTACTGAAGAATGTGTTGAAAATGATTGAGGAGTTCCTTTTCGATATCCGCATGTTCCTCAAGTTGATCCCCATGACTGGTGTTTAGAGTGGCTATGCGATTGTCCATACGTATTTGTATGGTGGATCAATGGAATAATCTTTTATTCTTCTCTCCCTCCTTGAGCCAACGTATATGCGACTTTTGTCTCCATAGAGTCTCCTCTCGCTGGTGCCTCTCATCCAACTTAGTGTGGAGTATTTTTTCCTGGGAAGCTAAGGCATCAGATTTTCCCTCTTTGATTATACACAATTTTAGCTCTGACATTTTTTGTTCCAGTTCCTTTTGATGTTGAAAAATGTTCCCAAAGCTAGAATGATTCCATTTCTTAAATGTAAATTTGAGGCGCTTGAGCTTATGCTGAAATTGGAACATTTTGGAGTCTTCCAGTGGTAAGAAAATTCTCCAGCATGTGGTGACCATATCTTGAAATTCGGGTGTGAAAACCAGAAGGATCCAAAATGAAATGGTCGCTTGTTAGTTATTCTAGGATGCAACCATTGTAATAGGATGGGCCAGTGATCATATCTAGCTAGTGGTAGAATGGAGGAGTGGAAGTCACCTCCCAAGTGGATTGCATTGTCAGAAATGAGAAAGTAATCCAGTCTTGAAGAAATCTACTGTGAGTCGAATATTTTGTTGTTCCAAGTGTGCATCCCATTGGAGAAAGGAAGATTAGTCAACCAGTTGTCTTGAATGAAATCTTTGAATCGAATACTGTTCATCTCAAGTTAGGATCTGCTTCCTTGTTTTTCCTCTAATTTAGTGATCATATTAAAATATCTTCCACTGATTCCATAGGGGATGGCGCCTTGAAGAGTTAAGGATGGCCAATGTGTTGAGCAGGCCAATTTTCTGAAGAGGGTCTTGAGGGAAATAAGCATTGGTAAGGTTCCCATGTATATTAGAACCAATCATGTGGAAGGAGGCTTGAATGGAATTGTGAGAGGCATGGAAATTAGATAGAGATATGATTTGGGGATCCCAAGCTGTAGCTATACCACCTGAGGCTCCAGAGGCATCAACCGCTATGGTGCAGCATCCAAACCATATCTTGGTGAGAAAGCAGTCAAGAGTGCTATTGGTACATTTGGTTTCCTATAAAAAGAATATAGTTGTCTTGTCTTGCTGAATCATTTTCTTAATCATTCGATGTTTTGTCAGACTATTAAGCCCTCTAATGTTCTAAAAGATGAGCTTCATCAATAACTGTGGGAGATAGGCCAATAGAACTTGGTCAGCTTGGGATATCTTCTAGATTCAACAATAATTTCTCCTACAATGATCGTTCTTTGCTGATATGTTCTACGCCCTCTTTTATTTGGCTCTTTCATTATCTTTTTACTGTCCTAAGGGCTTCCTTCCTGAATGCCCAATGAGTTGTGTCATTGTGCACGAAAGAGTGCTACTTCTAGGCTATCGATTTTCTGGAGGGGAATCTTGTCATAGGATTTCTGATGACAAGCTAGCTCCAGAGCTAGGATATCTAGATCTCCCAAATTGATTCTCTCTAGTTCCTCTTCCATGTGTGTAGGATCATTCATTTCTTTCTTGGAGTGTTCTTTCTAAGAGGCTGAGTGAGGGTTTGCATCTATCTCCATCTAATTTGTGTTTCTGATCACAATAGCTTTGTCTCTATTAGTCAGGGAGATCGATCCATGAGGTTTAGAGGGCAAGGGAGGGGTGGGAGTCTTCTGAGGCGTGATTGGGGGGTCAAGACCAGCAGATTTGGGGATTTCTGAAGAATGTTGTGATGACTCTCCTTCCAAGATTTGATGGGTAGCAAGAATTTCAAAGTTTTTGTTGGTGGAAGGTGTGGGTGAAACTTTGGGAATGGCTAAAGATATCTTGGTATGCATTCTATAGCTAGGGACTTTGGTGAAAACCTCCACATCAGTTCTTTCAGAGGTTAGGGTGGATTTGGGATGGAGGTTTAAGAGGCAATCTCTGAAAAGATGGTCATTTTCATGGCATTTTCTGCATCAGAAGGGAACATGCTCATAATCAATGGTTTGGATCCATTCAAAGTCGTCATGAAAAAGACTTACCGAATCTGTGAGGGCTTTGGCAAGATGCATGTAAACCCGGATCCTTGCATAGCATGTGTATCTTCTGAGCTTGGTTTCTTCAACTATCTTGATGAACTCCCCTGGTCCATTTCCTATGTTTTATAAGGTTTCCTCATCCTAGTATTCCATAGGTAGAGAATACATTCTAATCCAAAATGGTGCCCAGTTGAAATCTTCCTTGTCGGGGTTGAATATTTTAATCCAGTCTCTCAGGTATAGGCCTGCTGAGTTGAAAAAGTATGAGCCCCCATCCAGTATGTGATTTCTGTCCTCAATGCAATTGAATATGGCATTGAAGAACCCTTTTTGTCCTAGCTACAGGGAAACATGTCCCTTTGGTTTCCATTTTGAAGCTAACCATCCCTGGAACACCTTCTTAGTTAGCTAGAAGCCAATAAATTCGCTGATGAGGGCATGGTCCTTCATATACTAAATGTGACCATTGATACGATGTCCTGGTAGGTTTATTTTGATGCGATCTGCTGCGATTGGAATACATGTTGTAGAGGAGGCTTTCTTTTGTGCCTCGGAAGTATTTTGGGTCTCTATTTTGTCATTTTTCTCAGCATTTGCATTCACTTGTGCCCCTACAAAGTCAGAGGACGGGATCTGTTCATTTGTGGCCGTATTTGTTGTGTTAGTTGGAGGGTTAACAAGAAGGGGGGGGGTTCCCGCCCCTCCCAAAGAGGCTGCCATTAGGTGGCTTCAGAGTCAAGCGAGGATGGAGTGTTGCTAAGATCATATTGGGCTGCTGGTAGAGCAAAGGAGTGCCCTGTTGACTTTGTTGTAGGGTTTCATAAACCCTAGGGATCCATTGGGGAGGCGATGACTAGAGCAACCCCTTCCCTGTGTTTCTAATAATCCAAAGAAAATATTGGATGATCTTGGTATGTTAATTTATACATCCAATTATTTTTCTAACCTAGAACCATGTATAAATCATCATGCATCAACGCCATGCAAAGGATCTAGCTACCCACTAGCCAAATATCATTTGCAAATGGATCTCTTCACCCACTAGTCAAATACCCTTTGGTGATATGGTCAGGTACCCATTTATCGAATTAAACACAAGACTAGTCTTGGGTCACCAACTATCCAATACATCACTTGCAACTAGATCAGTACCACTGATCAATGGTGAAGCCCTTGGCCAATTTACACTACTAAAAAACATACAATTTGCACTAGGTTTAGCGTTATATTTTAGTGCATTTTTTTCCAATTTGGATGAGTAGTCTGGAACTAATTTTTTCTCTATTGTACATTTTTTAAAGCATCCTTTTTTGCGCCATATCTTTCTTCCTTTTTTATTCTAGATTTGACATCCTTATTTCCACCATATTTTGCACCAGGATTTGCATTTGGCTTTAATATAGGTTTTCTTCTTGGTTTCTACCATTTTTTTCATATTTTTTTTGTCCTTTTTTGCTTCTTGTTTTGTGCCATTGTTTTATTCCATTCGTTTTCCATCATTTGCATCAAGTTTTGCACCATGTTCTACACCCATTTTGTGTCAGTTTTTTGTATATAGTCTTCTGCTAGTTTTTGCATCTAGTCTTGTGCAAAAAAAATTTCTACTTTTGTACCAATTTTTGCATCTGGTTTTGCATGAGTTTTTGTGTCTATTTTTGCGCCATTTTTGCAACCAATTTTGCACCATGTGTTGAATCTGATTTAGCACCAAATTTTGCATCCATTTTTGTGCCCATTGTTGCATATTTCTTGCACCATTTTTGCATCCATTTTTGTGTTTGATTTGTCTGCCTTTTTTGCATGCTATTTTGCATCTAATTTTTCTTGTTTTGTTGCATCCAATTTTACATCCTTTTTAGTAGGGAAAATTTTAATGATGGAAAATTATCTTAAAGATTAGAAACCTTGGTGAATATTACTAATTCATAATATGAAAATTATAAAATGCTTGGTCATATTTTACTAAAAATATTCAAACTTCTAATGATTTTATATATCATCTATAAAAAAAATTATGATTTTTAAGGAAAAATATTTTTTTTCTTATAAAATTTGGGCGAATTGTTTCTAGGAAAGAATGAGAATTGGTGAATATTTTTTGGAATAGACATGCAAAATTATCCCATCTATCAAAATTAGCCCCCAAAATGTTCCCTTATTTTGAGTTTCCAAACTTGCATCTAGACTTTCATCCTATGTTGAGTCATATGTTGTGTCCATCTTTGCATCCCATTTTGTGTCTAATATTACATTCAATTTTGAGCCATTTTTTACATCTACATTTTCATTTGTTTTTGCATCACTTTTTTCTCCTCATTTTCCTTTCAACATTGCATCTCAATTTGTGTCCAATTTTCAGCGATTGTTATGCCCATTTTTGCACCATTTTTTGTGTCTACTTCTGCGTCCAATTTTGCACCATCTTTATGTACATTTTTTCATTTGTTTTAGCATCCAAATTTGCATCATTTTTTTGGCCTCATTTTGTGTCCACATTTACATCTCATTTTGCGCCTAGGTTTGAGTGTTAATTTACATCTAGTAATGCATATTTTTTTGCATCCAATATGGTGTCCTTGGTTTCACCTTTTTTTAAGCCCCATTTTACATCATATTTTATGTCTTTTCTTACATCATTTTTTTATTCTTTTTTTGCACCTACTTTTGCATACTAGTTTTACAACATTCTTTGCATCCTCATTTTGCATCTAAATTTCCATCCTTTTTTTCTTGTTTTTATCACCCATCTTAGAATCCCTTATTACAACCAATTTTATGTCTAGTTATATGTCCTATGTTGCATCTAGTTTGGTTCTCATTTTTGCATCCTTATTAGCACCCAGTTTGGTATTCTTTTGTCTTCCATGTTATGTTCCCTTCTTTGTGTCTAGTGTTGGATCCTATTTTATTTCTAGTTTAAAACCATTTTTTTTCCTTGTTTACATCTTGTTTTGATGCCCAGTTTAACTTCATATTATACTCCCAATTTCACATTCATTTTTGGCTTCTTTTTTAGATTGTATCTTTATTTCCATTTATGACCCCCTTTATGGGTTCATTTTACTCATTTCAATTACATGGAGAAATATATTATATTTTTTAATATCATTAAAGAAGATATCACAATTCAAATTGATAACATAGCTTTTGTGAAAAAAATTAATGGAAATTCACAACATCCATCCAAAAAATAGTAGTATCATCATATATAATGACTCTCCATAAAAAAATAATCTATAATTTTCAATTTACATATATGACTACCTAATCAACACATATCATGGATATCATTATTTTAAGGTAAATTCAGAACATCCATAAAAAAATAGTAATATCAACGTACATAATGATTCTCATAAAATAAAATTGATAGCTTTCAACACATATATAAAGTAACAAGAAAATACTAATATATCACCATCATCATATTTAATCAAATCAACTAAAATTCCAAGGTCAATTCACAACATCCATCCAAAGATAGAAATATCATCGCACATAATAATTCTCCATCAAAATAATGTTGATAATTTTAAATTTATACATAAAGTAATAAGATAATAATGATAATATCATCATAATATTTAATCAAATCAAGTATAATTCAATGTATGATTACCGAATAAAATTTTTTCATAGATATCATCATTCTAATTTATATTCACAGCATCCATCTAAAAATATGAATCTTATCATACACAATAATTTTTCGTCAAAAAAATGTTGAATTTTTTCAATGTATTCATAAGGTAACAATATAGTATTGATAGTATCATCATATTTCAAATAAACTAAAATTAAAATGTATGATTACCATATTAAAAATCCCAAATAAATATCAAAACAATGGATGACTAGCTAGCACCACCAAGATCATAGTCAAGATCATATGTATTGTCATTGCCATGATCTTCATCATCACCATCTTGATGAGTCTCATCCACTTCATCATCACCAATTTCATTTCCATCCTCATCATCAGTGTCTCATATATTTTTATGTATTCTTAGCATATTCTGGATCATCATCTATTCAGTCATCACATGCAGCATTCTATAAAAGAAATTAATATTACATGTTAGCATTAATTCCCTAGCGCAATGCATATTTTTGTTACAATGCTAACAATAAAATAATGTAGGATATAATAATGTCTAATAGTACTAAAAAATAAAATGAGAATATGATTTAATATATATTGGAGATGTACCTAATATTACATTGTAATTCAAATTAAGTAGTAGAAACAATTTTTGATGGATATGAAGTAGGTACCCAATTGTTCTTAATATTCTATTGTGAATGTTTCATATGATTTCGAAGCACCATTGGTAAATTTAGAGTTTCCAGAAGCTTTAGTTCAAATTACAATTGTAATTCGGACTAGAAATAGAATAAATTTTAACAAAAAATGAATGTCACATGAAAAAGTAAATTGTTTTTAATGAAAAATAAGTCACATACAATATGAATGTCCCGTGAAATATTGAATTGTTTTTAATGCATGTACTTATCACTATGATGTCATGGAACCTAATGTTTGTTCAAGAACAAATTCTAGTAAACAATTACTTCATTATATCCATTGTCACACTAAATAAATTACACCCGATGACGACAATGATTCCATTCTATTTGTTTTTAAATCCATAAATTATAATGTAAAATGAATCTGCAAGAATCCCAAACATCACTGATCATAAATGAATTTCAAACAAAATCAGCAAGAACCCTTAAACATGCAATCATAATTTTTTTTTAAAGACTATGACATATTTAACAATAAAATGTGAGCCCCAAATGGGAAAAAATAACCCACATAGCACAATGTTAAAACTAAGATTTTATGTTATTGACCCTTCATTTCAAGGTTCCAATTGTCCAAATAGTGAGGAAAAAACTTATTTTATTAAATAATGGCCAGTTAAAAAACACACATCCACATTTTGCAAGAATATTATTAGAAACTAAAATATTAAATAGAAGGGACTACAAAAGAATCATAATTGATCTCTGTAGAGAACCACTTATGTGCCTTCCATGAAGCTCCAAAAATGCCTTTGTCCAAACCAATATCTTTTCAATGAAACAATGAAGTTGTCCAAATATTTGAGTTGACTAGAAGAGATAGTTTAAGAGGCACAAAGTTATATAAGCTTAAATATACACATAGAGAATGCCGTAGAAGAAAAAAATATGAATGGACATAAAGAGCACCGGAAAACTAATGATGTAAAACAATTTCAATTGAAAGGTTGTGTATAAAATAATAAACATTTATGTGTGCGTGTGTAAACCTTCAGGCATGTATCAAATTAGTGAATTAGACATATGAATGTAGTATTAAATACATAAATATAAAATCGCTTTTTCAATATTATACATGATGCTTGTAAGTGAAATATACAGTGAAGAATACATGTAATGTTAGCAATTAAACACAAAAAAAAAATTGAATATGGAATTAAGAAAGAGAAAAAAAAATAGGGATTATTCTAGTCTTATATATTTATTTTAGGGTTTTGCTTTTACCAAAGTGTTTTCTTTATTTCACAAATAATCCCCACACAATGGATATGGTCAAAAATTAGGTAATAATATGGGACTCCATATTCTTAATCTTTCAGAAATCAAAATTACCGATCAGAAATGATGAGATGTCTTTGGGACATATAAGTTGTGGGGGAATTTAGAAATAGAAAATTGGGGTTGATATGGATTTTCCAATGATAAAGGATCCAATATTTCTAGTTAAAAAGACTCCAAAAAAATAAAAGTACAAGTTATAAGATTTTTTTGAAGATAATATATATCAAAAAAATATGTAAAACAAAGTAGTAGCAATCACACGGAGTGTTTTTGGAAAGAAATACCATTCCATAATTAGAGTATAAACATGAATTGATATAATATCCTATTATAAATGGATATAAATTATTGAATATTGCATTCCCTAACGAATAACAGAAGATAGGTGATGACTCCTACATAAAATGGTCTCTTATACTTCTATAGATAAAAAAGTTTTTCCATAAAATGATTTTATAGAAATAAACATCGTATCATTAGAAATAAACTACATGTTTTCATCTAAATATTATTGATTATTATTGAATATCTATTGGACCTATAACCAAATTATGTCATGATTCATATCAAAACCATCAACCTTCTATTTTGTAGTTATATATTCTCAACCTTGGAGTGCTTTGGAAGAAAACCAAATCACACTCATATATTTATCTAAAACATGAAGTTGTTGCAAAAATTCAAACCAAAGAAATCCTCTTGAGACATGTGTTGCTGAAGTTCAAGTCGGAAAGATTAATACACAATTCTTCAAACATACTTGCAACCTAAAATTTTAAGTGTGTCGTCCACATATATAGTTGGTTTCCCCTAAAATCAAAGCATTACAGCACGTGAACATGAAAACAAACCTTTACTTAAAATATTTTTTTCTTATAAAATTATGGTGTCTCTAATCATGCATGGAATGTTTTATCTATCACATTTGTTTTTTTATAATAATTCCCAACCTGCAATGCAAATAAACCAAAGAAAACATAGATGGTTAGTAACCTATATCTATTAAAACCTGGACTTCAAGCATTAGGGGATCATACTCACTGAAACACCGATTAATTTAGTGGAAAATTCAGCATAGCTTGGGAAAGTGATACGACATTTGAGAAAATTGATCTCCTCTTCTGTGCCTTATTTGGAAAAAGGAGAAACATCATATTTCGAAGAATAAATAATGTGAAATATCTAGAAAAAATACTTGTCTTACCCTCAAAAATAGTCTTGCAGACAAATATAGGCTCCACCACTCTAGTTATATGGATGGTAATAGTGTGATTTGTCAAAAACATAACAACCAAGCATATGAATAAGATAAAATTTTAGCAAACATACCTACTTTTCATGAAAATAATGGGGCTCAATCTTGCTATATTTTCAGGGTGTAGTTTGAGTTTCACAAAATCAAAGTTCCATGAGTTTTAGAACATTTTCATTTTAAATCAACTCAGATTCTCAGAAAATTGACTAAAGTTCTACATTGGACCCTACATGAATAGACTTCCCTTTGAGCATAAGGTGTGCGAATGTAAGACAACACAAAGATTACCAAACATAAATATTCAAAATGAAGGCCACTACATATTTATATTGTAATTTGTAATTAAAATTAATTTTTAATTCTCTCTACATGTATATAATAATAATAATAATAATAGGTGAAAGCAGTGATCCTAGTACAAAAAAAATCTTATAGGAAATGTTGTGATCTGAAAAGTATGAAGGATTTTTATGGACTCGTCAATATAATAAATATGCATAGTAATGAATTTTTTAGGAGAAAACTACTGGTTAATTTTTAGCTAAAACTAATTTACTTCTCATAAAGTGCCAATAACCTCTCATAAAACTATTTGTTATCACCAAAAGCTGGTCATCTAACCATTTCTAATTAGATGGATCAAAGTACACCATGTAAGACCAATTTTACCATAGCAAAATTGCTTTCACTATAATAAATAATTTAATAAACCATATTTTATTAACTTATTTCCGGTTAAAACAACAAACCCCATGAGGAATAATTAAATAAATCCTTATTTATTTGATTTTCCTCTAGGAATAATTAATTAAACCATTGTTTAAATAATACTCCTGGTCGTATTTAACCAACTTATGAGAAATAATTAGATAAATCATTATTTTTCTTATTTTTCTCTAGGAATAATTAATTAAATGATTATTTAGTTATTATTCCTTTTGCAAATTGACTAAATCGCCCAAGAATAATTAAGCAAATCATTATTTGTTTATTATTATTTAACCACATTTTTGAAATGATAAATAAATCGGTTATTTGTTTATTATTTCCAAATAAAGGCATTTAAACAATTTAAATCCATTTTCCCTTTGACAAAATATAATAAAATATTCCAAGCGGTTAGTTATAGATCTTGGTTAATAATATTTTATTATTCTCAATTATCGAAGATAACTAAATATTTTGTAATAAATAGGAGGTTTTTTCCATTCATTCTTCACTTTGATCATTCTCATTGTTACTGTCATTTTGTTTTGTCGTTTGAGCTCCCATCTTAGTTCAACTCATGCTTTGGGTTTTCTAGATCATTGAGAGAGAGAGACTCGTGAAGTTGAAGCATTGAGGACAACCAAGAACCCATCTGATTGAGGGGGAATAGTAAAATTTTCTTGTTTCCTTCACAAGGTTTTATAACATAAGAAATCATTCTTTAAACTTCTCTTGTCCATTGGTTATCTAGAGTTTTTTTTGCATCAGTTGTTATTTTTTTTTTTTGTTTAACTACTTTTACTACATAGATCTGAATTTTTGCAAGATTTGTTCTAATTGTCTATTGCAGATTTAAATGGTTGAATGGACACTTCTGTTGTTAGGGACATTATTCACACATAGCTAGACTAGTATATTTTCATACACCTTCGATAATATTTTACGCTTACAAACAGCGACTTCACTATTGTGATTCAAATTCTAGTGTGGCTAGGAGCTTCAACAACAAGGTTTTTTCTTCAGCTTTTTTCAGTTTCTTGATTTTTTTTTTTTTCCCTAATTCAGTAAAAATTCTAAATTCTGGATGTTTTCTGGTGTTTTTTGTAAGTAATAGGTACCAGCCACGCTGGAGATGGAAATTTTTCTGCAACCTTCGCTTGAGAACCAAGGAGACGAACCCGCACTTTTCAGCCAAAAAAGTGTGATTTAGTCCAAAAATCACACTTATCTACCCAAAAAGTGTGAGATCCCACCTGTTCACAGGTCAGTAATTACGATCTGGAATCTTTTTTTGAGTTTTTTTCTGAAACTGCCAAGGTTTTCTAAGAGCACTGTTTAAGGTTTTTTTACCTTTGTTTCAGCTCGTCTTAGGCTTAGATATTCTTGGTTTGTCTCCTTGAAGTAGAACCAAGACCCTTAGGGTTTCAGTATACTTCCACCTTTTAGGAGGAGTTAAGCTGAGTAGGTAGGTTGAGTTTTGAAGCGTTTTGAGCCACTGTTTCAGGGTTTGATCCATCACTTTTAGAGATCCTTAAGATAGGTTATTGCCACTCCCGAAACTCCCTCTTGAGTTTTTTTTGGTCTTTTCCCTTAGGGTACCATTATTTTCCATAGTATAAATTACACTAATGGATTTGATCCGATCATGCAATGTACTAAAACAAGACACTGAATCCTTCTACAATATTTGTTGAATATAAATCATGATTGCTCAATCACATGCAAGTAAGATAAAGAAGTAAATCAATCGCAAAACACAAGATTCTCGTGGGGAAAGAAACTTCTCAAAACCCCTCCATATTTATTGTATAATCATCCAAGGAATCATGAAACAATACAATGCATGTGTGCTCACCAGAACCTCATACACTCTACCAATCGTCTCACTTTGATCTAGGAAAAATTGGACCAACACATAGCCAAATTTTTTCCCACCTTCAGCCTGCCTTGCTCACTCATTCCCTAGGCAAAATAATTCCTATTAAATAGGAATTCCAACCTTACTTGACTGCGCAATACATCATGGGAATCTTGTGGCTTTATAATTGCGCCTGGGCAGTTCGCTAATAATACAACTAATAGTTTACTTCCCTTTAACCTTTGTCTCAACTGGGTCATCATCAGAATTGACAGGCATGCATCTATTAATAGTGAATCTTTAGTTACTTTGTATATTGCTACCTGTGAGTTAAATATAATTTAACTCACTTGACCTTCCACTAGCTCATCACTCAATTAGAACGAGTTAAACTTATTTTAACTCAATTAATTTGAGTTAATTGATTACACTCACACCATACTAGTGCTACAACTGCAACTGAACCCTATAAATAATAGAATCACTCTACATGCCTCAGCTTTCACCCTAAACTAGAAATTCTTGAGCTAAATAAGTCTATCATAGTTAACTATTACAAGTTGTTATGAGATAATATTGCAATTTATTGTCCAAATTATTTAAGGGATAGATAAATTAGACACCTACATTTAGCACTAATGTGTCATTGAATTCCTCACTCATGTGTGATTGGAATCCCACACTAGTATGTGGTGCATTTTCTTGTTGAATTTAAACACTCCCTCTCAACAAGAAAGGGATTATCAACTACCCTGATCCTGCCCTTGTGCTATTCAAATTTTCTTTTTGGAAGTGCCTTCGTCAACATACTTGCATCCCGACCTTCTGTGGGAATGTATTGCAACAACATAATGTGCCTCTGAACACAATATCTAAGATGGTGGTATTGTATGTCAATATGCTTGGACCTATATTAAATACCAGATTAACTGAGAGTTTTATGAAACTATGGTTATCACAATGTATCACCATCGGATCCATCTGATGACCAAACAAACCAACAAGTATATTCCTCATCGAGATGGTCTCACATGCATATTGACTAGCTTCCATGTAATCTGTTTCGGCTGAACAGAGTGCAATTGATCTCTACTTCCTATTGTACCAAGAAATTTTTTTTGATCCTATGCTAAAGATGACCCCTGATGTGATCTTCTTGACTGATGGACTACCTACCCAGTCTACATCAGTGAAGCCTTGAAGCTTCACTCCCTTTGTCTGTCTGTACCATAATCCATACTATGTAGTTCCCTTGAGATATCTCAACACATGCTTCCTCGCCTTCCAAAAGAGATTGGTAGGCTTAACCATACACTGACTAAGCTTGTTAAGTGTGTAGAATATGTCTGGTCATGTGTTCAACAAATACATAATTTAACCCAAAATATGCATGTAAACAGTAGAATCTGCTACCTCACCTGAAGTAGCATCCTCCTTCCTCCAGTTTCCTGCAAGAGGAGTCTCCATGGGTTTGCTGCCCTCCATGTGGAACTTCCTCAGAATCCCCTTGGCATACTTTCCCTGAGATACAAATAGCTCCCCATCTCTTTTCCATATTTCCAATAATGCAAGGGCCCCATGACCTTCATTTAAGCCTCTCTTGCAAGAACCTCTTTGCAAGAAGTTACTCATCACCTGTCAGTATAAGATCATCAACATAGAGTACAATAATAAAAATCTTACCATCAACCACAATATGATATAGGTTCACATCTGCTTCACTCTTTTTGAATACCAACCCTGTGAAATAGCTATCGATCCTGGTGTACCAAGAACGAGGTGCTTGCTTCAGCCCATACAGTGCTCTCTTAAGTCTGCACACATGCAACTCCATGTCAAAAGTCTCAAAACCTCCTCGCTACTCAATGCACACTTCTTCATCAATAACTCCATTGAGAAAGGTTGTCTTTACATCCATATGATGTATCTTCCACCCTATTTGTGTTGAGAGTGCAAGGATAGATCTAATCGGTGAGTACATTTCAACTGGTACAAAAGTCTCCTCATATTCAATCCCCTCTAACTATGATAATCCTCTGGCCATAAATCTAGCCTTGTATCTTTTTTTTGTCTTGGTCGCATCTAGCATCAATCTGTCAGCATCTTTGGTGTGCTTCCTACCATTTCTGGTGGATGGCTTTGCATGCGTGGTTTCTACCACTCCATGATCCTCAAATTGTGGCTACTCCACATCCTAAGGTTCATCCTTTGGAACTAATATTACCTCATCTGCATGAAATTCAATCTCCCTCTCAAGGGACAATTTCATGGCTTTCTTCCCATCAAATTTTAACATCTCTCCTGACAATTTTCATCCTGCTAGTTGGAAAATACACCTGATAGTTGTGGGGAGTATCAGTGTACCCCAAAAATATCCCAATATCTCCTATTAGTTCTAGCTTATTCCTGGCATCTTTGGTCACGTGGAAATAGACATATGAGGAAAAAAATTTAAAATATGAAATATCTAGTTTCTTACCTGAAAATTCCTCCTCTGGTGTACTCATGCCAAGTATCCGATGAGAACTATGATTCTTCACAAATATCGTTGTGTTTCATGCCTCTGCCCACAGATATAATAGTAGGACCTGCTCATGTAAAATAGCTTGTGCTTCTCCCACAATTGTTTTTTTCTTTCTTTCTGCAACCCCATTATGTTGTGGGTTATGAGGAGAAATTAATTTTCTCTGAATTCTTCTTTGGCACAAAAGTTCTTGAATTCATTAGATATATACTCACCACCATTTTCGCTCCTTAGAGACTTCACCTTATTCCCTGTATCTTTCTCTACCAGTTCTTTGAACTCACAAAACTTGGAGAAAGTCTGATATTTCTTCTATAGAAAGAAGATCCAACACTTTCTAGAAAAATCATCAACAAAAATCACATAATACGTATGCTTTGTTGTGGAAGTTGTAGATAATGGTCCACACACATATGAGTGAACTCTGTGAAGGATTGTCGCTTCTTAGTTCTCCTTCACATGAAAGGTGGACTTAGTATACTTCCCCATGGTACATCCCTTGCATGTGTCTATCTGTGCAAGAGTACCGTTTCGAAGACATGTAGAAATCTTCTACATGATCCTAAAAGCACAGTGGTGTATATGGCCCAATCTCCTATGCCATAACTAACATGTATCACGGCTCACCACCTTCCCCACTTTACTGCTCAATGTTGCGCAGCCATCTACATCAAGTTTGTAGAGGTTCTTCACATGACCCCCAATCTTCTTCACCTGTCTTATGGCTTTGTGACAAAGAAACGCCTTTCCTTCACTGAAAACCACATCATATCCAAGATCCTCCAACATAGCGACTGAAACTAATTTTTTTTTCAAGCCTGGTACATATATGACATATTTTAATATCAAATTTTTACCTGACTATCTCTAGAAAGTAACTGTACCATTCTAAGTAGCGTTATACCTCCTGTCATCACCCATATCGATGTGCGTCTAAAGATCCTTATCCTCCAAGATACTAAAGAGTTATTTTTTTCCGTCATGTGGAATGATGCTCCACTATCCAAGTACCACATATATCGTGTCACATTTGACACCATGCATGCAATGAGAGAGAACTGCAGCTTAAACTATGAGGCCAAAGCTTCACCTGATGTAGCTCCCAGAACCTTCTTCTCATTCTACTTATTTTTGTGGAAAATTTATGGCATAGTGTCCATGATCATGATAGTGAAAACATTTCACCTTTCCTTTTGTTTAAACATTTCACCTTTTATCTATAGAATTATAGCACTAATCCATGCATGGTATTCCACCGAAACTCTTATTGTACCAAATTTGACCATAGTTGCTCCAAATCTGGTAACTTCTCCCTCCCATTCATAGAGCCTTGGTAACTATGAAATCTCTTGGGAAGGCCTAGAAGTGCTAGGCTCACCAAGTCATCATCAGCTACAGTAATCCCAATACTTCTAAGCTCATCTCGACATTGAGTGAACTTGGTCAAGTATTTCTGGATTGTGTCGCCCTTCTCCATTTTGATTTTTCTAATATTTTCATTGAGTGACAATTTTATGTGGTCATTGTTGCTTTGAAACAGATCTGTCAAGGCCTTCCACATAGCATATGGATTTTCCTTTCCATGGAGACTTGAGACAATATGATGTCAAACTCCCTTTAAAAACATCCTCCTCGCCTATGCTACCTTCTTCTTCCATGCAACAAAAATTTGGGCACCTGTTGCTGCGGGCTTCGGAATATCATTATCTATGAATTCCTTCAACCCATTTTCCTCTAACATTTCCTCCATCCTTTCCTTCCATGAAATATAATTCAAACTAACCTTGAGTAAATATTCGAGTCTCGAGCCATTGAAATACATCTTGATATGCTTCTAGGTCCAAATAAAGTATCTGCAAATTTGAATATTGTTCAACACAAACTCAATTTCTTCTCCATTATTGTGATTCCTGGTGCTCTTATGCCATGTAGAAATTACACCAATGGATTCACTTTGATCATGTAATGTACTAAAATAAGATACTGAATCCTTCTACAATATTTGTGGAATATAAATCATGATCGTTCAATCACATGCAAGTAAGAGAAAGAAGTAAATAAATCACACAACAAAAGATTTTCCTGGGGAAATAAACTACTCAAAACCCCTCAATATTTATTGTATAATCATCCAAGGAATCATCAAAAAATACAACGCATGTGTGCTCACAAGAACCTTGTACACTCTACCAATACAAAGCAAAATTAGGCCAATACAAAGCCAATTTCCTGCCCACCTTCAGCCTGCCTTTCTCAGGCAATCCCTAGGAAAAATAATTCCTATTAAACAAGAATTCCAACCTTCCTTGACTGCGCAATCCATCATGGGCATCTGGTGAACCCTTGGATTGTTAAGGCGAGGGGGGTGAATCAGTTTAACACATACATGGACTTTTAAAACTTTTCCTTTAAATCTTATTTACACCTTCATTTCATAGTCAACTTAATATGTGAGCAACAAGTATTACTATCAAACAGATTTGTTAATGTAATAGCAGATTGAATATTATGAGAGCAGCAAGTATTAAGCAGATGAGATAAACCACATCAACACATAAACATCATGCACGGAGACACCAGATATAAGTGGAAACCCATAAAGGGAGAAAACCACATCTTATTATTGTTGTGATGCAAAGGCAAGCTCCAACTCCCTCTCACCACTGTTTTCTGCAGGCACCAACCTACGGGAGGCTCTAACCTCAATTCTGCAAGCTACAACTTGCAAGGAAGCTCCAACTCCCATCTATTTTCTGCAGGAACCAACCTACAGGAGGCTCCTACCTCAGTCATCTACAACTGACATTTTATCAAGCTACAACTTGATGTGGAAGCACCAACTCCCATCTATTTTCTGCAGGCACCAACCTACAGGAGGCTCCTACCTCAGTCAGCTACAAATGACATCTATCAAGCTACAACTTGATAGGGAAGCTCCATCTTCCTTATTCTTTCAAAAGAAAAAGAAAAACACTTGCTGATTTACCTTGGATATCAACTCTGTTCTGTAGTTTCTCTTCTGCTGTTCATCAACTCTTATATCAGACCTGCATCATATCTGCTCAGCCCTTCCTTCTTCTCTTCTTTTCTCCTCAATTCTTCATACTCAGCATTCTCTATATTCACACTCTCTGACCTCTTGCAGCTTTCTTATTTTCTTCAACTATCTTCAATTCTGCTGCACACTCTCTCCTCTTCTCATTATGTTTTCATCAATCTCTCCTCTTGGATATTACCCCCTTTTATACAAGATAGCTTCATGACTATTTGTATTCTACTGGGAATTCGAAATGGACAGTCATGTCTCTTTGCCTTTTGCCTTCTCATCTCTTTTCAGCTTACTCAGAAAAATGTAGCTGTAGGTGCTTATTTTAATATTATAGTGGGATATTTGCTCTCTTCCGGAGACTTGCCAATGCATCACAAACAATAAAAACAATTAAAACATTTACATTCGAATTACAATGTGAACTCCAGCTCACTCATTTTGTCTCTTGGCTTGTTGCGCATTTGTCTTTTCTCTAACTGTCTCTTTGTCCCTTTCTCTTCTCTGTATGCCTTTCTGTTTATGGCTGCTGCGTAACTCCTGAATTTATGAACTGCATTTTTATTTTATTTTTATACCAGCGCTTTATATATAAATGAATCTGCTGACTATAATTCAATCCTTTACACGTAACAAGTGTCTTGTTGATGTGGCAAGTTCCGCAGGCCGGAACATACATATATTACAATTGTATTACATTAATAATCGCCCTCCCGTTAAGCTGAGGCCCGTGGGTCTACAGACCACGCGGCATGTTTTAATACAACCACAACCATGTTTTATATATCTCACAGCAATTATTTTATATAAACAATCGCCCTCCACCTTAAGCCTTTGGTCTTATATTACAATCCAATAAATCAAATCCCAGCCTCTAATATATGAAGGGGTCCGGCCCCACATCTCCGTCGGCGGATCGGTGGTGTCAAACAAAACTTGCGATTGCGATTGATCAAATGGACGCGATGACCACATAAAACATGGCTCATAGCGCAATCGGGTCCGAACTTTGAACAAATGCAATCGAGGCACACAGTATAAAAGTTCCGATTGCGATCAGAACACGGATGCGATTTGCACATATTAACTCCCGCATATAACAGGATCGGGTCCGCCATTTCAATCGCAACATATTACACAAGTCGTGCGATCAATCGGAAAGTTCTGATTGCGATTAAGATCCCGGATGCGATTGAACCTATTAAATCCATCGTATAATGCCATCGGGTCCGCCACTTCAATCGCAACATATTACACAAGTCGTGCGATCAATCGGAAAGTTACGATTGCGATTAAGATCCCGGATGCGATTGAACCTATTAAATCCATCGTATAATGCCATCGGGTCCGCCACTTCAATCGCAACATATTACACAAGTCGTGCGATCAATCGGAAAGTTCCGATTGCGATTAAGACCCCGGATGCGATTGAACCTATTAAATCCATTGTATAATGCCATCGGGTCCACCACTTCAATCGCAATCGCAAGTCTTTTAATATGTGTTGCGATTGGGCACTGTTCATTGTATTTTGCCGATGCGATTAGGAAAGGACTTCAAACAAGTTTGAATTACAATTCATACCTCCATCGGGTCCGGACTTCCAATCGCAATCGCAACTCATATGTTCTCCGATGCGATTGACCAATGC
The DNA here is from genome assembly GCA_034641835.2 of Pinus albicaulis. Lineage (NCBI taxonomy): Eukaryota > Viridiplantae > Streptophyta > Pinopsida > Pinales > Pinaceae > Pinus > Pinus albicaulis. The sequence goes on along the minus strand of CM076571.1, from coordinate 918,899,156 downwards.
CGATGCGATTTGACTGTAACTCAAATATGTATTATCCCCCGTTTATACACCCATCGGGTCCGGGCTTCAATCGCAATCGCAACTCTCAGTTGGTTGCATGTTCCGCTGCCCTTGCGATCTCCAATTGCGATTGGGGAGGGGTCCCACCTTATCAAACTTTTTTTTATGCGCTCCATAATATAAATGCCTTGGACCTTTGTTTATGTGATGCACTGCACATATATGTTTATATATATTTTTGCCGCTGGAGTGAAGCGATTCCCGGAATAAGTTTGTGTTATATTATATGTATAACGCCGGTTGGAGTGTGCGATTCCCGGAATATGGTTATGTATTATATGCATTGTATTGCCGCTGGAGTTAAGCGATTCCCGGAATAAGTTTGTGTTATATTATATGTATAACGCCGGTTGGAGTGTGCGATTCCCGAAATTATGCATATGAATGTATCTGTCGGCTTGGGCGATTCTCGGAATTTTATAACGGCTCTGCCTCTGCCTCTACTACTCCTGTCGCTCTGCCTCTGCCTCTGCTTCTTTTTGCCGCCCTGCCTCTGTTCTTCGCTGTGCCTCTGCCTGTTTCTACTTCAACACTGCCTCCTTTGCTGCCTTTGTTACTTCTTTGTCTCTTCCTTTCTGCTATATCTGTTGTCTTAGTTTCTTTGTGCTCCTTTCTCTATTGTGTATATAGAATCCACTCCACCTGTTATACTTGTAGCACATCCTATGAGGCTCCGATCTTCTACGCCTTTAATTCAACAATTCTTTTCCTCAACTTCGAACTCCGCTACGTTACCAGAGTTCTGTTCCTCATCTTGATTTAATTCTGCAGAATGAATTGATGTATTCTCCCCAACAATGCTTCACGGTCTTCCCACTAGAATAATTGTTCCTCATCACTCTGTCTCATTCCTCAGCTACTTGTCTTATGCTCTCTTTGTTTCATCTGCTCCTTGACTGATGCTACTCCTTAATTCTCCTTTTGCTGCCTCAGGTGTTCTTCCTTTGCCATCTCCTTTGCCTTGTTGCTGCCTCAGGTGTTCTTCCTTTGCCATCTCCTTTGCCTTGTTGCTGCCTCAGGTGTTCTTCCTTTTCCATCTCCTTTGCCATCAATGACAACATTTCCAACACATCCTATGGATTTATATGCCCACACAGAGCGGTTGCTAATAATACAATAGATAGTTTATTTCCCTTTAATCTTTGTCTCGACTTGGTCATCATCGAAATTTATATGCATGCATATATTAATAGTGAATCATTGGTTACTTGGTAGATGTTAGATCACTCACTTACGGAATGAAATCTAATTTAATTCACTTGACCATACACTATCTCATCACTCGGTTAGAACTGGTTAAGCTTGAATTTAACTCAATTAATGGATTAACTTATTAATCACACCACACTAGTCCTACAATACAATTGGACCTTGTAAATAGCGAAATCACTCTACATACCTCACCTCGAAATTCTCGAGCTAACTTATTCTATCACACTCAGTTAACTATTACAAGTGATTATGAGATAAGATTACAATTTATTGTTAATTTATTTAAGGGATAAATAAATTAGATGCCACATTTTAAGCACTAATGTGTCAACGAATTCACCTCACTCATGTGTGAGTGGAATCCCACACTATGTATTTTCTTTTTGAATTTAAATAACCTTAGGTTTTTAACCTTTAACCTTATCTTTTGCAACAATTTTCCCCTCTTTTTTCTTGCTATTTTCTGCATCATTTCCAGTAGTATAGAGTCATTAGATCCTTGTCCCTTCGACATTAGATCTATTGGACATTTTAGTGTGTTTTGAGTCAATTTAACCCCATTTTTGTCTGGTTGGTTTAAAACCTTATTTGGGTTGGGATTTATGCATGATTAGATGTTTATTTTACTGTCATTTTAATTTCATTTATAGTTTTCCAACATTATTTTTATTTTTATTTAAATTCCCTTACGGGGCTTGATAAAAATACTAACACAAGGCTTTCACACACTCACACTAAACCTAAGGCAAAGAGCATTTGGTTTACATCACCACAATCAAAGACACAAACATCATAATTAATTAATCTGCCTCATACATCCTTTGTTTATCACTCTTCAACCTTTTCGTGTCATATGTGACTTGCCATCATTGCACCCCCAAGGCTTTTATCATGAAGACTCCAAGATATTCACCCTTAGTTTCCACTAGGATGTCTTACTCCACACTGAAGGTTTCGAGTTATTCCTCCCCTGAGTCTCCATACCAACTATGGTTCTAGTTCATTGGGTTCTTCCTCTAATTCTGACCTTAGTTCTCCTCACCCTCATGCCATTGTTAATCAGTGGTTGTCATTGATGTCAACCCAAGAAGCACCAGGGTCTACCCAAATATTGCATGGAAATTTTTACCTACCAAATTACTATATTTCGAGTCGAGGATATTTTTATGGTTTCTAATTGTTGATATGTTTTCGTTGATGTATGACACGCCACGTAATTCTTCATGGTTTGAGATATATTCATGTTTGAAGTTAGTAACCGAGTTAGTGGGCTAAAACCCCATAGAGTTGTGGCATGACACTAATCATTGGTTGTGGTCATTTAAAGTAAATAATTAATATTTTTTAAGCTCCTAAAATCCCTCCCACATTCACTTATTGAAGACCCTCTCAACCTAAGCTTTTATATAAATTGTGATCCTCATATCCTCCTCATGTAGAGATTTTGCTACTTGAAACAAGACATTGTGAGAGTTTCTCTATAAAAAAATTTCCGTGAAGTTTAAAAAGTTGAAATTTTTATCACATGAAGCCAAAATCCTAAGAAAGCTCATGTAAAAATTTCAGATCATGGTTCGCAATATTCTCAAAGATATAATCTCTGGAAGTTAGGGTTTTTGCAAGTTCCTGAACTTCATCTCAAAGAGGTGACCTTGGGAAAATCATCATAACTCTCTCTCTGAGCATTGGATTGGAATTATGTAAAACTTATCGGATAGTGCATGGACTGTAGTTTTCTGTGTATCAAGTTTAGATCTGAAGGAGGAAATAGTGACATGTGGCACGCCCTACAAGTTCGTTCTACTAAACTAGTCCATAATTAGGTCATTGTGAGAGATTGGGCATAACTTTGTATTGAAGAATCCAAATTGGTTCATACCTGTGGCATTGGAAAGAAGACTCGGAGGGCTACTATATGACTGAAAATAATATATTTGGGATCTTAAATAATAGAGATACATCAGATTCAATATCAAGCTCCTATAAGGCAAGAAAAATCTAGATTATGTGTTGTCAAGGGCTACAAAGGACCAGACTTTCTAGGGTAGAAAAGAAAAGAAATGTGCATAAAAATGATGCAACAAAGGTAAGCTCCATGTAAGTATATTATGTATACGCATGTTCATCTCTTAGTTGCATTGACATATGCTCTGCAGGATGAGGTAAGTTTTGATATTATCATGTCATGGGTATTTCCTTGAAGACCTTTTGTAGGTATTATATATTCATCAAGATAAGAAGCATTGCATGATCTAATGTTCTGAAGAGTGAGAAAGGGTAACATGACCAGAGCATCAATCAAGGTGAAAAACAGTAGAAATAAGTTCACCACATGAATTCTTCAAGTGAGTTGCACTGCTTACAGCCATTGTAAAGGTATAATTGTACTGAGTCTTTGTAAAAGAAGCATTGTAAAATTTGTACAATTGATTGTCTACCAAGAATTGAAGAGGCAGTGTCGAGAGGTCTAGGATCATCATTAGGTGGTTGTTTCATAGTTGGGGTTATGGTCTAATGTGTCTTCTTCTTCTACATCATTCTATATCATTATAATGTGGACCATTTTCCCTGGTACAAGAGTCCATTATTCTTTTATTATTTTATAGGGTGGTAGGGTGGTACTAGGGTGAGTTGTATCTCATTGGGTGTTGGGGCATCAGTTCAGTTGAATACTGAAGAATCTCGGGTGTTGGAGCATCGATCCAATGGGAGTTGAGGAATAATGCTTTTCTAGATTCTAGGAAGTTGGAGATTTATTTTCAATTGGAGTTGAACATTAAAGAATTATTAGAAAAGCATTCATGTGGTTTTTGTCCTGGAGAGGTTTTCCACATTAAAAAATGTGTGCATTTGTGTTCCTTTTGTTTACTTCTATCATTGTACAAACACTGGTAATAATTGAAGACTAACTAATGCTCTAAAATATTAATAATAATAATAATTGAAAGGAATATTGATTCACCCCCCTTCAGTATTTCCAACAACCGTCACCATGTCAGGTGCCAATGCAGGTGTAGGTCCTCAAGCTAGCGGTGGCCCTAGCCCTAATGTTGGATCCACTGCTAGAAAAACCACTACTGGAATAGTCCCATCTACTCCTTTGCTACCTTTTTATGGTGGGTTTAATCCTTCCCGACTTTAGCCAGTTAGTCAATGAACCCATACTCTGTGACGATGCAGTTTGGCTAGCTATTCCAACTAAGCTTCCTTCCGACATTCCTAAGTTCAAAGGAAACACTAGAGAGGACCCTACTAATCACATATACTCCTTTCATATGTGGTGTTCATCTAATTCCATCACCGATGTTTCCATCTGTCTTCGTTTATTCCAATGCATGCTCACTGAAGAAGCTGCAAAGTGGTATTTTGATCATCCTATTGCATATCATACTGCTTTTGTGACTCTTAATAAAGCATTTCTATCATATTTCTAGTTACCCCTTCGTTATGATACCGATACTGAATTGTTTCTCACATTCTGTCAATCTTCTTCTACCCGCCTTTCTGACCATGTCCAAGAATGGCTAGAAGAAGGAGCTTATGTAGAACCCATGCATTCGATGACCATGTCTATATGGATTGGTTTCTTTGAATGCTCTTAGCTCCAATCGGTAAGATGTCGCATCTCATTTTCCCCAGTTAGAGGAAGAAGCTCTCCAAGTCACATTAAAATATTACATGATCTATTCCCAGTCTAGTTATGTTTATATTGTTTTACCAGATCTTCCTAGACCTGGTGGTGCTAATGCACAGGGGGAATCTCATGTCATCGACGGTATCATTGGATCTCTTTCACATCCATATTCTCCTTCTCACATGAGTTAGGGTTACCCCTAGGGGGGGCTAATTTCATGAACACTTATCCCCCTCCTGACAACTTGTATCCCAGTCAAAGCACGCCTTTTTCATTTTCCCAACCACATCAGTCGATGCCAAGGCTAGTTGTTGCTCAACCTATTTACCCAAATATTTCCCCATATCATATTTATCCTTATGCATAGCCCAACTCTCCAGACCCTCTGACATTAGTGCCCATGCCTTCCATGCCTTGCTAACCTTTGCCACAGTAGCCACCACCCCCTTAAGGTCAAGGGTATGCTTAGTAGAGAGAAAATAATCCCCCTAATTCCAAGAAAATTAATAAAGGAAAAGGAAACCATAACCAAAAAGTGCAGGGTAACTAAGTTTTCCAAGGTAGTCAACCAAATGCACCCTAAGGGAACCAGCCTAACACCACAAACCAACCATAGGGTGATCAGCCCAAGCAGAAAAATACCCTTCGTATGAACAAATATTGTTCATGTTGTGGTGAGCATGGCGATTATACTCATGATTTTCTCCCTTTACCCCATATGTGTCAGTTGTGGAAATCCCAAGAATCTTCTAGAGGATAGCAACCCACCATGTCGCTTCCTCCAAACATTGCGCCAGCTCAACCAACAATGTTCACTAATCCTTTCCCTCAACAAGGATATATTTTTGCCCAACCACCTCAAGGTTAGGCCACTCCTCAACCTCCGCAATCTAATACCCCTAATTACCAAATTCTCGTGATGAATTCTCACGAGGTCAATACCACTGATTTCAAGCTTTAAAATCGGTTGCACCAATATGATAAGAAACCCGTTATGTCTTCAACTAAGTCCCAAACCAAATTATCCACATAGTCCATTCTGACACCAAATTTTCCATTACAGATCCCTCAGCCTAAGGAAAAGGTCATTCCCAAGATCCCTAAAGGGCCATTACACTGAAATTATGTTTCGACCAAATCTGCCCACACCTATAGCATAGTAGATGACTTGGCCCAGTCTCCTGCTACCATGTCAATGCTAGAAGTCCTCCAAACGTGCCCATCATAATGAAAATTTTTACCATCTTCTTTGGGCATTGTAGATCCTCAAAATGATCATTTGGTCATCTTTGATGTTGAAAATTCATACCATCCCCCTTTACCCTCATCCATTTCATTCCAAATACCAATTAATATCCGTAATGCCCATGTTTAGAGATGTATTATTGACGAGGGCGCATCCACCTGTGTGATGCCCACCTATGTTTGGAAGCAAATCAGGTCTCCTGATCTATCCCCGTCCACCATCATTTTTCATGCTTGGGACTATCACCCTTCCTAGCCCCTTGGAATGTTCCGCAAATTATAGTCCTGTCAGACTTGTAGGAAATATTGTTTGTATTGACATAGAATTCATTGATGCCCTCTTGCATTATAATATCCTTTTTGGTTGTAGCTACACATATGTGATGTCATCTTTCGTATATTTGGTTCACTGTAAGATGTTCTTCCCCCACAATGGAAATATCGTCACCATCGATCAGTTGACATATTATGAACCAAAGTCTCATACCTCCCCTGATTCCATCATCTCTTTAGTGGTCGATAAACAATCAGTCGCACCTCTCACCAGTGTCTCACTAGGAGTATATAAATATTCCACCTTACTTGGTTCATTCCCTGGTCCTACCCCCCTCCCCTCTTATCACTGAGCCCAACACATCGATTGTTTGCACTTTACAAGTGTCTCAGGATAGCCAAAATTAGCCTGGTATGACTAGCCAATAGCCAGTGCCTTCGCAACCTACTATTGTTCACTCGACACGGCCATCAGGACCATCTCCTAAACTACCTTCTCCTTATGCTAGGGTCTCTCCCAATATTTTTCTACTAGGAATAGTTCCCACAAGCCTTAACCATTTGGGATTCATTCCACCAAGCCATTACCCTTCAGGTTAGATACTATTTTATCTCCCCCATCTGGAGTATTTTCGGTGTTTTTATGACTACGTTGAGTTTACCCAATTTGACCTTGCGGATCCCAGTCTGGTACATTGATCCCCCAACAAACACTCCTCCTAGTCAACTTAAACCTTATACCACTTTGTCCCCTGTTCAACTAGTTTCCATGACTACTCCCTTTGCTTCAATGCCACATCCACCTCAATAGGAATCTACTCCTATTTTGAAATCATATGGTGAGGGAGGCAAAGCCAAAAATAACGAACCTAAGGACAAGGCTCCCCTAACAACTCCAGCTCCACCTAAGCCTCCAAATCTAACCCCTTTATTTGCTTTGTGTGATGTTGTTGGGAATTCCAACAATAACTGTCACGAGCTTCCTCGTCTCAAACCTATGGTCAATGAAACATTTATTGAATCTGACATCCTAGAGGTCCATGTTACCTTACCTAATTCAGCCAAGAAAATCAAATCGTTGCGCATGAACCACCCTTATTCTTTGTGAGACCTTTACGGCCACTATTCCCATCATTTACCCCATCTCGACAACTTTTGCAATACCCTTCAGGAAATTCATGAAATATAGGCTGCTCGTAGTGGATCATCTACCACTCTACTTGTGATTTTTTCTTCACCAAAACTAGAGGACAGTTCTGTACCCATTGTTATACCTCCCCCTAATGTCAAGATGAAGGACTCTTCGATCGCTATTCTATATCTGTCGTCATCCATGAGATCCATGGACAAAGACCCATCTAGGGCTTCCCATTTTTTTTCATTTGAACCTCCCTTGCCGAACACCCTGGTCTCAACATCGGTAGATTTTTCATCTACTAGCTTTCCATCTACCCTTCGTAGTGATTTGTATGTGAACCATATTTCTCATGAAGATGCACTAGGTAGCCTCGTTTCATCAAGTGGTCTTACTTCCACCAGTCCTCCCCACCATTCCTCCCATATTCCATTATAATGAAGACATTATGGAAGCCATGACCACCCCTAATTTTCCTTGGAATGATATGCACCATCGTGCGTACTTCCTTCTGCAACAGGCCCATGACCAGTATGTTTTGGAGTCAAAAGACATCATTCATGATGAAGTCAATTGGTTTATAAATCTCATCCCTACACTAGATGCTTTCGAAGAAGGAAACATGTAAAATATCTTACCTACCATTAAAATAAACATTTTCAATAAACTATGGGTCGAATAAAACATTACCTTGGGGGCACATTACACCCTAGAAGAAATTGAGGCTTACACCAATCTATTCAATGAATTCCGTGATGTTTTCGCATGGTCTTATTCTGATATTCCTGGACTTGATCTCGCCATTGTTTAACACCATATCAATACATGGCTCAATTCCATTCTTGTCCGTCAAAATTTGAGACCCATCAATCCTTCTAGACATGAGGCTATCAAAGTTGAAATCGATAAGCTCAAGTAGCCTAGTTTTATCTATCCCATTGAATATACCACATGGGTTTCCAACTTGATTCTCGTTCTCATGAAACAAGGCACCATTCATGTCCACACTGACTTTCAGGACCTGAAAAAATATTGTCCCAAAGACAACTTCCCCACACCATTTATTGAATAAATCATTGATGAGTGTGCAGGGCTTGAGGTTCTATCCTTTATGGATGGATTTTTCAGATATAACCAGATAACTATCCATTGTGATAATCAGTTAAATATTGCATTCATTATTCTGTGGGGAAATTTTTCTTATAGGGTCATGCCTTTCGGTTTAAATAATGCTAGAGCCACCTTCGAGCGGGCCATTTCCTACTACTTCCATGAATTGGCTCATATTATCCTTGCTTACCTTGATGACGTCACTGCTCGCTCTAGGCTTCTGGTGTAAAACACTCATGATTTGTGTACCATTTTTTTCTTATGTCGCAAGTATAATATCCACCTCAACCCATTGAAGTGTGTCTATTGCATTCCTGTCAGCCATATCTTGGACTTAATTGTGTCCAAATATGGTATAAAGCTTTATCCTCTCAAATTTCAAGCCATTATTGAGTTTCCCATCCTTCATATCTTGTGCTAGTTACAAAGCCAACTTCCTTCACCAGTTCATACCTAACTATGCCACCACTTCCCATGGGTTTCTAAGGCTCCTTCGATCTAGCATTCCATTTTCTGGGTAGGAATATGCTCAATGTTATTTTGATTCCCCTGAAACATGCTCTCACTTCCGCTCCCTTGATTAGTCCACCTAACTTTGAGAGGGACTTCATCCTGCATATCTCATCATCCATCCATTCATTTGTTGGGGTCCTCATCCAGGAATATGCCACTGGAAACGATCATGTCATCTTCATTATCAGAGAATTTGGCACTGGCCATTGTGTTCTCGGTCTAAAAAATTCGTCATTATATCCTTATGTGTTCCACTAAGGTCATGACCAATTCCAAACCAATGGATTTCCTCTTAATTCAATGGATCATTTATGGGAAATACACCCGTTGGATCATTATCCTCCAGGAATTAGATCTTGAATTTTTCACACCCAAGAGTAACAAAGGTTTCACCTTTGCTGAACTAATTTTTGAATTTCCTACTAGTACATTTGATCCACTGCTTAATGATGATTTACGCAATGAACGCTTGCTTTCCATTAATTCAGATGATCCTTAGTATGACAACATCCTTACCTATCTGCGAACCCATAATTTCACCACTCATCTCGATGATGATGATCGATGACGTATACAACACCAAGCCCCCTGCTACCTTCTAATCAGTAACAATATTTAACATCACCATGTTAATATTTTCCTTCGTCGTTCTCTCACACACGCTTAAGTTGAGCAAGTCCTTAATGCCTATCATAGTGGCACTTGTGGTGGCCATCTCTCCAGTATGGACACTACCCAGAAAATCATGCATTCTAGGTACTTTTTGCATTACCTCTTCGTCAATTGCATTGAGGTAGCCAAACATTGTCCCAATTATCAGCTATTTACCCCAAACGCACAAGTTCCACCTACTCCCCTCTGTCCTGTCATATCAGCCTGTCCCTTCCATAAGTGCAACATTGACTTTATGGAGTGTTGACCTCCATCTGCTAGTAACCACAAGTATAATATCTTGGTCATCGAATATTTCACCAAATGGGTTGAGGCCATGCCAATGTTCAACAAAAATACGACTACCGTAGCTCTCTTTTTATTTAACCATGTTATCGCTTGATTTGGGGTTCTGAATAAATTGGTCTTTGACCATGGAAGACATTTTGAATATGAGATATGGCGTGAGCTATCCTTTCAGTTGGGCTTTGAGCATCAAATTCATTGTCTTATTATCCCCAAGGTAATGGAAAAGTTGAAACGGTTAATAAAATACTTAAAACTATGCTTCAACGAATGGTGAACAAGCACAAAACCAACAAACACCTTATGCTCTTCCCTGCTTTGTGGGCCTATAGAACGTATGTTAAAACTACCACCGAGTTTAATCCTTTCCACTTCGTTTTTGGCGAGGATGAATTCTTACTGATCAAGTGTGAAATACCCTCCCTTCACCTAGTCATTTAAATTATCCCCGACACCCAACATTTAGAAAAAATAATTATCATTTTTTAGCATTCTTCCAAATACCATCGTGTTTCATTGCAAACCATTGAAGCAGCCAATAAGTGCATCAAATCTCAGTATGACTAGAAATTCTACCATCGTCCCTTTAACGAAGGTGATCTTGTTCTAGTGTATGACCAGGCTCATGGTGTCCTTGTTCATGGGAAGTTTGACTCATTATGGCTAGGGCCTTACAACATTAGTAAGGACTTGGGAAAGGAGGCATACCTTCTAGAGGATTTCAAAAGCCCACTCCTTCCTAACCTTCGCAATGCACTCTACCTCAAGAAATTTTACCCATAGCATCTCCCATTGACATGTGTGTATTTATTTATATCATGCATTTAGGTAGCTTGCATTGTCTCCCATCATCTCATTAGTTTTCTTGTGGTGCCTTTCAGATGGATCCATCATCCACACCGTATATCATCCATGCCGATGGTGCAAGTCACTTCTCCCAGAATCTAGCCATGGTAGCCTTAACCAATTTTACCCCCTCTCATTTGTTAGCTAACTTCAACGGTGTATGCATTGGATCTGCCACCAATAACCAGGCTAAATTTGATGCAGTGATAGGTTTGTTAGTCAATGCCCTTGATCATTGCATCCTTCATGTTCATGTTCTTTTATATTCCTTTCTACTAGGCATGCAATTAAATCATGTGTATCGTGTGCATAATCATTTCCTATTTAAAAAGTATCTATGAGTGAAGCTTTTATCTTGTGAATTTGAATCCATTACATTCAGTCATTTTCATAGATCCCATAAACACTATGTAGATACCATTGCAAATAACATTCTAGATTGCCATTTATCACTTCCATTTAACACAAGAAAATCATAAGAACAACAAATGGTGAACCGCAATCGTCATATATAAAAAAATGCATATCCATATTATGTATCATCAAAATCATAATTTTTTTGAGTTCACTACTCTAAATACATCTGACATGCCCACTGGAATGTTACAAAAACCAAAAAGGAGGCACCACATGCCCCTATCCCTAGTCCTTATCCCGAGGCTCCCGGGCCAATGGCTCTGCTCCACCAACCATAGTTATACGTCGTGTGATGCCTCGCCACTCTGAAGGAATACCAATACACTCATATGTATAATTATCCTCTAATTCATGCCAACTGAATTTTTCCACCCCAGTCAGTAGTAAATCAAACGTGCGACAGAGATCCTCCATTAGAGCCTCGCACTTTGGCCTCTATTTTGATGTCGCCCCACCTTATTCCGCAGCCCTAGGTGTTGTGGCTTGTCCAACATATCTTTTCAGCTTGAACGGTGCTATATTTTCATACCAAAAGTTAAGAATCAGTACCACTTACATTTTCTAAAAAAAATTAACTGCACCAAAAATATAGCAACTTTCACTTACCATCTAATCCCCATGCTCAGTAGAGCGGTAGTGGCAAGTTTGGATCATCCTGATAGTTTCTACCATTGTATGGATAGTCATATATGTACAGCAGCATCTGGTCCCAATATGTGAATATTTTTTGTTGAAACAGACATCCGACTCCCCCTCCCCCTCCTCTACGCAATAGCTGCCACCAGCGGCACATCCTAGGCGCCTATGGGCCCCCATCACAGATATTTACATGAGTTCGGATAGTTGGGATCTTCTCAAAGAAAAAATATCACAACGCTATACCAAAATCATAGTCATGGTTCACCTGTCACCTGCATAGCGATAGCTGTCATTTGACTGATGACAACATCATCTCGTCCCACCCATAGTAGGTCCCATTGAAAAAATTCTCCACTAACATTATCTACCCTCTAGTGATGTGATGGAATTCCTGTTTGCCCAAGATACACAACACAGCTGCGGCGATATTCCATGTCTCTAGCCTCTCTAGATCATTTATTGGGATGGTCGTGCCCCTAAAATGAGCACCCACTCTACAATGGCACTCCATGAACTTTATATGTTACTCCCATGAGGTAACACTGGATGTATGTTCCCCACCACCCCTAATGGGGGGAGTCCATTCAAAAAATAGATATCCTAGATCATGAGCTCGATCCTATGACTCTTCACCATGAAGACCTCCTAGTCTAGATCTTAGTAGCTCACTATCCTAGATAGCAAGGGCTTGCCTTCCCTCATCAGTGGGTTATCTACCAACTCGAGAACCCAATATCGAGAAAATACCCCTTTCACCACCTGATTCCCCTAAATATCGGCATAAAGGGCGTCCAACTGTCTTTCACACCAATTGAGGCTTAACAATGAATACATACAGCAGAGCTGTACTTACATCCCTCCGCGTAGATCATTTCTCTTATTGTATTTCATTTTAGGTGTCTCATTCCGTCATTCATCCGCATTCCATTAGGGGCATGCCATCATCCCGACGTATGGGTCCTTCACCAGTTTCCTCATGTTCTAGGGCTATCTGGTTACTAAATTTATCAAAATTCATTAAAGTTTATTTCAGTCATTTACAGTCATAGATGGTCTTGTGGTCAAAAAAGAGTCTTTCAGTCACTACGTCTAGGGTTTGGTCTTTAGAATGTCAAATAATGCCCGCAGGCCATGAGGATGTCTTCAATAAGTTTTCATTTCAAGATTTTCATCATTAATAATGCTCAAGGATGTTTCTTCTTCAAAACTCTGTTTTGAAGAAGAAATCGTCAAATTAATTGTTTGTAATAAATATGTATTTTTAAAGTTTTCCGCCATGAAGTACTTCAAATGTAGCCTCTGGTCATCCTTTTTCGAGGTCCAAATGCCACCATCCCTGCAAAAATCAACCAAGAAGCCATCATTTCAAGCCAAAAAATCAAAAAGGAAACTTGAAGAACAAAGTTGTATTAAAAGTGAAGAAATGCCAATATTGAAACATTACACAAGTGGGTCTTTACAAAGAGAAAATCAAAGCCATGACTTTATAAATATATTTTCATTGTTTGAAAAGCCATTTGCATCCAAGACATCAAAGAAAGTCAAAATTTAGTGGAGAGAGGGCGAAGCTGTCATTTTGGAGCCAAGACTGTGGATAATTGTCTGCGCGGCGCATTGGGTAAGAGCGCGACGCACATAGGCTGCGCGACACATTGGGCGGTTTGCCACAGTGCATTTTTCCACTGGCGCGGCGCATCCACGGAGCGCGGCGCACTGGGCTTGTGCGCGGCGCACAGAGCCTTAAAGACACAAATTCATCACGGCTCCATAAAAAATCAAATCGATTCAACTCATTTGCTCCAAGTAAGTTTGGTAACGCTTGTTTAGTGATATTATTCATGTGTGGTGTTGTTTGGAGGCAAAGACATTAGAGTTTTGGTTGGTGAAAAACAAACCCTATTTCCATATCAAAATCTGCTCCCTTAGGGTTTGAAATGAAGTGTTGAAATTTGACTATTGGTGCTAAACACTCCCACTCCATTGTTCATTCGTGTTCCCATCACTGTCATACTATTATCACAGTCCTTTCCTCTTCCCTCTGTCCCAAAACAATCATATCCCTTGTACCCATTTTCCCTATTACTAAACCCTATTAGCCCTCCCCCTCCCATATCACTTATAAAATCCCTAAATCCCAAAGTTCCTAAACATAAATCAAGTGATTGTTTTTGCATTAAATTCACTTGACAAACCCCCCACTTTTCCCACTGATCATACTTACCACAGTCTCTCATTTCATACTTGGTACATATTTGGTATTGAAAGACAAACTCTTGTTTTCACCACATATATATCAGCATATACTTGTGATACACCTTGCTTTTAGCACCATGTCAGAGACAAATTCATCATATGAGCAATAATATGAGCAGGGCAGTGATTCAACCACAAAATTAAATGTACCGAGGAGGTCTCATAAAAGTGGCAGGCACGTCAGAGAAGAGCCCACTTCCTTGACTCAATTTCAGGCCTACCCGCTTGCAATGGCATGCTTTCAGCAACATTCATGTTTTCAGTATTGTGAGATGATTGCTTAGATTCAGCATCATCAGGAGTTGGTTCGCTTATTTGTCCTACATTTGCGTGATGGTCATGTAAACCTTGCTGGAGTGAACTTCACCTTAACACCAGAAACCATTTCTCAGGCAACCGGGATACCAAACATAGGTGAAGAGTGGAATAAGAGACAGCAGTTGAATAGAGCATATTATGAACCTTACATCAGGCCTGGTTATATGAGGCAGCTCACTAGGGTGTTTCCTTTCAGATTCTTGAAGGAGTCCTATGCGCCGTTGATGAAACTCATCATCAGATACTTCAGTTGTGAGGGTCGGTTCTCACGCCTTTATGCATACCACATCCGACTGTTGATGCATTTCACGAGAGTGAGACTGATGAATATTCCGTACTTCATGTGCCGAAACATAGAGCAGATGACTACCCTTGTGAAGAAGAAGACTCCAGAGCAGCGACATAACAACATTTATCATTATGTGCTCATCAAGATGATTGTGGTACATCAGCTTGGATTGCAGGGCATTGCATGGGAGGAGTTCATTTCCCGTGACTTCTTTACAACCCCTTAGCCTCCTCCAGAGATTGTTCACGATGTAGGTGAGCCTTCACATCAGTTTGATGTTCCTGAGACAGAGCCTATCAGTGTTCCAGTGTGTGTTACCTATCATAGAGGTACCAGAGCCTTATTTGCAGCAGCACGACAAGTACTATCTCCACCCGGGGTGGAAGGGGTCTCGTTACCTTCGACAACAGCGCGAGTACTATCTCCACATGGCGTGGAAGGGGTCTCGCCTTCTACATCAGCACAGGTACAGGACAGAGGCAAGAAGCCTATGCAGGATGAGGGCCCCTCAGGAGGCCAAGATACTGATTTTATATTGATCGATGTTGATTCGAGCTCTCCCAGCTCAAAGCTGAAAGACGTCATCCAGGAGCAGAAAGCTGAGATCGACACACTGATCGAGAAATTTCAGAGATCTCAGTGGGTTATAAATTACTTGGAGCAACAGAATAAAAAATTGGAGGATCAGCAGACACTCATAGAGTTGCGGCAAATCCGTGAAGACCGTGAATTGGCTCAAAAGAGACCAGGTGACATGACACCATTTGAGCGGGAGACTTGCCTTACGAGAGTCAAAATTCATCTTGAGAAACTATTGGTGAAGGCCAATAGGGACAAATACATGCTCAAACATATGAAGAACCACTATTGGGGCCGCACACACGTTTGCAGAGCTAGGATGAAGATCCTGAAGGCGAGGTTGAGAAGAGCACTGAAATGACGAAAAAGGCCTGATCCACTCCAAATATTGGCCGAAGCTTCCTTGGATGAGCATGACACATGATGGGGGACCTTCACTCCAAATTTCAGAAAATTTGGAGAAAATTTTGTCATTTTGTCATTTTGGTCACAAAACAGATTTTTCTGCCCGACGCGTCGCGCCACTCGACGCGCGCTTATGCTTGGAACATGTTCTGGAGGAAAAATTGATGTTTTTGGGTTTTTTATGATAAATTATGCATGCTCAGGAATGCCTGAGAGATTTCATCAAGTTCTGGGTGGTCTTAAGGGTCAAAAACACTCCAAAATGGCCTTTCTGCCACTTTTTGCACCAGCAGGAACCAGTCTTGGGAGATTGAACTTTTGGAGAGGAAAATGAACTCCAAATTGAAAAATTACACTTGGGTTGGATAGTAGACAGACAGGGCTTTCCAACGAGCTATCATGAGCTCAATTTTGACTTTGATAAGTGCCTCAAAAATAGGCTCAAAGTGGCGCGACACATTGAGTTTTTGGGCGCGGCGCATAGAGAAATTTGGCCTCATTTTGACTTTTCAGCTCAGAAATTCGCCCAGTTTTGACTAGTTTCAATTTTTGATGTAACTACTGATCTATATTGATGTAATTTGATGATTATGATGTAATTTTGGCTCATATTTACTTGTTCTAGAGGATTCATTCACTAAAAAGTGAAAAGTAAGTGAATGGATCAGTTTCCTAGCATATAGAGGCAAGTTGTTTGGCTGCCTAGATTTCAGTTCCATGTTTAGAATTGGTTGAAACAGCTCCTAGAAGGATGAGCTCGACCCCTAGAGGCATGGGAAGGGGTTAGGATGGTCTATATATTGTGTTTTCTGAGACATTTTCAGGGTTGAACTCTTGGGAATAGTTTAGCACCCTATCGATATTCATTTTAGCTTTTCTGGCAAAGGAAAGACCGTAGTTTTGCAGCACTTTGTTGGGATCCTTGTGCTCTAAGTTTTGAGTGATGTTTTTCCATGTATCTCATAAGTTTCAATAATGTTTATGTATGTCATTTCCTTCTCTTTCTTTCCTGACTAAAATAAAATGAGTTAATAAGGTGAATCAATCACTATTTTGCTCGTAATACTCCGCCTTAAACTTTGTTTAGTTTTATATGTTCTGCTTGAAGAGGATCCTTGCACCTCTCACCCTCTTCGATCCTTAGTAGTCTTTTCTATCCATTCATCGAATCTACAACATCAAATTCATTGCCTTCGCTTCACCTGAGTTTTCCGTAAGAATTAGTTCCCATCCTTAAGCCCAAATTTTCCTTTCCTTTTTCCAACAAAAAACCCCTAAAAATCATTCCAAAATCCTTGATTAATATACCTAGCCTAAAATTAACACTCATTTCAGTCATCTCAAGGCCTATCGATACATTTTTACTGAGATTGACCCGAAGAGAGCCCTCTCTGTCGGTGGGAGTAGCCACTGCATCGAGCGTGATTCCGTGTTACCCCGAATCCCGCTTCCTTCTTACCCTAAGGTGGATTTGGAAATAACACCGTAAACATCATGTTATGTCAACTCAGAAAAATACAACTGCACCGTAAAATTTCTAACCCTGGTCCTCAGCAAACCAACAAACCAAATCTTATTTTTAGCCCCAACTCACACTCTTCTGTCCAGAAATTGCGAGATTTCATTTTTCCCTCTATTTCCTACGATCCTGAGCACATTTCAGGAGCATAAAAGTGTGACCTGGTCATAAATATGGGTAGGGGTCTCTTACTGGGCTTGAGGGACCTAATCTAAAAAACTAAACCATTGAAAATGAAGAGTAAGGTTAGGCCACCTACCTACAACTGATGGATCCTGATTCCAACTGTCGGTTTGTTTGCTACGATCTTCACAATATTTAGGGCCTTCTCCTCCTCTCCAAATTCAACACAACTCACTTAGAAAATGAATTCAATTGGAGGGAAAACGCCTTTTTATAAGAAAACCACAAATGTTCTGTCACCAACTGTGACCAAACCATAGCTTGGTTTTATGAACTATCAGCACTGTTGGAAATCTCTCACTGAGCACTAGAATGGGTCTTCTTTTGTTTTTGGTAATTTGACACTTCGCCCCGAAGCCATTTTTCCACGAAGGGTCAATTTGACGCCTTTTTAAAATTGAATTTATTCATATGAGCTGCTTGTACTTTGACACCAATTTTCCTTTGTATTTTTCATCTCATGTGTCGATTTTCTTCATGGACAACCATTATTTGTTCATGTTTTTATGGTCCCCTTGGGCCTACCCTGTGTGGCAACATCATCGATTCACCCTTGTTCGGAGCATCCGAGGTAATTCATCATCACATTCATGGTGTCTGCCTTGAGTCCCTTTATCTCCTATTATATCATTTTATCCATCTTTGCATCTCATTCATCACATGTTTCCCATTTTGGCCTCCACTCATACTTCCCCTCTTCCCCTCTAGAGTCGAGTCAGTCAATGCCAGGTCCACCATGCTTTTTATGCTCTAACAAGGGAGGTTTTCCATCTGCAACTCAATATCCCCTTCTTCCATCATCATCCATTGTGTTAGTCCATGGGTCACTTTACTATAATCCCTCATGCCTTAGTTGAGGATTCATCATTGCTTCACCTATGGCGGGCCTTCTTCTACCGACAACAACACATTTATTCCAAAAGACAAGTCTAAGAGGGTGGTGTACCTTGGTTCCAGCTTCCATTCTTGTTCGGTGCCTTAGATAAAGAAACATGAATCATCATTTCCCTTTGAATTGGTTGTTTCTCATATGCTCAACCTCAGCTCATTATCGCATGATTGAGATTCATATACTTTCTAGTCTGGTGATCCAACAGATTGTACTAGTGATTCCCGAGTGTGTGTGAGATGTTTTAGACCTCATGAGGGGGTGACCCTTTAGGTAGCCCCCCACATGCCCGAATGACCTTAGATTATGCTATAGCATTAGATGCAGTGTCGCATATTTGATGGGTTCAGTTCCAGCCACTTGCATTTCCCACAACATGCATGTCTTATTTAGATGATCCATTTAGATCTTCAAAGCCATTTCCTCTTCAGCAAGGCTTATTTTTTTTGTTATACCCACCCCCTTTCCCATGTCATATGGAGGGTAACTATTTTTATCTCATGTACTGAGATGTTATTGTCTTCAATCCTAGCCTTTATTTTTTTAGGCGCATTATGTATGTGGAATCCATTGTATTATTTCCTAGCCCATTGATGCCAGCATGTCATGTATCATGTATTATACATTTTTTAGCTCAATCCCACATTGCTAGGCTCACCATTATTCTTTCTACTTTGTCATCTTAGCGGGCATGGGTATGCCTCCCCCGCCTCTTTGATAACATGTACTCCAATATAAAAAGAGACTTATATCACTTCATAGGTCTCGCCCCCTTATTCAGTGTCCTCTCTCACTTTGCTCCATTCATGTGTCTCTCTCTCTCTGTGACTCCCCTTCGGTGTCTAGTGATTGTGTTCTTACAACGTACTTCAGTCATATAATTTTCTCCTAATGCTCATATGTTGGGGGGCAATCTATTATCACCAAAAATTGTTCATCTAACCATTTCTAATTAAATGGATCAAAGTACACCATGTAAGACTGATTTTACCATAGTAAAATTTCTTTCACTATAAGAAATAATTTAATAAACCATATTTTATTAAATTATTTTTGGTTAAAACAAGAAACCTCGTGAGGAATAATTAAATAAATCCTTATTTATTTTATTTTCCTCTAGGAATAATTAATTAAACCATTCTTTAAATAATATTACTAGTCATATTTAACCCAATTATGAGGAATAATTAGATAAATCATTATTTTTCTTATTTTTCTTCAGGAATAATTAATTAAATCATTATTTAGTTATTATTCCTTGTTAAATTTGACTAAATCATCAAATAATAATTAAACAAATCATTATTTGTTTATTATTCTTTAACCACATTCTTGAAATGATGAATAAATCATTTATTTTTTTATTATTTCTAAATAAAGGTATTTAACCAATTTAAATACCTTTTCCATCCAAAAAATATAATAAAATATTCAAAGTGGTTAGATCTATATCTTGGTTAATAATATTTTAGTATTCTTCATTAACAAGGATAACTCAATATTTATTTATAAATAGGATGGTTTTTCCATTCATTCTTTACTTTGATCATTCTCATTGTCATTATCATTTCATTTTTCCATTTGAGCTCCCATCTGAGTTCAACATATGCTTTGGGTTTTCTACATAACCCATCCCATTGAGGGGGGCGTGTAACGTTTTCTTATTTCCTTCACCAAGTTCTATAATATAAGAAATAATTCTTTAAACTTGTCTTGTCCATTGGTTCTCTAGATTTTTTTTTTTGCATCAGTTGTTATTTACTTTTGTTTTTTAACTTCTTTTACTGTATAGATCTTGGTTTTTGCAGAATTTGTTCTAATTGTATATTGCATATCTAAGGTTGAATGGCCACTTCTTTTGTTAGGGCTATTCATCATGCATATCTAAAGTAGTATCTTTTCATACACCTTCAATAATATTTTACACTAACAAGATTCATTTATGTCTCTGAATATGACCCACCAAGAACAAATTAATAGGGAAAATTCCCTGAATGATTTAGCGCAGTATAAACCAAAAGTAAAAAGAACAATTTTAGGCTAGTTTTCTTGTACTTTTTTAGAAAATATTTTTGTACCAATTCAAACGATCAGTTCTACAAAACTAACAAAAATAGAATCCCTTACAAAAACTAGTGGTTGAGACAATGACATATATGACTAAAAAATTCCATTGTTACTTCATTGTGACTAAAAGGTAAGTGTTAATTTAACTGAATAATTTAACAATCATACAAGTTACAATAATACAACGTCAATAAAAGGACCTAAAATGAATTTCCATTTTTTAAGGATCTTTCTGGATTATCCACATTTCTAGAGAATCCGGAAAGCTCCTTAAAAAATGATCACCACATGAGTTTGAAAACCGAATTTCCATTTTAATAAAATATGGATCATACATGACTAGATAATGTTTGCATTATTCAGTGAAGTTTCAAAAAATGCAAATTTGTTGGCAAGTGGACAAATTTTGAATTTCTTAACAATGCAAATTCCTACAAAAACACAATAATAATTCACAAATCATGGTAGGGAATAAATTAATTGCATTTATGGTTTTATTCTTCCCATGGGAGCATTAATACCGTAAAATCGATATTTTTAGCAACTTTTTCCAATACATGTCACAGATGTTATTTGGAAATATGGAGTGTAGAATCAATTTTGCATGTAAATTTGCATTCTTAACTGAAAACATAAAAACATAATTTCTAGATATTCAAATAGAAATGAAGTATAATTAATCCTAAAAAATTACCAATGGAAAATGCAATTTCTTCAATAGAAATAATATCTCGGTTACTTTTAGGCACTGCAAATAATATTTTTTTCCTGACTTACAACATCCTCTGTAACTTTTAAGGGTATGGGTCCCACAAAAATTTTGGCAAAATTCAACCATCTGATGAATCTATTAAATCAAAAGAGCTATAATATTTTCTTGCAGAAAAATTCACCAAAAAAAAAATATATTGTTTATAATTAAAATGAATATATCTATAATTAATGCAATACACAATCATGTGCAATAATTTTAAGGACACGCTAACCAAAGACATATGATGAAAACAGTGAGAAATGGGAGATTGAAAATTTGTGGAAGTCATCTCAAAGGAATGTAACGAATTAATTCTTATAATAAGGATGAAAGACCACAATCCTCCTCACCAAATAATAGTTAAACTTCCTTGGAGTTGGATTCCATAAATACAAAATGATGTCTTTCAATTTAACATGACTCCCTCGGAGCCAAAGTTGTACATCACCACCGTATAGCAACCCAATTTCCAAATAACACTGCACTTCAATTTCAAACCTCATAACTAATATGTACATATTTAAGAAAGACTATATATCAAACTCAAGGCTTGTAGTTCTCAAAACAATAGGATTGGCATTCCTTATTCATTAGAACTATTAGAATAAAATTTCAAAATTGATAGACATACCCCTTCATAGGCGGGAAAAGTATCAAGGAACCCAGTAATATAGTTTCCAAAAAAATAATAATAGCACCACTTTTTTGGGAGTTATTATTATAATAAAATATCAAAAGTTAAAATGGATTTATACCCCATCATGGGTTGGAAAAATTACATTTCGAAGCTCTTATTTTGGATCTATATAATATTGGCATGTTGCTTACAGGATGGGAACATTTTGAGTTCAAAAAAAAAAAATGCAGAAATTTCATGAACCCCACTTGCATCCTTTTAAAGCATAGTTACTCAAAGCATTTTACAGTAAACCCCCAAAAAAAATTTAACTAACATAGTTTAGTTTAATATATCCAATAAACCAATAAACATAATATGGATAATTCAAAGGCTCTTCCATGTTATTTAACTAATCATAGCTTAAATTGTACATCGTGATATGACACTAAGATGTAAAAAAGGTTGGAAAGGAAGATGTGACATAGCTATTAAGGTATATAAAGAGTAATTCTCATGCCTCAACCTAGTAAAGAACATCATATCATTTGCATATCCTACATTGGTTCGTTACACTTACTAAAAGAAAAGGTCAAGAAATCCAAACTTAAGAGGCAACATAAAGTTCCAATCTATGTTACCATATTGGATATTGATTTGTTTCCTATCATCTCAAAATGGCTTGTAAGTTCTATGTTAACATCTAGATGTGTTTCAATGCTCACAAGTAGGTTTATCAAAAAACACACTCCGCAACCAAGAAATAACCAAACAACAATAGGCCATTTAGTCTAACAAACACTTCTCAAATGTTTAGTTTCCCAAGGAACATTTTCAAAATAAAATATTTTTAAAAATAAATTAAATCACCAAAAATATATATATATTATGGGGCTTATTCTTCACTCATAAGTTTCAAGAGTTGAGCATTATTTTAGAGAGTGCAGTTGTCCTAGAGGAGTATTTACTATTTTTTCAGTTGGAGACACATAGTTAAAGCCAATTGATTTAAAAGCTTAAATGGAAACATCTAGTGAAGCAATTTTAGCAAAGATAAAACAAGGAAATTCATTAATGTTCACATATGACATGACTAATAGGTAAGTGAAGGTAGAAAATACAAAAAGTCACAAAAATAATGTGGAAGTGTCAATTCTACTCTTGAAAGTTACAAGATAGAGAGATACAAGTGAAATGGAAAACAGAGAAGAGTAATAAAGGGTGAACCCTAGAAAATGGATATGTACTACTCAACATTAGAAAGAGGTAGATTATATGAGTTAAAGAGGTACAAGGTAAAATAATAATAAAAAGAGTACAAAAGGGTGGTTTAAGAAATGAGTGTAGGGGAAGGAGTATGGCCATCTTTGGAGCAAGGATTATGGCCATCTCCATCTTCATCAATCATTGTAAAATATTATCTACCCTATGTTGAGAAAGCCTAGTTGTATGAATTGGGGAAGCCTCTTGACGAATAGTCAAGGATCTCCCAACATATGAAGTTGAAGATAAATATATAGTGATGGGTGTCTAATTGATCAATCTGGGTTCGAAGACAACTCTGCATTAAAAGTGACTACATCTATGTGTCCTTCATGGAAGTGATTATCTAGAAACAAAATGGGAAAATGTACACCATCTCACCAACGTAGTATAATTTGCATCCAATTCTAGGGAGTTATCACGAGACTTTGCACATGCAATTGTTCGCAAAAGTTGGAGGAAGAATGTGATCAACCTAATGGGGAATATTCTAGAGAAATACAATAAGGTTTGATCAAGTAATCATCCTAAACCATAATATAGACTTAGAATTCTCCCTCAAAACACATAATATACATAAAAACTAAGATGAAATGATTCATATCAAAGTAACCAAAAATAACTTCAAGAGGGGATAAGGAGAACTTATCTTAATCCCTAATTTTATATTTTTAGTTTCCAATTTGTCACTTGTGGGGCGAAAGTCTGCTACCACTTCATATAATTTTCTTTGACAACAATAGATATTTTCTAACATATTTTAAAGAATACAAAATGAAATTTTAAAAATGCATCAAGAATTCAATATGAAGTTATCTTTGAAAATGGTGTAAAACCCATTTATCAATACTGTCAAGTACAAAAAACAATTTGTCATATCTGGAAGCCCCTAATAGAAGGATTGACAAAGATGAACTTCAATGGAGAGAAAAAAGTAGCCCATGGAAGGAATATCCTCTACAGACCAAAAATGTACAATCATTAAGGTTTTCTACAATTTCTGAGGATACGCCTTAAATAACTAAGAAATAAGTATAGACAAAAATTGTACAATTCTAAAGGTTTTCTACAATTTATGAGGATATGCTTTAAATAACCAAGTAGAAGTCAAAGAACTTTGCGAGGGGATAAAATAATAGCCTCAATAATTTATTCAGAGATCTATAGAATGAAGGAAGGTGATTCAAAACTTCCAATTGATATCCTAAATATAAATCTAATGAATTAATAGTATAATGTTCCCATGTTGAAAGAGTATCATATTGAATTTCTCACTAGTTGTCTAGAAATAGGGAATTCAATATAAAATTGAAACTCTATATAGGATCTAAGCAATTCAATCTATGAAAAATAAAATCATGAACCCCTTAGGGAGCATAAAATCAATATTTGAATCCTAAATTCCACGAGGAACACCTTAGACACAATACCCCCTTTCATAAACATTAATAAATGTGTTCCTTCCATGGAATAAAGGCATAAACATGGCCACCATTATGAAATAAAATGAGACCTCTCAAAATCTGGGGCAATCTATATTCCACAATTCATTCTCTCTTGATCATTTTCCTTCTTCATCCTCCCCCCTTCAAGTACTCTGCATACATTCCATGTAATCCCTTATCATTTAAGCATTACCTAAACCAGGCAATTAGAGATACGTCTACACTTGGATAAGACCTCTCAAAGTTATTAGCCCCAATATGGATTATTATTTTTAGTACGACATGCAACTACAGGATGTCAACATTTCAATACCTGCATATATTCATAAACACTAAATTTGTGGCCTAAAGATTCTACTTGGACACTTTGAGGTAGGCTTTCATCTACTTCATATTGATACTAAACACTACATCCCACATCGAATATCTCATATTCATATGTCCTATATATTATGAGATCTAATGGGGATTTTATCGCCTTTTCCAATACTCAAGTGGCTCCCTCTAGATATTATTTCATTATCCAAAAATATGCCTCACCTTTTTAATGAATAATACTTTTAATCATAAATATAAACCTTTGCATGTACCTCTCAACCAAAATCCATTAGGAGAAGAACCTTCTTCCTTGTTGCATGTCCACTAAAGACAAAAAGTGTTGTAATAACTCTCATAACACTCCATAATTTCAAATCGTTAAGATGTGGGGTCTTCTCATTAATCCCCCTAATTATTGATCAACTTCCTTCCACAGCACTTATAGGAGCTCACATTTCAAATCAACAAGACAAATCACTAGACCAACAAAAAAATCAACACTAGAAGATCTCAGACTCAATCTGTCTCCATGTAGATTAATACTCTCCAAGTTTTTTCAAGATCCAAATGTTCCATCTAGAATTTCTTCCCATCAACCTTGGATGTTAATTTCCCCCTCTAACCTGGGACATATGTACTACATACATAAATTGGATGTATTTTTAAGTCCCAAAGACCTACTTATTATAGTCATTTATTAGACATTAATAAAATTATGTAATATTATCGTATCCCCCACAAATTGCATCAAATGATATCCAATCAAGGAATTAAGTGACACAAAATTTATGTGAAGCTAACCAAAAAGGATTTTAATTCAAGGAAATAATTAAACCTTGCATCGTCTGAGCTTGAAAATTACTTACTGTGGAAAGAATTAATTGAGCCTGCAAATCCTTCAAGGAGATGGGGTAGATGCCTAAATTCTCCTATGATCATTGTAGAATACATGGGGGATCAAATTGGGAATACTTATGACAATATTAGGCAAAGGCTGGAGGAACTTGAGCATAATTCAGTTTTAATGAAAATGAGTTGAAGATGGGATGGAGGTAGTTACAAATAAGCTCTAATTACAGTTATAGAGGTAGCTACTAGAATAGATGCTAAATATGCTTTGGAAAAATGATATGAAGCTTGAACTGTCAAGAAGATGAGAGAGAACTAAAGCTATGAATTTGCATATGGATCTAGTGGAAGTCATATTTTACAGCAAAATTCAACCAATCAATAACTTTCATAGATAAAATGGTTAATGATCTTGGATTCAATGTCTCAAACATTAGGAAACTTCATAGTGGTATGTTTAATATGAACAACATTGTATCAAGGAAGTTGTAGATGCTATCCATGAAAATACTAAATCAAAAACCACCAATTATGATCGAGGAAATCCCATATCAAAATACCATGGCCAATAGTAGCTCAACAAGACCATCTAAGATTTTTATTTTCATATGTTGTCTACCTAATTTTTTAACCTTTTTTTTGATCTAATATGATATCCCATAGGAAATCATGTGGTGCTACAACAACTTAACATGACCTGATAGGGTAGTTTTATTTTCATATGTTGACAAACTAGTTTTTTAATCTTACGTTTCTTGGACTTGAAATTTTGAATCCCAATCACATATAAAAAAAATATTGGAACTTGTTAAACAGTTTTTATAAATTTGATTAACTATACAAAGTCTAGACACTTATGTTAAGTTTTCTGTTTTGGTCTTCAGTGTTTAATTATATTCATTTATGAAATCTTGAAAATTATTAAGTCAGCTAAATTTTTAGTGGGATCTAAAATTCTACTTTCTTTATATGAAATCTGATGAGATTGGAACCACCCTCAAACATCCTGAAAAAATTAAAATTTAAGTAAAAAAGTATCATGTTGACCCACTCATAGTTTTATTTTTTAATTTCATTCAATGAAAGGAAAATTTTAAGAACCCCCCTAAATTTATATGTATAATATAATGGTTTAATCCCCATGATACATAGGAAATGGAAGGAAACTTTATTAATAATATACTATGTATATATAATTTTTTTGGAGAATCTATCACTAAATTATATTATCTTATAAAATCATGGTGAAACACTGGTACAAAATGGTGAATCACTAAGAAATACAAGGGTTGTTGTAGTCTCTTTGCACCAAGAGGGTATTCAAGAATAAAATGTAAATGAAATTTACTGCATTATTGGTGAACCAGAAGAGCTTCACTAGTTACCATCAAGTGCACCACTCTAGTGACTAAATCATATAGATATGGAACCATCATTTGACGCCTAACAATTGCTTTCAAAAGTGATAGAGAAATGATAGTTGATATACTATCTAAATCTATAAAGAGTTGACATTAGAGAAGCATATTTAATGGATTATTTGATATGGTTGTATTTGCATGTCTCAAAAGAATAACAAGTAAATTAACAGAAGACTGCATTAAGGGATTTTCACTCTTTCCTAATGTTAGGACCATATTAAGAAATTAGGAGGTAATATTACTACTGTGAATATCAATAGATGGAAAGGGAAGTCTCAATAGACAATCCAAACATTTCACGGAATGTGATATAACTCCTTCATACTTATATTTCAGAAAATGCCCTAGTAGTTCTATAAAAGGGTCTAACATCGCTATTAAATATTAATCATTCTTATATACTTTGATTTTTTTCATATGGTTCTCAAGAAGTATCAATGCAAACACTGAAATTATATATCTATTGGGTGTATCTAGCTTATCATTTGTAGGTCCCTCCATTGAATTTTTATATGAGTCCAATGATCTTGAAGATTGATTAGGTGCTCAAAATTATGCTCAAAAATAAAAAAATTTGGAATGGTGTGGAACCTAAATGATCGTGTATATCTCATCATTATGAACCTTGTGCAACTTGTTTCACAGAAAACTGACACCATATGCTCCCAGAAATGCTTTCTGTCCACTTTGTCAAACATGCATTTTTTTTTTTTAATGCAAGACAACCCAGTTAGCAGTCTGTACAGCTGACTATGTATGCCTATGTGGTAGGGTGACTGTGCAAGTTGACTTGTTCAATGGTATTCTCTGAGGAATTGGATCATGTCATTTGGCACTCTGTTATTGGTTTGAATTGGTGAATTGTGGTTGGTTTATTTTGTGGCCAACCATAGGCTACCACGTGGCCCAACAAAGGGCCACCACGTGGAAACCTGAGGGCCACCAAAATTTTTGTTACATTCTGAGTGGAGAAAACAGGGGTCCAACTTGTGACCTCCAAGCCTCCAGCCCAAAGCCTTTATCATCACACCATAGGTTTGTTTATTAACTTATATGGTTTCCGCATATATTTATGTTGTAATGTTTTTACATTTGGGGGTGGGGACTAGGGTCTAGCCCCAGCCCTGGTCACCACTTGGGGGCAGGACCATGGGTGGGAGGCTAGCCCCATGCCACCCATTACAGTAACCATCACCATTAAACTTCAACCTCCGCCAATGTTGCCTAACTCCCAAATCGCTTGCATTTAACACCAAACCTACTTTCTTAACCACCCGCTCAGGCCATCAACCTCCACCCACTGCCAACATGTGACCACTGTAACATTTAATGTTGGCGGTTAGCCCAACCGCGTGGAATTTTTTTATATAAAAAATGTTTTAGTAACCATATATAATATGGTTTGAAATCATATTTCTAGGTGTTATTGGGGAAATTAATGCCCAAACAATTTCTCCCAATTTTAGGTGGAATTGGTGCTCCGTTAGCGCTTTTGGGAATGAAGTTATCAGGTTTGTGTCATATTTTGAGGGTTTTGTAGAATGAATAATGGAGGAACCAGGGGAGATCATAACTTGATCAGTTTTTGGCCAAATTCGAGGTATAAAGAGGCTACACAGATAATTTTGGGAATTCTGGAGATGATGGAACAAGTTCCAGAGTTTTTTGAGCATTGTAAACACATGTAATCACACTTTTGAGAATAATAGAAGAGGACCAAGCCATTGGAAATTGGACCAAAGACATGCATCCTAGGCGGAGTGAACTCCTTCATCATGTGCTATTGTGTTACGTTTTATGGTGATGTCCATGTCTATTAGATGATGTTGTTCAGTGTTTTGTTTATGTTAATTTTCTCATGAAATTCACATAAAAACACATAAATACCCATGTTAAACTTGCAATTAATCTCATCATCCTCAAGCACTTTGTTTATATTATGAATTGGATCTTGGCACAACAAAAATAATATTCCCATTCAGATCAAGTTGGTATCATAGCACTAGGTTTACTTATGTAACGAGGATTAATTTGTTTTGCAAGTGTTTATAGGCTTACAAGTTTGAAGCTCAAGAGAGGAGAAGGAAAGCTTATGGGTGCAGGTTCTCTAGTTGGAACAAGGTTAAGGAGGGCACAGTTTCCACAATTTCCACCATAATATTCACCTCCAGTTGTAGGAGAAGCTTTAGTAAGAATATCTCATGAACGAGGAAATGGTAACATGTCATAGGATGAGAAGGCCTTCAGTAAGGCTTTCTTTGACATGAAATATATGGTGAAGGTCCTCAATGAAGAGAGTAACACAAGGTTACAAGGTGAAATCTCCAGGCCTCTAAGAGGAGAGGGTTCTCTAGGAGGAGAAGGTAATGGAAATGGTGATAAGCCACCATCTACTCCACCATCATCCTCACCACCATCTTCATCTTCTTCCACTACTACAACCCTTATTCATAATCATCAAAATACCTCAAAAGGAATTTGTAAACAACCCATGTTAAAACTAGATATTAAATTTGACTTTCCTATGTCTAATGGTGAAGTCACTGTAGAGAAGCTTGAAAATTGGGTTCATCAATTGGAGGTCTCCTACAGGATTCAAAACCTTTAGGATGCTGATACAAATACCCAGCTAGCTTCCTTGAGACTGGAGGGTGTAGCACTAGTATGGTGGGAATACAAGATACAATATGAAATTAAAAAACATGGTAAGGTCTCACTCTCTTGGACTAACTTCAATGCTGCAATTAAAAGACAATTTTACCCTCTAGCATATATGAAAAAAACTGTCATGAATTGGAAATACTTTAGACAACTTAAAGGTCAAGTGTGCAATATTACACCCAAAAATTTAGAAAAATATCTCTTATTTTAGGTGTTGATTTGCATTCACAAGACACGTTGTTGAATTATATAGGGGGTTTACATAGCTACCTAAGGCATACTATCCTTATGTTCAATCCTACTAGTGATCCAAAATGGATTCAGTTTTGCCTCCAAATCAAAGTTTTCAAATGCAGATGAAAATAGTATAAATTTTAAGTGATTTTCGATAGGATTCCAATAGTGTGAATGGCACGTGAAACCAAGTTCATATGAAGAAGTTGTGGCCAGTCAAAGTTTATGAAAAATTAGGGAAAAGTGACAAAGTCAAAGTCAAATTCAACAGTCAACAGTCAAATCAATGGTCATGATGATGTCAGCAGAACACCTATCATCTCGGGAATACACCACATGTCCAGGGTGATGTCAGCAGATTAGTGACGTGTCAGAGTTTGATTGGTTGGAACGAGCCAATCCGGGGCTGACACGTCGCAGCCCGGATTTTGCCCAATATGGCCTCATTTCCAAAATTTTGGGGATTAGGAAGGATCAAACCCTTGACCTCCCAGAATTCCAACATTTTCACCGGAGTCTACTAACCGAAGAGCGACTATATCATTGGATATTTAATGCAAATATTGTGTATTTATTTGATCAGGATTTTCCGTTGGAAAAGGGTTGGATAGTCGAGGTCAACCCCACGACCGTCGGAAGCTTATCAATGGTTTAAAGCACCACATATATATCATATATATGTTTCCATATATGGTTTTTAACCAATGGGATATGAAAAAAGGGTCACGCAAGGGTTTTGAACCACCGACCCACCAAAAACTTAAATACAAACGCCTTCACACAAGTCCGAAAGCCAATATGCCAAGGGTGGAGCTTGGTAAACCAAGCCACCAAAATTTTATTTCAAAGTAGTGTAAATTCGAACTAGTGGAAACCACAAGCGCGCAGCCCGAGGCAGTTTTATGCAGGGAAGATCATTTTTTAAAAGGCAGAGGTGGTATTGGATTTCTCCAGGGGGTCTGGAGGTCACAATGGCAGAATATAGGCAATTTTATACTCGTTTTTTTCCGAAATTTTGAGCCCGTCACAATGGTGTGGTCCATTTTCTCATTTGAGCTTCTTTTTTTGAGCTCATACCTGTAAAATCATTTTGAAGACAGAATAATGTGGTCAACACTAGAAGCTTAAGGACCTGGAGATGTAGCCAGGAAGTTCGGTGAACTCTATTATTAAAAAAAAATTGTGTTGATGTGTTTGAATGTGTATTTCATTTTCTTATGTTGTTTATGTTATTCACAATCTTATCGATCAATTGCACTAAATAACATAAGCTTCTCACATAGATGTCAATAATACCTTTTTGATAAAAATAGATCAAGCGGTATTAGAGCTTCAGGTTAATTTTTAAAGGTTTGACAATGTCATGTGAAGATTTGAATGCTTACTAGGTCAAAGTTCAAACGAGGAGAAGGAGAACCTGTTGAAGCAAATCCAGAGATTGGAAGGGTATTTTCACAAAAGAAGATGATGGAAGAATGCATATTCGGATCAAAAGCTCAATTCTTGGATAGCTTCATGACAATACATGCGATGGTAGAAGATATTTATAATGAGTTTAAGAAGGGAAAAGGTGAAGTCACTTCATCACCTAAACCAGAAAAATAATCGGGGGAAAAGCCTCCTCCATTACCTCCACCATCTCCTCCATCATCACCATCATCGTCATCATCGTCTTCTTCTCATAAATCTAGTTCTTCTAAAAAAAATAAGAAGAAATCCTCTTTGATCAAATTAGATGTAAAATTTGATTTTCTTATTTATGATGGTGAGCTTAATGCTGAAAAGCTTGATAATTGGATAAGAAAAATTGAAGTTTATTGTAGGGTACAGAAATTTGTTTTAGAAATAAAGAAGATTCAGCTTGCTAGCTGTTGTGAAACCAACTCCAAAAAGATAAGAAAAGAGATATCAATGCCTTAGAAATAAGCCACTTCGAGGGGGCAACCTCCAATACATTACATGAATGAAAAATTATTGGATGATTCAAATTACAAAACCTCCTTTATATATATAGGAGTCCATGGGGCCACAATGTAATCCTAGCTGACCTAACAATAATAATTTAAGGGCACCATAATAACAATATGGGGATTCTGAGGTACAATAATAACAATAAGGGGGTTACACTAACAACAATAAAGGACTATACTAGTAATATAGGGACCTAACATGCCCCTCTCCTTCAAAAAAGTGTTGTCCTCAATGCTTGAGTAGCTTTGGGTGCTTCTATATAAAATTATCATCCTCCCATGTAGATTCATCAGTGGGTAAGTTCTTCCACTTGATGAGATACTCTGAAATTGATCGATTCCATAGTTATCGAGTTCTTATTTCCATGACCGCTTCAGGTTCCAATATGATTTTTCCTTCTTCATCAAGTTCTAGCAATATTGTTTGAACCGGAAGATTTTCACCTATAACCTTCTTTAAAAATGAAACATGGAAAATTGGATGCACTCGTGAAGAAGAAGGAAGCTCCAATTTGTATGCCATAGTACCAATATTTTGCAACACCTTGTAAGGACCATAGTACTTTAGCGATAATTTATTATCCTTCTTAGCTTGCTTGAGGGACATTTGTTTGTATGGTTGTAGCCGTAAAATACCCAGTCTCCTACATCAAAACTTCTCTCACTACGATGTTGATTTGCTTGTTTTTTCATTCGATTTTGTGCCAAATTCAGGTTGTCCTTTAAGAGTTGGAGAACTTCTTGTTGATGCTCGATGTGATCTTCCACTACTTGAACCTTCGAATTTTCTCTTAAATATGATGTGATGGATGGTGGATGATATCCATAAAGTGCCCTAAATGGGATCATTTTTGCTGCAGTATGGAAGGAAGTGTTATACCACCATTCAGCTAGAGGTAACCACTTGACCCATTATGTTTGTTTATTAGATACAAAACAATGAAGATATGCTTCCAAACATTTATTTATTCTCTCAGTTTGACCATCAGATTGAGGATGATAAGATGAGCTATGAGCTAATTGAGTACCCAAACAAGAAAATAACTCCGTCCAAAAATTTCCAGTAAAAATTGGATCTCTGTCACTCACAATAACCCTTGGGTTTCCATGTAGCTTTTGAATTGTGTCCATAAATGTAGTAGCAAATGTACTTTCTTAAATGGATGAGATAATGCAAAAATGTGTGCATACTTGGTAAGTCTATCAACTACCACCATGATGACACTCTTTCCTTTGAACTTAGGTAAACCTATGATAAAATCAATTGAAATCCCCTCCCAACGTTGACTTAGAATGGATAAAGGTTGTAGAAGACCTGGATCTTAATTGTCTCAACTTTATTTTGTTGGAAAACTAAACATTCCACCACAAATTTTTGAACATCAGATTTAAGGCCATCCCAAAAAAATTCTTTCTTCACCCTGTGGTAAGTTTTTAAAAATCCTGAGTGTCCTCCTAAAGGAGAAGTGTGCAATTCCAAAAGAATATTTTGTTTTAGTTTGGAATTCTTACAAAGATATAAGTGATTTTTGTACCATAAGGAATCATTTTTCCAACTAAATGTATCAGATGTACTAGGATCTTGCTACAAATTTTGAATGAGTATCCACACTTCTTCATCCTTCTTCCATTCATCTCTTTCTTTGGTTATCCAATCTGGTTGGATAATAGAAATGGCACAAATCAATGCTTCCACCTCTTCATTCTTTCTTGAGAGTGCATCTGCAACAACATTTAGCTTCCCTTTTTTGTATATTATTTCAAAGTCATAACCCAACATCTTTGTGACCCATTTTTTCTGCTCTTCTGAACATAGTCTTTGTTCCAAAAAGTGTTTAAGACTATCATGATCAGTTTTTACCTTGAAGTGTCTTCCCATTAGGTAAGTTCTCCATTTCCTTAGTGCATGCAGTATTGCTAACATTTCCTTCTCATAAATTGGTTTCTGTAAATAATTTCCTTTGATTGGACGACTTTCAAAAGCAATGGATCTTCCTTCTTGCATTAAAACAACACCAATTCCATTTCCTGAGGCATCACATTCCACAATAAAGGTTTTTGTGAAGTCTGGCGTAGCTAAGACCGGTGCTAGGCACATTGCCTCTTTAAGATGTTCAAAGGCCTTAGTTGCTTCAGGAGTCCATGAAAATGCATCTTTCTTCAATAATGTTGTTAGAGTTGCTGCTATTCTCCCATAATTCTTAACAAACTTGCGATAATAGCCTGTTAACCCGAGAAATCCTCGCAACTGCTTTATTGTCTTGGGGACTTTCCATTCCTTAATGGCTTTAATTTTGTTAGGGTCTACTTTAACACCCTCGTGAGATATAATATGACCCAGATATCCCACCTCTTGTACTCCAAAGAAACATTTGGATGTTTTTGCATATAATTGTTTCTCCTGCAATAGTTTGAGCACCCTGTCAACATGTTGAACATGATCCTTCCAAGACCTATTGTAGATTAGTATATCATCAAAAAATACTAGCACAATTTTTCTAAGGGAGGGTTTGAAAATGGAATTCATCAACCCTTGAAATGTAGAAGGTGCATTGGTAAGGCCAAAAGGCATGACCAAAAATTCATAATGACCCTCATGAGTTCGAAATGTTGTTTTCAGAATATCTTCATTCTTCATTCTAATTTGATGATACCCTGAACGAAGATCCAATTTGGTAAAATAAATTGCTCTGTGTAATTCATCCAATAATTCATCAATCACAGGAATGGGAAATTTATCTTTAATGGTGAGCTTATTGAGCTCCCTATAATCCGGACACATGCGCCATGATGCATCATTCATTTGTACCAATACTACAGGATCGTAGAAAGAACTTTGACTAGGTTGAATTATACTCACCTCTAACATTTCTGCAATCATATGTTCAATTCCACTCTTTTGGACATAAGAATATCTATAAGGCCTGATGTTTGGAGGAACACTTCCTGGAATCAAATAAATAGCATGATCATGATCACGAATAGGTGGGAGTCCTTTTGGAGTTTCAAAAACCTTGGAATGATTGTCCAAGACTTTTTGGAGATCTGCAGAAATAGATAATTTTGATGTTGGAACTTCTAGTGAGCATAATTGTGAATTATGCCTCGTTTTTCTTTCTTTAGAAGATTTGTAATGACATTGGAGCTTATTATCTTTCCCGTCTTCCCTACAATACCTCGTAATTTGAATTCCTTTCTTTCTGAAAAAAAATTCAAGAAAAGTTCTTGAAAATTAAAAGCTACCGTCCCCAAAGATTGTAACCATTGTACTCCTAGTACAACATCATCACCTCCCATAGGAATGGAAAGCATTGGACTATTCAATACATATTCCTCCATGGTTAGCTTGATACTATGGTATTTTCCAGAGAAATTTATATTTCCTCCATTTGCAACCATCATTTGACATTATGGTGCTAGGTATAGGAAACAATTCAATTCCTTGGCTACCTTACAATGAATAAAATTATGGGTACTACCTGAATCAATCAACACTATTACCTTTTTCTTCTTGTTATGTCCTTCTATATTGAGATTTTGAGGAGTGGTAATTCCTACAAATGCATTACACGATATGGTCGGACTCATTTCTTCCTCTTCTTGGGTTGGTTCCTGGTGTATATCCTCTTCTTGTTCATTTTCTTCTTCCTCTTCACAATCTATGTAAAATAATTTCTTCTCAGCACACTTATGACCTTTAGTGTATTTTCTATCACAACTGTAGCAAAGCCCTTTTTCTCTTTTTTCTTCAAATTGTTATGGTGTCAACCTTGTAGGTTGTGGAAATATAGGAGTAGCAACACTTACCTCTTTATAGAAGTGAGTGGTAGGCTTCCTTGTCGCCATAATTTTACATTCAATTTTTCTTGCCAAACTGAATGCATTCTCCAATGAATCAGGTTCCAAAATTTGAACTTCATGTTGGATGTTATCCTTTAAAGTACCTATTAAGAGATCAATCCTGTGTTCCTCTCGAATATCAGTTACCCTTATATTCAATTTTTGGAAGTCCTCAATGTGCTCCCCCATTAAACCCTTTTGTTTGAGATTTATCAATTGGCTAAATAAGGTGTTGCTCTTTGTATCCTCATAATGTGCTATCATTTCCTCCGTAAAAATTGACCAAGTGACAATTTTTTTACGGGAGCAAAGTCATCGATACCATACAAATGCATTTTGTTCTAAATGTAAAGTTGCAATGTGTACCTTTTGTGTGTTTTTCACATTATGGAGATAAAAATATTGCTCATCTGTAGTATCCATGTTACAGGACCCTTTCCATCAAACTTCCTCATATCCATTTTTGGAATATGGTGGTTCTTCCCACCAACATTAGATTTTATTAAATCACGATTAACATTTACTTTGTTCTCATCACGAGTTTCCTCTACTATCTTTTCACCATTAGGAAACATTTCTTGTATCAACTTTGTCAAACCTTCCATGTCTGCATTTAGATCATTCTTCATGTTTTCCATTTTCTCATCGATCTTAGCTTCCATGTCATCCATCTTAGATTCCATGCCAGATTCCATGCTATATATCTTAGATTCGAGGTCATTCTTCAAACCATCCATCTTAGATTCCACACCTTTCTTCAAACCATCCATCTTAGTTTCCACACCTTTCTTCAAAACTTCCATGTCATTTTTTGTTGCTCTTTGCGAGAGCGAAATTTGTTGCACTTGTTGTTGTAATTTTGATATGTCATGTTGCCATTCTTCGTCTTCATGAGTCATAGTAGAGATTTCTAAAGGTTTAATGGGTGTTAAATTCTTCTTAGGGGCCATTTTAGAATCCAATATTGATATCTATTCTACAATATGCCCTTGGAATCAATTCAAATTGATTCTTCAAACAAGACTTACGTAATTCAGAAAAAAAATACACACCTTTTACTTGCTTTTGTGGAGCTCGATATTGAAATTGAATTATCTGTATAATTTCAGATCCTAAATATTTGAAATTCAGCCCTGTAGTAGCCCTCTGAATATTATTTCAAATTCCACAGGTCTGATCCGATTTGGATTCTTCAAGGCAAAGTTATGTCCAATCTCCCACAATGACCCAATTTTGGATTGGTTCAGTAGAGCGAACTTGTACGACTTGCCACATGCCACTGTTTCCTCGTTTGGCTCTAAAATTGATAGACCAAAAACTAAAGTCCATTTAATTATGGCCACTTTTTAAAGCATTCCAATCTGATGCCCAGAGAGAGAGCTATGAAGATTTTCTCATGATCACCTCTTTGAGATGAAATTCAGAAGCATAAAAAAGCCCTAACTTCCATAGACCATATCTCTGAAAATATTGCGAACCAATATCTAAAATTTTCTGAAGATGTTCCTTTGGATTGCATCTTTGCACTCTAAAAATTTTAGCTTCTGAACCTTCGTAGAAAAAACGTTATTACAAAAATACCACGATGACCTGTTTAGGTTAAATTCAGGATTCTACAAAATGACCTAACTTGCACAGATCATATCTTCGAAAATATTACAAACCAAGATCTGAAAGTTTGTGATTCTATTCCTCAAGAGTTTGGCTTCACACTTTAAAAGTTTCAGATTCTGAACCTTCGTATAAAAAAATTTATAGCGAAAATTCCACGATG
Source organism: Pinus albicaulis (assembly GCA_034641835.2). NCBI lineage: Eukaryota > Viridiplantae > Streptophyta > Pinopsida > Pinales > Pinaceae > Pinus > Pinus albicaulis. Next base: position 918,861,468 of record CM076571.1, on the reverse strand, counting down.
ACCTGTTTGGAGTAGAAAAACCCTAGAATCTCAAAGCCTCTGATACCAAATGTTGTGAAACCAACTCCAAAAAGAGAAGAAAAGAGATATCAACGCCTTAGAAATAAGCCACTTCGAGGGGGAAACCTCCAATACATTACATGAATGAAAAATTCTTGGATGATTCAAATTACAAAACCTCCTTTCTATATATAGGAGTCCATGGGGCCACAAGGTAATCCTAGTGGGGCCACAATGTAATCCTAGTCGACCTAACAATAATAATTTAAGGGCACCATAATAACAATATGGGGGTTACAAGGGTACAATAATAACAATAAGGGGGTTACACTAATAACAATAAGGGACTATAATAGTAATATAGGGACCTAACACTAGCCTTCGTCTTGGAGGAACCACACTTGTTTGGTGGGAAGGCAAGACACAAGAATATCTCCAAAAACATGGTAAAATCATTTCGACATGGAATGAATTTGTTTCTTCTATTATAAAAATTAAATTATCCTTTGGCTTATATGTAACAAGGTATGATGAGTTGGCAAACATTGCATTAGTTAAAGGGTCAAAGTGTGCAAAGTTACACTCAAGAATTTCGTAAAAGAGCTTTGACAATAGGAATATTATTGGACTCACTAGAAACATTATTGAAATACATAGGTGGCTTACATAGTTATTTGAATCATACCATACTGATGTTTAATCCGACTATCTTATATGATGTATCAGTTCAAGAAACTCATCTAGAAGCTAGGGGTAAAAATATATCTCATGATGTTGGAAAGTCATCTAAATCTACTGAAATCAAGAATAAAGAAAAGAAGAAACAAAAATGGAAGGAGACGAAAGCGAACACTATGAAGAAAGAAAAGCCTACATGCACTTAGTGTAAGAAAGAAGAACATGATGAGGCACACGGTTGGGCATTGCATTCATAATTGAAGCCTAATAATTTCATGAATAAAGAGAAAAATAATGCTGCTACTATGCAAAAGGACTTGGGATCATATTTAGGAGACAAAACAACAATTATAGCTATAGGTATAAAAGGTAAAAATTCTCAAGCATCTACAAGTACTTCTTCGCATTCTGTTGATAATGAAAATGATGAGAGGAAAAGAAATGATCTATTTCATATTAGATTCATTTCCAAGCATACTAAAATTGATACTTTGTTTGATAGTGGCTCTCAAGTTAATTTGATTGATGAATCAATTGTGAATAAATTGGGTATTGAAACTAAACCTTATAAAAATCCATACCCATTGGGTTGGGTCTATGATAAAACTAAACTATAGGTTACGAAACAATGCAAACTTTATTTTTCAATTGGATCAGAGTTTGTAGATGTGGTTGAATTTGATATAGTCCCATTGGATATATGTGGAATTGTACTGTTGTATGATATAGATGTTGTCTTCTATCGAAGGGAAAATAAGTATCAACTCACTAAAGATGGAATCAGATATGTATTAAGAGCTCATAAACTCAAAGATAACTACTCTCTCATAAATTCAGGACAGATGAAAAGAATTATAAATTCAAGTAAAAATTTTTTACTTATGATTGTAAAAGTAAAGGATTTTGATAAATCTGATGCTTTGCAAGGTTGTAATCCTAAACAGAAATAATATTTAGTTAAATTTGTTTCTTATTATGATATTTTGTTTCAAGAGCCTAAAGGGCTTCCTCCCAAGCGACAGATAAAACATGATATTTATTTGCAGCCAGATGCTCCTCTTCCTAACATTGGAATGTAAAAGTTATCAGCTCTAGAGAATGTAGAAACACTACAAGGAAAAGACCCTCTAGCAGAGGTTATAAACGAGGTTTTTAGTGTTATAAAATTGGCCAAAATTATCAAAAAAACATTTTCTACAACATTCGTTTATGGTTATAGAGGTTTTCGCAAATATTTTAACGGAAATTCAACACAACTAAAAACAAATGGGTGACCAGAGGTTATTACAGATGTTTTTTCATCGGTGCGCTACTCTTCCTTTAATGCACTGGTGTGTACATGTCGATGGCACCCTGGGGGTCAGTCCAACGCATGAAGACGTTTAGGTGTAAAACCACACAGGGCGTAGTGTTGGTCATACAATGTACGGGACCATTCTAATTGGTCTTGGCATTTGTATGGTGCCCATAGGTTGTACCAACGCACCGGTGCGCCATATCACAGAAAGGCACCGAGATTTATAATTGGTATCGGTATTCATGTGGTGCCCATAGATCGTAAAAATGCACTAGTGCTTATAGATATGTAAACGCCCCGATGTGCAGTATCACACAAACACACTGATATTTATAATTAGTATCGGTATTTGTGTAGTTCCCATAGATTGTATAATGGCACCAGTGCATATAGACACATAAATGCAACGATGTACAGTTGCTGACACACACCAGTTTTCATGTTGTATTTTTTAGAAACATCGACCTGTGACAGTCTAATTATTGTGATTGTTTTAAATTCATTATTCATCAAAAGTCGACACATCTTATAAAAATTTTCATATTAATTACATTTTTATTAATTCATTTGAATGTGATTTTTGGATTAATTTGTTATATCATATCATAATTATTGTGGTTTTTTAAAATTCATTATTCATCAAAAGTCAACACATATATATCTTATAACAATATTCATATGAATTAAATTTTTATTAGTGCATTTGAGAATGACAATGGAGAACACAATAGAATAAATTAAAACGTATTTTATGATTATATATATATATATATATATATATATAAGACAATATTTATCATACAAAATGGGAAATTTATTGGTATCCCTTTGTCTTTCAATTGGGACACTATGTCCATTACATTAAACGAAATGTCTGATTTCACAGACATATATATTTCAAAAAATAAAACTCCTTGCTTTGAAATCCAAACATAGTGATCATCATTCTTTGCTTGAACTGTTGTCACTGCTAGAGCTACTTCCGTGACTTGGGTTATTTTCAGAATGTTTTGTTCATGGCATTGATTGTTTTCTTCTTCTTCACCTTCCATCTACAAAGATAAAAATAAACTAAAATAAGTGTATATACATTGGTGAGAATAATGAAAATTGCAATATTAAATAATATACATCAATGTAAATCGAAAAAAAAAATGACGTACCATAGCAACAATTGACTCATAAATTATACACATTCTTTCAAAACCATGTACTATGCCATCTTTCAAAATTTCATCTGATGGCGCAGTTCCATACTTTGTTTCCTACAAATTTTATACCCCATAACAAATCATATATTTAATATAAAGATGTTTTTGTTCTATTAGCTATAGACAGAGCTAAGTAAAACAAGATTGATAGATATTTACAAATTTCACAATTAAATTATGATATGCCAACATATACTCACAACCCATATTTAACCCAATCTTAATCAATTCGTATGATGGTTCTTCTTTGTATGTTAGCACCTATTTGAAGACATTAAATGATGATTTTTGTAAAACAACTTAAAAAATACAAAAATGAAATTTAGTTAAGTTGCTATAATGAAGTAAAAATTACTCACAAACTTAGAGATCAACCATTTTCTTCCTTGTCGTCCTATTTTATGTGCTGAATGGGTTCCATTTTCTTTTCTTTTCTGCAAGAAAATTCTTGAAAATTAATATTTAATGCTAAATTGTTTATTTATTGTACCTAATGATCGAAAAATTCAATGATTAAATATTACATTTTAAGCACGTTGTTGTTGTTGGAAAGAACGTCTATACATTCGTTCCATTAGATCCCTCAAACTTTTGTAAAAAAAAATCCCCTTTCGTTAACTTCCAACACCACTCCAGATGAGCTAAGGAGCAATTTATTTTCATTTGCATGTTCTATTTTTTTTCTTTTCTTAGAACAAAATTCCTTTTTTGAGTTGTTAGTCTCTGTACAACATTAAATAGATTTGAATTAGTAGACTATTTGATGCATGTTATCTAATAATTTTAAGTATATTATTAATGATAATTAAAAAAAGAAACTCATGTTGGATCGATAGTATTTTTTTCATTCACCTGATTCATCCTTTTGCAATTTTTCCATTAAAATTTTATGCTCTTCCGGTCCTAGATCAGAAATAATCATATCGAGCTTCATCATTTTATGGCTTTGCATGATACACAGTAAACAATACATATTATTTAAACTTACATATAGTTCAAAAATAATATATTTTATAAAGAATTTACAAAGAACTTGTCTTGTTTGTTTTTCTTGATGTGTTAATAGTATTTTTGTTACTTGATCTCTTGTTAGACATTTCTTTATCAATATGAAACCTATACCATATCATTTATTAATATATTTATAAATAAATTCTCAAATTTTCAGGAAGAAAATAAATCTCAAGGTACCGGTGCACCTTTCACGAGGTTTGCACCGCCGCCAATGCATGGGGATATTAACAACATAGGGTGTGACAGTATAATACACCGTACAATGTGTTGGGTATTGTAAACGCACAACAAAAAATAGTGTAATAGACCTAACTGTGCATGGGGTATTATAAACGCACCGCAAAAATGGTGTAATACACCGTACGGTGCTTTCCTATTTAAATGGAGCATCGGTGCCCTATTTCAGATTTGGCGCATGGATTTAGACAAAATGTTTTCATGTTTTTTTACTACAGTACTTTCGCGGTGTGCTGTATAATATAGAGCATCGGTGCGGTATAGCATGCAGGGCGCACCAATAAAGAAAAATCCATTTTTTCAAAAATTCACGCAATGGTTGAATGAATTTGGATCTGACTATGCAAGTCGTCTTATGGGTTGGACGTCAATCTAAAATGAAAAACCATGATTTTTAAATCATAGAAACAGGGAGAAGAAAGGGAAAAAACAAAAAAATGAAGGGTAAAAATGGATAAACGGTAGAAAAAAGTAAAAAACTTCGGAAAAAAGTAAAAAAAATAATCAAATTTAATCACGATATGGTTTCAAATTCTATGATACAGGGATTGAATCACCAGAGGTTTGGTTTTTGATTGTCTGAATACTTCTGTTCGAATGTATTTCGCTGTTGCACAGTGTCCTTCTGCTCTCTTGCTCTAGGTTGTCTCTTGCAAATATCTGGCTGAAAATTTTAGCAAAAATACTGAAATAATGAAAAGTGTTTAGTATTTAAAGAATTATTTTATGAAATTAGCTTTTAGAAAATATTTTTCCGCCCATTTTTCAAATTTCCGCTTTTTTTCACTTAAATAAAAATAAGTTTTGTTTTTTTTATTTGTGTTTATTCGTTACCGGTGCAGAAGAGTTGTGACGCACCAATGCGTCTTATTTATACGACACACCAGTGCGTGTTAGGATGATAAGCGCATCGAACTGTATAATTTTTTTTTTTTATTTGTATGTAAGATCATAATAAAACAATAATAATTATAAATTACATGAATTTATTTTCATTATTTTCTGTTAGATGATCCAAAAATAATTTTATCATAGGTTATAGTATTTGAATAAAATAATTATTAATTTAAGATAGTAAATTAATAATTATTATTCTAGAATATTTAATATATTTGTGAGATATTTAGAATTAGAAATTTGTTAATAAAAATTAGGACTCTAGAAAAGAGTCGTTTCCTAGGCTCTAAGTTAGGAGAAATGTTAGTAGTTTGGTTAGAATCTCATTTATTGTAAATGGACACTTGTTTATTTTCCAAGTGATCCATAACTAGATTAAGTTAGAGCATAGAGCTTATAAATAGGTTAGTTTCCTATTTTCATTGTAATGTGTAATGAGAGAATGTGAGAGTGAGTTTACGTGTGTAAACTCCTGCAATTTGCCTTGTAATCATTTTGCTTGATCAATAAAGTTGTGTGTCTGCACTTTCATGTGGTATCAGAGCCACGGTGATGCATTGAGGAGGAGATTCCAGCTCTATCAGGTCATGGAAAACTCAACTCCGTTGAAGTGATCAGCAAAAGATTGGTATGAAATTTGCAAATTTTTTTATTGATTTTAGATCTGCAAATTCTAAAATCATTTTTTTTAAAAAGCAGCAAATGCAAATATGTGTGACTTTTCAAATTGTTTGAGTGAATAAAAACAAAAAAAAGAGACAGTGTTGTATATATATATATATATATTTTTAAAAGTCCTTTCATAAAATAAATCGATTCTGCAAATCGATTTAAAGGACCATTAATGAAAATATATGAAATTCTTGTGGATTCTACAAATCGATTTAAAATATTTTGAAGCGTTCAAACAGCGCTTCAAACAGCTCTTCAAACATTTTAATAACCAGCGTTCAGTCCAACAATAACCAGCGTTGATATCTGCATTGATTAATAACCAACGTTCAACCCATTTTCTGCGTTTGTTTTTTTTGTGGCTTCTGCATTTATTAAAAGGTCTGACAGCGTTTGACACCAGCGTTTGACACAAATTGAGCTAGTGTTATGCACAAATTGGAATAACTTCTAGCATTTTTGTGGCTTCTGCATTTATTAAAAGGTCTGCTAGCGTTTAGAACATCAGCGTTTGACACCAGCGTTATGCACAATTGAGCCAGCATTTGAATTGAGCCAGCAGCATTCAACAGTGTTTTTAATTTCCGTCGAAAGAATTTTAAATTGGTATTGTCTGCACTTTCTGAAGCATCAAATTCTGATTTTGTTGAAGCATTTTAATTGGCATCAATCTAGCATTTGAAACAGCGTTTGATTGAAGATTTGCATTTGAAAACAACGTTGAAATCTGCAAGTGAAACCGCTGAAACCAGCATTCCAAGCATTGTAATCTGCATCGATTCAGCATTGAACCAGCAGCGCATTGAAAACATCCCTTTTAAAATAGTTTTCTAATGTTTTGGAAACGATATATTATACCCTCTTCCTTGGATCTCTAAGAAATATCATCATAGGATTTTGGAGGAGCTAATGGAAATGAATGAATCTTGGCCCTGTGTTTGGATAACCAACCAGTAAATTCAACTCTTGGGGAATTAATCCCCTGGCATAGCAATTGGTGGTCCAAAATTCCTTTTTGAGACTGTACTGGCATCTCTTTTATTCTCATAAATACGACCTCCCCTTCGTTGTCTTCACATGAAACTAAACACTTGACCAAGGAATCTAATCCTAAAAGAAGATTAATTTTTTCATGATTTTGATATCACCTTTGTTATAGTACCTCAACCCTCCATGACATCTCCAATAACCTTTGATCTTGTAGGGCCTTGATTTATAGGTGTGGAAAAGCTTCACTCTCCCCACTCAATGCTATTTTTTATGTAATGTTATTTGGAGAGATAAGGAAGTTCTTTGTGGCAGATTGGGAGGAATTTGGAGAAATAAGTAGAATTTTTTTGTAATATTTTGTAATTGGAGTAATAAGGGTATTATTTTTTTTGGAGTAATAAGGAGTTTTTTGTTTTGTAAATTTGTTTATGGAGTGACAGTGTGACTCAAAGTAATTTTACTTTGAGGGGGGGTAATTTTTTTTTTACCAGATTGTGCAAAAGCACCATTGTAAAAGTCAAATTTTGAAAGTTGCCTTGTAAATATTTGAGAAATTGACTAGAGTGAAGTGCAAAGCTCAGTCAATTTTCTCCTGTTTCAACGACTATTCGAGGGTCAAGGCCAAGCCCCAATAGTTTGTTTTTTGCGTCGTGTGTTGTTGTTGTGTTGCGCATCTTGATTTTTTGGAGCTTGATTCGTGGTGTGAACTCTTAACACTACAATGTCTAAGTTGATAAATTTCTTTTCTAATTCCGACAAACTTGAAGGCTCAAAATCTTACAAAACATGGCAACGCCTCATCGAAAGCACTCTTGTTTATAATGAACTATGGCATGATATTTGTGATGGAGATGTAAAGCCTAATAAACCTATAGATGCAGCTGTGCTAGCAAAATGGCAAGTTAAAAACGCCAAAGCATTAGCTCTCATTAAATCGTCTGTCAATGATGAAATGTATGTCCATATCGAAAACGCAAAAGATGTTTGGTTTGCTTTGAGAACTTTTAAAGAATTGTTTGATACTCAAACGCAATCAAAAGGAGTCGACCTACAATTAAAATTGTTTCATCAAAAATTGACTGAAGAAGGAGATATTCTTGAATACATCTCCAGACTTAAGAATATTAAGCAGGAAATTGTTAATGCTAGTTTTCAAGCAATTGATGATAGTTTTATGGTCACAATTTTAATTGTTGGGCTTCCTTCTTCCTACACACATTTTTTAGAAACTCTACAGCTCACTGGAAAGTTAGAAAAGCTAAAGTTTGATGAGCTCTGTGAAATGTTGACTCAACATGATAAAACTTTTGGGAAGAAAAAGAAAGTGGGTGAAGATGTTTTTCTTACAGAAGCCAGTACTAGCAACTCCCCAGCTGGAAATTCCAAAATCAAAGGCAAAGGTAATTTTAATCAAAATCAAGCAGCGCAAGGTCGTGGTCGTAGTCAACACAGAGGAAACAACTCCAACAGAGGCTCCAATTCAGGCAGAAACAATTCTCAAGGCAGAGGCAACAATCAAAACAGAGGATCTCAGCAAGGCACAGGACAGAATCCAGGAAGAGGACAATCTCAAAGAAGAGGACAAAGCAGAGGTCAAGGACAGTCTCAAGAAAGAGGCACTGATTTGAGTCAAGTTGTTTGCAGGCGATGTAACAGAGTTGGTAACTATGCTTTAGATTGTCGCACATCTATCAATAAAATTTCTAAGTTTCAACAGCCTTCAGCACAGTTTGCAAATGATCAAGATCAAGATGATAATGACTCAGAATATGTTTTCACTTCTTCACCAGCAATCCAAATTTCCTCTTATGTTAAGAGTGATTATGAAGATGCTTGGATTTTCGATTCAGGAGCAACTCAGCACATGACATGTAGACGGGATTTCTTTTGGAATTTTCAAGAGTGCCATCTTAACTCCATCTTTCTAGCAGATGATACAAAACATACGCCTTATGGAAAAGGTGCAGTCAAAGTTTTTCTCCCTGACATTGGAGAAAAATTGATTTCCAATGTGTGGTATGTTCCCACCTTTAAGAAAAATTTGTTGTCTTTGGTCATGATTCGACAAGATGGACATCAAATAATTATGGAAGATGGCTTAGTTAAGATTAATTCAGTCAAACAGAATTTCCAAACAGTGATGATAGGATATGAAGACGGAAAACTGTTAAGGATGAAAGGAACAGTTATTCCAAGGCATTCTGATTTTGCAGGGGCAGTTACTACAAGAATTTCACCTATAATATTATGGCATGTAAGATATAAAAATTTGAATATTGATAGTCTTTCTCAATTTCAGAAACAAGGGATGGTTAAAGGACTTCTGACTTTCAACAAAGAAAATGCTGAATGTGAAGCCTGCATTTATGGCAAACAGAGTGGAGAAAGTTTTCCAACAAGTACATGGCGCACAAATAGGCTACTGAAACTAGTTCACAGTGATGTGTGTGGTCCACTACAACCTTCATTAGGTGGTTGCAAATATTTCTTTCTATTTATTGATGATTTCAGTAGAATGACCTGGGTTTACTTTTTGAAAAATAAGTCAGAGGCATTTGAGAAATTTAAAATTTTTCGACAACTTGTTGAAAATGAAGCCAAAGAAAAGATAGGTACTCTCAGGATAGATAATGGGGGAGAATTCAATTCAAATGAATTCAAAACTTATTGCAGTGAAAATGGCATCAGAAGACATCTTACAAATTTTTACACTCCACAGCGAAATGGAGTCGTAGAAAGGATGAATCGCACATTGTTAGGCATGGTGAGATCCATGTTAACTTTCAAAGGGTTAAGTCCAACATATTGGGCAGAAGTAATCCATACATCTGTCTATCTAAGAAACAGATCTCCAACTGCTTCGTTAGAAGGAATCACCCCTTATGAAGCTTGGTTTGGTTTCAAACCTAAAGTTAAACATCTTCGAGTTTTTGGATCCATCTGTTATGCCTTAGCTCCCAAAGAAAAGAGAAATAAGCTTGATTCAAGAAGTTTGAAATGCACCATGATTGGCTATTCAGATGAAAATAAAGGGTATCATCTTTTGACAAATGGAAAATTTATTGTGAGCAGGGATGTCATTTTTGATGAAACAGAGAGTAAGACTGCTGAAGAAATCGAAAGTCTTCTTCACAAGTTAGAAACTAAAGGTATTAAAAGGAAAGGAAATATGAAAATTCAACCAACTTCACAAAATTGGTATGAAATTTATTTTCCTTCCTCTGAAGATGAGTCATCCAGTCCATCTACTTCAAAAAAATCTAGGTCTTCTAGCAGTTCATCAGCGTCTCCAATCAGCAGCAGTTCTTCTGACAGTGATTCTCCAGATTCACTTCCTGAATGATGAACATCAGTTTACATTAATCCTCTCTACAATGATGGAGACTTCTCAGAACATCAAACAAGTGAGCAACAACTTCCAAAATGGGCAGTTCAACTCTTGAAAGATGTAAGGCCTAATGAACAAAACAAAACAGGAACAAGGGCATGAAAACCAAATGAAGGCAATTTTGCTTTGATAGCAAATGATTTTATTGAACCTTCTTCTTTTCAAGAGGCAGTAAAACATAAAGCATGGCAACAAGCAATGGTTGATGAATATCAGGCAGTTCAAGACAACAACACCTGACAACTTGTTGATTTTCCTCAGCATGTTAAACCTATTGGATGCAAATGGGTTTATCGAATTAAGTATAAAGCACGCCTTTTTGCTAAAGGATCTGCGTAGCAGGAAATGATCGATTATGAGGAGACCTTTGCTCCCATAGCCAAATGGAACACCATCCGCCTTACACTTGCCTTAGCAGCTCAGAAAGGGTGGAAAGTTCATCAAATGGATGTCAAAAGCGCTTTTCTCAACGGGGACTTACAGGAAGATGTATACATGACACAACCACTAGGGTTTGAATTTAAATGGAAAGAACATAAAGTCTGCAAATTAATCAAGGCCTTATATGGATTAAAACAAGCTCCCTGCGCCTGGTATGCCAAAATGGATGAATACCTTCGCAAAGTTGGTTTTCATCGCAGTGAATCTGATGATACTTTGTATGTGCGCCAACAAGGAAAATATCTGGTCATTCTCATTATGTATGTTGATGATTTTATCATTACAGGAAACAATGATGATCACATTGAACAGGTGAAAAAGGAGTTGCATGCAGGTTTTAAGATGACAGATTTAGGACTACTTCAGTACTATCTTGGAGTTGAAGTATTCCAACGTCCACATCAGATCTTCATTTCTCAGAGTAAATATGCAGCAGAAATTCTTCAGCGATTTGGAATGCAGGATTTTAAGCATGTCCTTACCCCTATAGAACAAAACTTAAAACTTTCAAAATTTGAAGGGGGGGGGGAAATTGGATAGCACGACTTACAGACAGTTGATTGGCAGCTTGATTTATTTGACAACCACTCGTCCTGATCTATCTTATGCAGTCAGTATTCTTTCACATTTTATGCAGGAACCATTAGACAACCACTGGAATGCTGCCAAAAGAGTTCTTCGATATATCCAAGGAACAAAAGATTTTGGTCTTCTTTACAAAAAGACTAAAAATTTTGTACTTGGTGGATTTTCAGATGCCGACTTTGCTGGCAGTATTGATGATAGGGCATCAACCTCAGGTTACTTAATGAACATGGGGTCAGTTGCAGTTTCCTGGAGTTGCAAGAAGCAAAGTACAGTGGCCACTTCTTCAGCAGAAGCAGAGTACATTTCAGCATGGGAAGCAGCATGTGAGATTGTTTGGTTACGTCGAGTTTTACAGGACTTGGGGATCCTCCAATAGAAGCTACTTCATTATTCATCGACAATCAATCAGCAATAAAGCTTGCCAAGAATCTAGTTTTCCATTCAAATACAAAGCATGTGGACACCAAGTATCATCATATCAGATCTCTCATTGCAAAGGACGTCATCAAGCCAGTGTTTTGCCCTTCAGAGGATCAGACCTCCGACATTTTCACAAAACCTCTTGGTAGAATAAAGTTTACTAAGTTCAGGGATGAACTTGGTATCTGTTGTAATGTATCTTTGGATCATACGGGGGAATGTTAGATGATCCAAAAATAATTTTATCATAGGTTATAGTATTTGAATAAAATAATTATTAATTTAAGATATTAAATTAATAATTATTATTCTAGAATATTTAATATATTTGTGAGATATTTAGAATTAGAAATTTGTTAATAAAAATTAGGACTCTAGAAAAGAGTCGTTTCCTAGGCTCTAAGTTAGGAGAAAAGTTAGTAGTTTGGTTAGAATCTCATTTATTGTAAATGGATACTTGTTTATTTTCCAAGTGATCCATAACTAGATTAAGTTAGAGCATAGAGCTTATAAATAGGTTAGTTTCCTATTTTCATTGTAATGTGTAATGAGAGAATGTGAGAGTGAGTTTACGTGTGTAAACTCCTGCAATTTGCCCTGTAATCTTTTTGCTTGATCAATAAAGTTGTGTGTCTGCACTTTCATTTTCTAAACTTTATTATGTTACAAAAATTCATATTATTCTAGATTTGTTATTTTACAATTATTTACAAATTTACAAATTTAAATATTTAAAAAAAATCATTTCACATTAATACAATTAAAATTTTCACATTAATAGAATTAAAATTTTACAAATATTTTACATACAATTACAATTAAAAGTACAATAATTACAATTACAATTACAATTTTACATTAATTTTACATACATGAATTACGATTAGAATTAGAATTAGAATTTTAATTTTACATAGAATTACATTTACAATTTTACATAGAATTACATTTAAAATTACAATTACAATTTTACAAATATTTTACATACAATTCAATTAAAATTACAATTACAAATACAATTACAATTTTAGAATTTTAAATACAATTACATTTACAATTTTACATAGAATTACATTTACAATTACAATTACAATTTTCTAAATATTTTACATACAATTCAATTAAAATTAAAATTACAAATAAAATTACAATTTTAGAATTTTACATGCAATTCCATTTGCAATTACAATTTTACAATTTTTCATATATACAATTACAATCATTTCAGAATAAATTAAATATTACAATTACAATTAAAATTTTACATTAAAAAATATTTTACATTCAATTACAGTTTAAATTACAATAAATACAAATACAAATACAATTTTACAAGTTTGCATACAATTAAAATTTAAATTACAATTACAATCACGACATAATATTTAATAAATATCATGGTCATTTAATATTAAATTAATTAATAAACATCATCACGATCATGATAACCATCGTACAAACATCATATTCGACTAATAAACACATTCAAACATCAAATTAACATTATATATTAAGATCATCACAACACAAACATCAAATATACATCTCAATATGTCAAATAACTCATGCTACCACATATACACATCTATCTGCAAGCTAAACATTAAATGAACATATCTAAAATGACCTAACAATATGCGCCACATCATGATGATCACCAACATGAAAATTAAGTACAGCTGCAACATGAACATAAAATGCATGGACCATATATATATATAATGTTAAAAATATACAACTATAATAAAAATTTCATGGATCAGGCATTGTTGGTAGTATAACAACATCAATAGCAGTACTACAAGTGGATGCCTGCTCAGTAAAGCTGGGTGCAGCCTCGACAGTCGATGGTCGAGCTTTCTCATGATCATGACCACTAGTACTGATGGATGCATCCACTGGTGGTAGTACAACATCAATATGAGCAGTAGTAGTGGAGGCCTGATCAGTGAATAGTGTAGCCTCGGCAGTCGATGGTCCAACCTACTCATGATCATCTTGACTAGTACTGATGGATGTAGCTGCAGGCTGCTGACTGGACGTGGCCGATGGTCCAGACTCATCTCTATGATGACAGTCAGATGCTGCTAATGGAGCATCATGCTCATCAGGCGCGCCGTGAGGTGAACGATCATGAGATGCATGTGTGTCGTTGCTTGTGGTCTCATGTCCATCATGTGTTGCAGCTCGACTATGCCTATAGATATGGAAATTCCTCCTGAGTTGCGTAACATCTATCGTAGCTCCTACGACATGTCGTATCAGGTCGTACATGTCACATGGAATGCCTCTCCACATCTGTAACATCTTATCGTCAGCCTGTATGTATTTTTAATGAGCGGGCCTAATGCTCGCATCAACAATCAATGCACAGAATTGGTTGGCCAACTCCATCCTATATCTGGTCTCAGGTCGACCAAGCCTAGCAAAAGGAGGCATCGGTGCACCATGATGAGCAGGAGCATGTTTCTCTGCTGCACTGGCCTCATCCTCATCATGATCATGCTTGACATCAGCCATATTTTGATTTTCATCATCAGGATCCACAACTGGATCATGTGGTGGACCCGGCATCTCCTTGCCATCAAAAGAGCCAATGTCTGCAAAATATATACAAGTACACAACAATAATTAGGCAATTTCATTACACAATTTAATAAAAACAAGTTAATTAAGAACATGTTAGAATAAATATAAATAAAATAATAATATTACCTCTATCATCTGGCGGCTCATCAGCTGTGAAGAGGATGTTTGGACACCCTCGCCAATCTAAGCTAGCATAAGGACATGGGACCAAAATGAAGGGATGCAGCCCATCAACACTGGCTAGTAAGTCCAGTGATCATGTGATATCCTGGCTAGAAAAAAAGTGTCTCTCCTCTTGGGCATCATCTGCCCCCACATGTGCATTTGGGCCTCAAACATCGGCCTACGAGGCTGTCGAACAAAACTAGGTCTCATCTCTAGAAACCTCTCAAAAAATAAAAAATAAAACTCTAAAGAAAAAGGGAAGTTGACCCTCCCTTGTGCATGAGCACAACATCTATCTAAGGCCATTCAAAACTGCCACAAAAAAATGGTAGACCACCTGACAAGTCGTGGTTGTTATACGAAATAATCAACATAATATAAAAGCGAGCAACTAATGCGTTTCCCATCACTGGTGTTGTGCGAAATGGTCGAAATGATAAGGGAGAGGAACTGCACGTCCTGTCTACCAAAAGCACCTATACGTAACTGACCTCTAGGTACTTGAAACTCTAAAGGAGATAGTACATGTGCTCCAATGTATCTATGGGAGTAAACTAATTGACTCCCTACTGCACAACTAGCTGGCACGTCTAGGAATGAGGGAAAATCCACCCCTCTCCTCGATAGTCCTGTAATAAATCATCCTCAGTGGGTGTGTACCACTAGTCAGGACCAACCTAGAAAGCCTGTTGGTGGGCATTCCACTAGCAGATAAGATATCTCAAAAACACACTATGCGCCTTTAGGGAAGTAGCCTCCTCATAGAACTTGAGGAGGCCTACCTGCCTAAGGATCTCCTGGGTATTTGCAGTAATAGGGTGAGGGTATGCATCTCTCTCCCTCTCTCGAGCCTCCCATTGGCGAATCTTGTCATATTGTTCAGCCTGTTGTTGCTATTGTTCCTCCTCTTCTCTCTAGATCATTGCCATATTAAATAAAAAAAAATTATTAAAACAGACATGTATTTAGGAATATAAATATATATATATATATTTTTGAAAAAAAAAACAAACAGACAAGTCGGTGTGCCATAAAAATAGTCACGCACCGGTCGCAGTACATCTTAAGAATGTAGAGCACTGGTTCTGGTACCCCTAATCAAATATAATGCACTAGCCTCGGTGCAGCTGTCTATTTTTCAAGCACCGTTAACTTCATCCAATTTCAGAATAGCGGTGCACTAACTAAAATATACGCCCCACCGCGTATAGTCATGTCAACGCACCAACTTCATGACAATTACATAGCTGACAGTGCAGTCTTTTACCCGATCACACCATTGACCCTCTTGGAATCTAGAATGTGGTGTGCTGACATACACTGGGGCGGATAATTCCGTCAATGCACCATACAGTGATTCACGTGGTCAATGGCGCGCCTAGATAAATGAGCACACTGCCTTTTGTTTTATTTTTATTTTATTTTAAAATTATTCGAGGTGCCTTTCAGTACCGTCCCAGAAATGGTGCGGATACCATTAGCATTGGTGGTGGTGTGGCCTATAAATTTTACAGGCAGCACCACTATCCGGTGCGAGCTGAAGAGATCTGGCGCACCACGCGACAATTTTTTTTTTTTTTTTTAATGGTTATTTTTAAGGTTATTTCAATTTCTAATCCACTAAAAGGCTTAATTAAGGAAAAACTAGAAAAATACCTATACATTTCGTCATCAAGGAGGCATATTGGCTGTAAACTTTGCAAAAGAAAATTTTCCCATAGTTTTTCAAATGCAAGCTAGATATTGGTGGCCAATGCAGAGTAGCAGTGCATTCAATGAGAGCACCGATGTCAGGGCGGCTCAGACAAGGGGAAATGGCACTGATGCTTGAGAGCTCTAGAGCACTGAGGAAAGTGAAAAATGAAGTTTTTTGGCCGTAATTTTTTTTTTGTTTAACCCTGTTCCGGCGCATGAGGTTTTATAGGTGCACTGATACACTTACCTACAACCGCACCGGGTTGTGTCAAATTTGGCGTGTTGTTTATAATGCACCGAGGGTGTTCCCTAACACCGCACCGGGATGTTTAAGTTTCAGTGTGAAATTTTGATGAGGCACCGGGGTGGAAAATCCGTATAGCACCGGTTTCGAATAGTCGTAAAGCACCGGTTTTTTGGCCTTAATTTTTTTTTATGTAACGTTATTCTAGTGCGTGCGGTTTATCAGTGCACCGATGCTCTTGGATAAGAACACACCGGTGCATTTTTGTTTTGGTGCGGTGTTTTATGATGCATCGGTGTGGAAGAGTGGTGAAGCACCAGTGTGTTACAGTAATAGAAGGCCCCGGATGTGTGTGTACATTGTGCAAGCTGTCCAATGTGCCAATGTCTCGTGCACATCGGTGTGTTCTATGGTAGGGCACGCACCAGTAATTGAGAGGTCAAAAGCACTGGAAAATTGAAAAATCCGGGTTATTTTGTCGTAAATTGTTTTTGATATAACCCTTTACCGGTGCACGTTGTTTATAGGTGCACCAACACTCTTGGATAAGAATGCACCGGCGCGTTTCTATTTTGGCGCGGTGTTTTATGATGCACCGGCATGGAATAGTGGTAAAGAACTGGTGTGTTACAGTAATAGGAGGACCCGGATGTGTGTGTACATCGCGCAAGCTATCTGGTGTGCCAATGTCTCGTGCGTGCCAATGTGTTCTATGGTAAGGTGTGCACTGGTAATTGGGAGCTCAGAAGCATTGGAAAACTAAAAAATCCGAGTTATTTTGCCATAAATTTTTTTTAATATAACCCTTTACCGGTGCACGTTGTTTGTAGGCGCACTGATTCTATTTCTTACAAACTCAACGGTCATTTTGTGTTTTGGCACAATGTATTATGATGGACCAATATGGTTTCTTTCTACCACATTGGGTGGTTTTTGTTTTGGTGCAATGTTTTATAATGCATCGGCATGGAATATTTGTGACACACCAGTGCTATAGAATAATAAGACGGACCAGGCAGGTGTGTACGGAGTGCACGGTGTCCGGTGTGCCAATGTTTTGGTCCGCACCGGTGCTTTCTCAGTTCGAGTGCACTGGGGTGACGTGTAATGATAAGCGCACTAAGAGGAAACCATCTGCAAAACCCTCTGCCCACCAACCTCCTCTAGTAACCTCCGCTAGAAACGGATGTATGGGGCATTTTTCTATGGGGTTCCTCAAAAGCATCTATTAGAGGGTCTTTTCCTTGTAGTGAAATAAATAATCAGGTACAAGAATTGCTCGATCAAGGGTTTATTTGACCAAGCACTTCACCATGTGGATCGCCTATTGTGTTGGTACGTAAGAAATATGGTTCGCAGAGAATGTGCATTGATTTCCGAGCATTAAATAAAATAACAATAAAGAATCGCCATCCTCTTCCTCGCATTGACGTTTTATTATATCAATTGAAAGATGCAGTTTACTTCACTAAGTTAGACTTGCGAAGTGGCTACCATCAGATCAGGGTTTCATAACAAGATGTATGGAAGATTGCTTTAAAAATGAAGCAAGGACTCTATGAATGGATGGTTATGCCTTTCGACTTGACCAATGCTCCAGCTACATTCATCCATGTCATGAATGATGTTTTTAGGCCATTCATTGATGATTTTGTAATAGTCTACTTAGATGATATTATTTTTTTAGTAAGACATGGGATGAACATATAAAGCATGTAAAGCAAGTTTTAGATGTGTTAAAAAGAGAAAATCTCTATGTAAAACTTTCAAAATGTGAATATGGCAGGACATATTTAAATTACTTGGGTTATATTGTAGGGGGTGGTGAATTGAATATATCCCTCTAAGGTTGAAGTCATTGTAAATTGGCCTAAGCCCAAGACTACTACAGAAGTTATAAGTTTCTTAGGGGCAGCACAATACTGGAGAAAGTTTATTTCTAACTTTTCTTTAATTGCAACTCCTCTACATGCTTTGACAAGTGTGAAACAGGTGTTTCAGTGGGGAGGAAAATAGCATAAAGCCTTTGACACATTGAAAGAAAGGATCAGTACAACACCAGTACTAGCACTGCCAGATCTTCAGCAGCCATTTGAGATCGAGACAGATGCAAGAGAATATGCCATGGGGGCAGTGTTAATGCAGCACAGAAATCCTATATGCTTTCATTATGAGACATTCACATCAGTAGTATTTAACTATCCTACATATGATAAGGAATTATAGGAATTATTACAGAGTGTTAAAAAGTGGAAACATTACATAATGGGAAAAGAAACAATCATACATACAGATCATCAACCACTACAATATTTACACTCACAAACTAAATTGCAACAATCGAGACACTATATTTGGATGGATTTCTTACAGAAATTTCATATTATAATAATATATAAGAAAGGCATACATAATAAGGTTGTAGACATGTTATCAAGACCAATCATAAATGCATCCACAATTCTTAAGCAATTCAGTAATTCATGAAATTTATATTGAACAATATGCTCAAGACACAGATTTTAAGGATGTATATGCAACTTTAAGTCATGGCAAGCAGGTAGAAGAATTGGATTATTTCATAAAGGACAAACTCTTATCTCATCTGGGAAAATTATGCATTCCACAAATTGAAAGAGTTAATGTGATTCGAGAAGCACATACTTCTCTAAATTTAGGTCACTTTGGTGTAAGTAAAATAATTGCACAATTACAAAGATTCTGCTATTGGCCATGAATGAATGAAAAAATTTCAATATATATTAAAGGATGTAATATGTGTGCTATAATCAAGCCAAGTAACAGAAAATTTGGCTTGTATAATTCACTTCCAATTCCTTCTCGTCCTTGGGAAAGTTTATCCATGGATTTTGTTGGGGGATTTCCAATGTCTAGAAAAGGTCACGATTATTTGTATGTAGTTGTGGATAGGTTTAGTAAGATGTGTATTTTGACACCATGTACTAAACAGGTCACAGCTGAACAAACTACAAATTTTTTCTTTCAAAATGTATGGATTCATTTTGGGTTACCCACCTCTATTGTATTTGATCGAGATTCTCGATTTATAGGGAAATTTTGGTCAAGTTTATGGGAACTCATGGACACAAAGTTAAAGAAGAGCAAGCCATTTCATCTACAAACTAATGGCTAGAAATAAGTGGTAAATAGGACAGTGGTATAGTTTCTTTGAGGTTATTGTAGCAAGCATCCTAAGCTTTGGGAAGAGCATTTGTATTATGTGCAGCATGCTTACAACCTTGTGAAAAATTATTCTACTCAAAGATCTCCATTTGAGACTTGTTTTGGTTTTGTACCGAAGTCTCCCTTTGATTTTGTCTTTGGTAAATACATAGCAGTTGATGGACACGGCGATGTGGACAAAGCAACCAAGTTCATTGAACAAATCCAGGAAATTCACCAGGTAGTACAGGAACAGCTAGAAAAGAGCCAAGAAAAGTATAAAGCAAGGCATGATAAGCATCGAGTTGAGCATAGTTTTCAAGTTGGTGATCAAGTTTGGTTTTACATCAACAAAGAAAGAGTTTAAGGGAAGGTAAAAATTTGAAACCAATTAGATATGGTCCTTTCAAAAAAACTAACAAAATTGGTGAGAATGATTTCTGCCTAGATCTACTAGCTTATATGAAGATATATTCCATCGTAAATGTTGAAAACTTGTGATTGTATGAGCCTTAATTGATTAAAGATACATAAGAGAAAATTCAGGTACCTTCCATTTAATATTTTTCACCAGATTATCTCAATGAGTTGCAGGACAACACAATTCTCGACAAGAGGATAAGGACTTCACGATGAGGAGATGTTGAATGTCTTCGAGTTGGGCTTAAAGGTATAAATCCAAGTAAATCATGATGGATAGAGATTGGAAAAGTGGAGGAAACATATCATCACTTACTCGACAACTAAAACCAACTTTTGGTGGTCCAAAAGCTTCCACTGGGGAGGAGTGATCCAAAATGGATTCAGTTTTGCCTCCAAATCAATGTCTTCAAATGCAAATGAAAATAGGACCAAGTTTAATTGCTCTTTGACAAGATTCCAATGGTGTGAATGGTGCCTGAAACTAAGTTAGTATGAAGAAGTTGTGGCCAGTCAAAGTTTATGACAAATTAGGGGAAAATGACAATGTCAAAGTCAAAGTCAAAGTCAAAGACAATAGTCAACAGTCAGGATGATGTCAGCAGGACACATGTCATCTCAATAATACACCACATGTCCAGGGTGATGTTAGCATATTAGTGATGTGTTAGAGTTTGGTTGGTTTGAATGTTCCAATCCAAGGCTGACATGTGGCAGCCCAGATTTTTCCCAATATGGCCTCATTTCCAAAAATTTTGAGATCAGGGAGGATCGAATCCCTGACCTCCCGAAATGCCAACATTTTTTCCGAAGTCCGCTCACTGGAGAACCACCATATCATTGGATATTAAATGCAAATATTGTGTATTTATTTGATCAGGATTTTCCGCCAAAAAAGGGTCAGATGGTCGGGGTCAACCCCACAACCGAAAAAACCTTATCAATGGTTTAAAGCACCGCATATATATCATATATATGTTTCCATATATGTTTTTTAACCAACGAGATATGATGGAAGGGTCGGGCAGGGGTTTTGAACTGCCAACCCACCAAAACCTTAAATACAAACGCCTTCACACAAGTCCAAAATCCAATATGCCAATGGTGGAGCTTGGTAAACCAAGCCACCGAAATTTTATTTCAAAGTAGTGTAGAGCCAAACTAGTGGAAACCACCAGTGCGTAGTCCGAGGTATTTTTATGCATGGAAGGTGGTTTTCTAAAAGGCAGAGGTGGTATTGGATTTCTCCAGGGGGGTCTAGAGGTCACAGTGGTGGAATATAGGCAAGTTTATACTTGTTTTTTCCAAAATTTCGAGCCTGACACAATGGTGAGGTCCATTTTCTCATTTGAGATTTTTTTTGAGCTCATACCTTTAAAATAATTTTGAAGACAAAATAAAGCGGTCAGCACTAGAAGCTAAGGACTCGGAGACGTAGCTAAGAAGTCTAGTGAGCTCCGTTATTAAATTTTTGTCATGTTGATGTATATGAATTTGTTTTTCATTTTCTTATGTTGTTTATGTTATTCACAATATTATCGATATATTTCACTAAATAACATAAGCTACTCACATAGACGTCAATAATACATTTTTAATAAAAATATATCAACTAGCCTATATGAGGTTTTTGTACAAGCCACTCACCTTGAGGCAGGAGGGGAAAATATTCCAGAAGAGGGTAAAAAGAATTCATTTAAGGGTGGAGAGAAAGGAAAGAATTTTAAGGGGAAAGAAAAGAAAAATGCAACCATCAAAAAAGAAGGAGAGAAACTGATATGAAAGCATTGTTCCAAGGAGGGTCGTGATGATACCATTGTTGGAAGCTTCATCCGGAGATGAAGCCAAAAAAAATCAACAACAACGGGAAGTAAAATATAGTTGCAATCACTCAAGAGGATTTGGGGTCTTATTCGGGTGACAGAACTAAAATTACAGCCATGGTATGAAAGGAAAATAATCTATTTCTAGCATTAGTTCATCAAATTGTCACACTAGCACTCCAAATCAAGAAACAAGGATTGAATTATTTCATGTGATAGTTATTTCAAAACATACAAAAATCGACACACTATTTCATAGTGGGTCTCAAGCCAATTTGATATATGAATACTTAGTCAATAACCTTAATCTTGAAACAATACCTCATCCCAAGCCATATCCATTAGGTTAGATGTGCAAGGACATCAATTTAAAGGTTACAAGAAATTGTATTTTCCAGTTTGTAATCACCGCAAACTTCATTGACAAAGTGGAATTAGATGTGGTACTGCATAACGTTTTAGGGATTTTTTTGGGAAGTCCTTACAT
Source organism: Pinus albicaulis (assembly GCA_034641835.2). Classification (NCBI taxonomy): domain Eukaryota; kingdom Viridiplantae; phylum Streptophyta; class Pinopsida; order Pinales; family Pinaceae; genus Pinus; species Pinus albicaulis. The sequence continues at coordinate 918,839,029 of CM076571.1, read as the reverse complement.
CAATGACATAAAGGAAATCTTCTATCGCCATGAAAACAAGTACCACTTGTTCAAATATGGTGTGGAGTACATAGTGAGATCCTATCACAAGAAACTAAATCTATCGTTAGTTAATGCAGGGAAAATGAAAAGGCTAGTCAATTCTAGTAGAAAAATAGTGCTTCTTATGATCAAATCCAATATCAATGATGATTATGAAGCGTTTGATGGTTGTAATACAAGTTTCAATTCTGATTTGGTTGATGTAATTAACCACGATAATAAGGTGTTTCGGGATGTGAAGGGATTTCCTCTCAATAAGAATGAAATCCCACTTGAAAAACCTTTGCAACAAGAATGTTCTCTTTATGACATTGGCATGCATCAGATGTCAAAAATGCAAAGTGCAGAAATACCAAAGAAAAGCCAAAAGTTGTTGAAAAATGGAATCACTTGACTATCTATTCCACCATGCAATGCACCTATGGTTTTGGTGCCCAAGAAGAATGGAAATAATTTTATTGTGAGGGAAAAAAGGAGTGGCTTTCATCAAAGAATAGTTTTGAAGGAGGTATCTGGAAGACGAAATAGTTTTTTGAATGGCTTATTATGTTATATGGTATTTTCCATACTCCTACTGATTTCATGCATATGAATAATGATGAATTGGATCCATTTATAGATGTGATAGCCCACTTGTATGACATTATCATTTCTAGAAAATTTAATTATGAACATGTCATTATAACAGAAAAATAATTGATGTCATAATACATGAACATTTGTTTTGAAGATGTCAATGTATGATTTGGCTAAAATTTCTTTGATGTAATTGGGATATAATGTTGGAGGAGGTAAGTTTAAGGAAGACCTCTCCAAGTTTGACACCATTGTGGATTGGTCAATGCCCAAGATGGTCATCTCGAGAAGAGGTTTTTTGGGAGAAGGCCAAAGTTGGAGGAAATTTTTTGTTAATATTTATTCTATTGTAGCTCCTTGGCATACATTGACATTCGTAAAAGAGGTCTTTTAGTGGGGAGGCAAACAAAAAGAGGCATGTGTTTCTTCGAAGAAAAAGATCATTTCAACTCTTTTAAACTTGAAAAGGTCATTTGAGTTTTAGGTTTATGCAAGTGACTTTTCCATTTCATTTCATTCAGAAAATTTTAATGGTGCAATGATTAAGTCGCAGTGATTAAGGAACTTTCATTTGATAGGGTGTTCTTCAACAATTCCACTTGGTCAAAAGGTATAAGAAAGGGATAAGAGACAAGTTTTTTGATATGCCTTATAGGCCTATTATTTGTGTAACTATTGTACTCAAGAATCATTTTTTTACATGAAAGTTATGTTCACCAATATGCATACTTTCAAGATGTAAATTGAAGATTGAGTCAAGTAAATCAATTAGTGGAATTTGTTTACCATTCGCATCATAATTTGTTGTTTCATATTGGTAAGAAGGATGTTTCTTTTGATGGAAACATGGAAAAACCCAATAAGTTCATTGAATGACTCCAAATGGTACAGAAAATAGTGCAAGATCATCTTGAAAAGAGCAAAGGCAAGTACAAGTATTGTATCAATCACAAGAAACAATTCGATGATGGAGTTTGGAATCACTTTTGTAAGGAGAGGCTTCAAAGTGAAGAACATGAAGAGAGTGTTCAAATTCCATATTTTGAAGATTTTGCTTCAGGATTCCTTAATGAGCTTTAGGAAGACACCATTCATGACAGAAGAACAGATTATTCAAGATGAGAGAATGTTGGTTACCATCGAGTGAAGCTCATGGAAACAAACTCGTCAAAGGAAAAATGGATCTATATTGGAAAGGTGAGGGGGTTGTAACCTCATCTACTTCATAGGTGAAACTGATATTTTGGGGTCAAAAATATTTTAAATGGGGAGGTGTGATTAGGTGCTCAAAATTATGCTCGAAAATGAAAGTTTTCGGAACAGTGTGGAACCTAAACAACCGCGTAGGTCTTGTCATTCGGAATTCCGCACAACTAGTTTTGCAGAAAAAATAGACATCATATCCTCCTAGAAACAGGTTCTGTCTACTTTTCAAACAAACAACTTTAAAGAAAAAAAATACAGGACAGCATAGTTAGTAGTCCATATAGCTGACCGAGCATGCCTACATGGCAGGGTGACTATGCAGTTTGACTTGGTCAATGGTCTTCTTCGGTGAATGGGATCGTGCCAAGTGGGACTCTGTTATTGGTTTGAATTGGTGAATTGTGGTTGGTTGATCTGGTGGAAAACCATAGGCTTCCACGTGGCCCAGCTAGGGGTGCCATGTGGTAACACGAGTGTCATCAAAAAAAAAAAAAATTATAGTCTGACTGGAGCAGAGCGGGGGTCAAACTCGTGACCTCCAAGGCTTCAACACAAAGCATTTCCCATCATACCATAGGTTTATTTCTTAAGGTATATGGTTTCCTCATATATTTATGTTGTAATGATTTTACATTTGGGGATGGGGACTGGGGTCTAGCCCTAGCACTAGTCACTGACTAGGGGCGAGACCATGGGAAGGAGGCTAGCCCTGCATCCCCCATTACACTAACCATCATTGTTAAACGTCAACCTCTCCTAATGTGACCAGAATCCTAAACCACCGGAATTTAGCGCCAAAACCACTCGCCTAACCGCCTTCTCATGACATCAATCTCCGCTAACTTCTGACATGTGACCACTGTAAAATTTAATGTTAGAGTTTAGCCCAACCACATAGTGTTTTTTTATATAAAAAAATGTTTTATCAACCATATCTAATATGGTTTTAAATCTGATTTCTAGGTGTTATTGGGAAAATTAATGCTCTGACAAATTTTCCCTATTTTAGGTGGAATTGGTGCCCTATTAGCGCTTTTGGGAGTGAAATTGTGGTTTTGGTGCCAGATTTTTAGGGTTTTGTATAAAAAATAGTGGAGGAACTAGGGGAGATCATAACTTGATGAAATTTTGGCCAAACGTGAGGTAGAAAGAGTTTACACAAGAATTTTTGGGCATTCTAGAGCTAATGGAATAGGTTTGACAGTTGTTTGAGCATTTTAAACACATGTAACCACACTTTTGAGCATAATAGAAAGGGACAAGCCATTGGAATTTGGACCAAGGAGATGTATCCCAGGCGAGGTGAACTTCATCATCATTTTTTATTGTGTTATTTTTTATGGTGATGTTCATGTATTTTAGATGTTGTTCAGTGTTTTTTTTATGTTAATTTGTTCATGAAATTCACATAAAAACTGATGTTAAACTTGCAATTAACCTCATCATCCTAAAGCAATTTCTTTATATTTTGAATTGGATCTTAACACAACAAAACTAATATTCACATTCAGATCAAATATTCTAGGCCAGGTTTAATAAAGAAGTTACTCCTCCTACCCATCTTTTCTTCCTCTATATCATCCTCAATCAATCCAAATAGAAAAGAAAACAAATTTTTTTGACTTAATGATGCATTAGGATGAAGACTGGTTGCTAAATAGTGTATCATGGACTCAATCTTAAATTTTATTGTTGGTGTAATTTTTCTATGAATATCGCATCTAATAGGTACCAGTAATGTACTAGCATGCATAGAGAGAGTAATACTTTGAGCAATTAAATGAAAATTTTCAAAAGATTTGATACTCCTTGTCTCTGTCATTTTGAAGGCAATTTTTTCAACTTCATTTTCTTCAGAAACTTCTCCCATGATACCATTTTTGCAACTTCTATAAGTTGTTGCACACAATAATAAATACCTCCAATGTCCAAGGAAGATGAAACTCTTAATAGGATGAAATTCATAGTATAGCCTAAAACATGAAATTCATAACCCCTTGTTAATATTGTATGTTTTTTTAACCATTAACTGGAAATATTGCAGTTCTAATTCCTTCGCACATCTATCTAAGGAATCCTTGGTCTCATATCTTAAAAAATGAGGGTGACTCTTCATTAGATTTGAAATATGATGTATAATACGAGGAAGCTATAATTCCATTGTTTCCAAATGCATAATTTTTTATAACTTCATTGCAGAACGAATAACTAACATATTAACCACATTTTATTGAAATACTTCAGTGCATAACGACATACTTTCGTAGACGTTATTTTATTTTATGGGAGATAATATTTTTGTTATCATTATTCCTCCTTAATTCCATATCTAGATTATGAAATCTTGTTTCACCAATCTCAATTTGATGATCATGGTTTTTTGGTTCTATAGTTGAGGAAATTCTATGATTAAAATTAAACTTATCTAGTATATAAAAAATAATTCATATAATTATATTTTTATTATCTTCCTTGGGGAAGACATAATTTCAAATTCTCTCATCAATAAGCTGAATTAAGAGTCCCATCTTATGTGACTGATAATACAAGAAAGGGTTTCTAAGCTAGAACTCATAAATTTCCCTCCTTGTCACCTTTGGCCTCAAAAAACAAACTAAAAAAGAGTGACACAAATATTTGAATGATATTTCCCTTCATAACATTTGATATACACTAGAAATGTCAATAGATTTCCGCAAGTTATGGTAGGAAAAGGACAAAGAAAATAATAATAGTATGCCACTCTAATGTCACTCACAAATATAAACATATAAACACACAGAAACTAAAACATTATATCTTAACTCAGATATATTTCCAACATCTAGGATATTTCTAAACCATGCCATTTCTATTGATATCCTATGCTTCTGCATCAATAAACAAACTCTAGTCAACATCTAAATTAATTTAAGCACAAGGAATAAAATAGAAAGAACTGGAAAGGAAAGGCATGTTATAAAACCTGAATCTGAATAATTTCATTGAATAACTTCCAATCTATATCTATGTTGTAAAGAGGCTTTCATTCATTCAAAGTTGAAATACCAGAAATGATAAGTACCATTGAATGCAGTAAATACACTCATTCCTATAGATACATTTAACAATTTTAAATGTAATGCTTACCTCTAGAATATTTAAGATGGTGAAATACAAATTTACAATAAGTAATAAAAAAATAGCATTTGGACGGAGGTATCTAAGCTTGTTATACCCTACTTCAAATGTGTGAGAATTTTTTTATAAATGACATGCTTAACAAATATTTTAGACCAATTTCCATAGTAATCATTGATGCAAGAATCAAGCAGTCCTTGCTTCACCGTGTTTATATGATTAGGTTTATTCTCACTTTTTAGGTCATCTTGATTCAAATTGGATCATTATATTGTTTCTCATCCATATCGATGCATTCAAAGTGGAAAAAATGGAGGAATCAACTCACAGGATTATTTTTACTAGTGGGACCAAGTTTGGTGAAACAGGGTCTAAAACCTTCCGAGAGAATTTTGAGGAATCAAATGAAATTTTTTGGGGGTAAAAATTTATTTCTTTATTTTTGCACCATTTCATGCTATTCTACACATAGATATATTTACAATGGTGCAAGAAGCACATCAATTGGATTTTGTATGTAAAATTTATGCCACTCAGAAGTTAACCTTCATGTTTTCACACCTATAATTCGGGAGGATGTAGAGTCAACCCCCATTCTTCATGAAAAATATTCTAGCCATGTGATTGTGATGTAAAATAATTTATAATATTATATATTTTAACTCTACTTAGGAGTTTATGTAGTCAAACTTAACCACTAGTAGGCTATTGGGCTACGTTATAACTAGGCCACTAGGAGGAAGAGGCATTCCATTATTTCAAGAGAATTTTGTTCTGTCATTGAGAAAAGAAATATAGGAGAGATATGAGGTGGAGAACATAAGAATCATTTTTTCATTGTATCAACCCATCGGCCACAGGCCTTACTTCTTTGTACCTGCAACCATATTTCCAGATAGAGAAAAAGAGTGAAGCGGCCTCACCTTCTAGTTGAGTTTTCTCTTGAAAGGGTTTCCCAAATATTATTTTGAGTCTTATGTGTGTGTTTCTCTATGTGTGTTTCTCTGTCAGATTATTTTTTCATTCTCTAATTTTCTTCATAATTTCCATTCACATGCATGCACTAATTACATTTAACTTTACAAGTTTATATATTTAAATAAATTGTAATATTGTTGAAATTTAGAATTTTGATATATTGTTATCAAATATGTTGTGATGAACCATCCATTGGAATATCCACAACATTTTATGGATCATTTGGTATCATAGAAATTTTATTTGGTTATTTTTGGATATTTGCAGGGGATTTAGATCTGCAGGGACAAAAATTTTAAAACCCAAATCATGGTCGACGAATTTGTAAATGACCCTCGTGATCCTACTGAGGTGAGGTTTTCAGGGCTGGGACAATAAGTTGTAGACACAAATCACAATGTAAACCTCATCATAGCACCCTTGAGCAATAATATGGGGATATTTTTAGAATATTTGGGTTTGAATGCAGAGGATAAATCAAAATGGGGATTAGAATATCTAGGAGAAATAGAGAACCAATCTAAGAAAGAAGCAGGAAAATATCAACCCAGTTTTAGTTTCGTGAATCAACCCCCATTTAAAATGGAAGCAAAATTTAATATCAATCCATACCAAGGTGAGATGGATGCTCTAAATTTGAACCACTAGTTGCAACAACTAGAGGTTTATTTCAGTGTCCATCATATCAAGGAAGGGAAAAATGTCTCATTCGTGTGGTTGAAATTAGAGGGACATGCACTGACTTGCTAAGAGAGCCAGAATGAAACCCTGGGGTTTGAGGGAGAACCTCAAGTGACTAATTTGGAATAATTTAAAACCATCATTAAGTCATATTTTTACCATATTAGGTATGTGAACGACCAATGTATCCAATGGAATTACTTCACGAAAATTTGGGCCAAAGTGTGCGAGAGTACACCATGGAATTAAGAAATATGGCTATAATGTTGGGTATCTCTCCAAATAACCCATATGTACTCCTAAAGTATATGGGGTATTCACATCACCATGTGCGTGAGAAAGTGATGTTATTCAAGCCCAAAAATATGGACGAGGCTTGTGTACATGCACAGTTCCTAGAGAACATGGGCCTGATGTAATATCCCAAAATGGGATCTGCTAGCAAGGCATGACTGGAAAACACATTTTCCAGGAATAGATGCTACAGGATTTGAAACCAAGACATGGATCACTTATATAAATGTATCTAAAACCAAAAATCCAATAGATGGCTCAAAATAAATCCTTCTAGGTGGGTTAAACAGGTCTCCCACACCTAGATGTCTTGAGAAAATTCCCAATGATGGGACTGCAACACATGCAAGAACATACAATGGAGTAGCAGTGTTATTTTAATGAGACAGCACACATGAATATATAAATAGCCAAAAATTGTATAATATAGTAGTAAGTGAGTACAAATTCTTGAGGAAACAATCACTCAAGCAAGCAATGTAAGCCTCAACAACACATGTACAAGGAAATGAAGAACTCTGCTATATATGCATAAAACCAGGCTATGACTGCGCAATCTCTGATTGAGAACTGTTGCAAAATGAATAAAAATATATGACAATATATGGCTCAATAAATAAGGGGGAGCAAGATCTCAACCCCTGAAAATACAATACAACAATCCTAAGAAGGATTGATTGAAATACATGTACAAATGGAAATTCTGCAGAAACGCTGGAGTTGTTAGGTAGCAACGGCAACTCAAAAATGGGAATGGATGAAGATGGCTGAAGATGCTACAACTGATGGCTGAATCTCATCCAATGGATCTTCCAGGTGAAAGGCTGATCCAATCCCTGAAGATCTCACCCTCTAAACTACTGGTACAATCCCCCACTACAAATGCACTCTAAAATAACGCAATCAAGGAGATTAACTACATTGTACGAGATAGGAGATGCTTGTCCTAGTGCCAAATATGTGCAATCATCTCTAAAAACTCCTTCACTAACCTCCCGTAGGAATAGGAGCTCCCTCCTCTGAAATATTAGCCAAGGAAAGGTGTTGTGGAACTCTCCACTGCAACACCCAGCAACACTATGTTATACTTTAGTAGAAATAACGCAGTGACTGATGGAAGTGGCTTTGGCCTTGAGCCAGGATGTGGAGAAATGAAGTGAAATCATTCAAGAGGCCTCTCAAGAAGGAGAGGAAATCCTAAACAGGAATCCCTCATGCTAAACATCACTGCAACTCAGATGAACAGCCAGAGACTGCAAATAGTCTTCTAGACCAAAATCAATATACTCAAAGATTTCTCACTATGGCTGCCTCTTCCTCCTTTTATGAAAGTGAATGTCTCTTTTCCCTAGACCCCACACATTAGGGTTTCTTCCACAAATAATATTTCTCCCTCTCAAACTGTGTTGTCTTCCCAAGAAAGCCACACCCTCTTAGGCAGCGTTGTTGACTTGGTCAAACTTGACCTTGTCCTCATGCATTTGCCCCTTTTCACACTAGAAGGTGAAAAATTAAGCTAATCCATAGATCCCTTTCACACTATGAGGGATTTTATTCCTACTCATGGGCCTTTTACCCATTTTATTCACCTCCTAGATGATATAAGCAAAAATTAATATTCCAATTTGCTGCTTGCAAATTTTGGAATATTGCAGTCTTCCCCTCTCAAAGATTGCTTGTCCTCAAGAAAGTGCAAGGATAGACTAAGTTATTTATCCTCTCTCAGTAGAATCCATGTATGATTATCTCCTCCAAGTGAATTGATGTTATCTCATCAATCAAGCCTCCACATTGCTCCTCCTCAACATGCAAGTCAGCTATCAAGCCATCATCATGTAAAGGTGAAATACTCAAGAGGATAGAAAAGTGATTTCCAGAGGCCCCTTTGAGGAATCCGATATGAAATATGATGGGAACTATCTTTCCCATATGGGTCCTCCATCCCCAAGCTATAAGCCATGCAAAATGATTCACCTCCCAACTAGGCAACTCCTGAAAACTGTCATCCACCTTTGGCTGCGGCAAAGTAGCTAGGATGAAAATCTGCACATGGTAGACAATGTAGCCTACCCCACGTTGTCCATCTCTCCACTTATGATAAGTGTAGAGTGTTGGCTATCCTTGGGCTGCAATAATGTCTCCCTCAAGTGGCAATATGAGGACTATATCTCCAAAGATCTCTCCCCCAATGCTACAAATCAAGCTGGCCCAAATATCCCCATATATGATGAGTGGATGTCATCATCATATGCCATCATATCTATCATATGGCTCACCTCATAAGGAAACAAATGTGTTGCTCTAGTGGCCATATCATCTCCCATGCGCCCCTTAGAACATGTAGTGCAAAAAGTGTGAGGAATTTCTCCCTCAAAGGACACATCCATCCAATGTGTCTCTCTCCCAAGCATGCTCCTCCTGCTGCTCCAATCTCTTTATAAGCATGGAGGAAGTGAATACTGCAAGGTGTACAATGAGCATGTCCTCCATAGTATCTCTCTTCCCCAAGTCCTCCTAGGGAATGGCCATCAATCATGCTTATGGCCTCAACTAAACCATGAGTTCTAGAAAAAAGAATGCTCCCCCTTGGAGCATCATCCTGGACATGTATGGTTAAGGGATGCATATATACATTATACAAATAATCATGTAAACAAAAATGAATACCCTTACCATATATTCTACTCATACAAAGGGAGTGGCTCATAAATGACTCCCCTCTCATCCTCAAAGAGAATAGAGGTGGTCATGCTAACTCTAGCATCTCCATATGATCCATGCATCTAATTATATGCTAATATATCTCCTCCTCAAAACCCTCCCAAAAATACCCATCCATTATGGTGTGGTATGCTCTCATAGAACAAGTGGGGCTGAAAAGGAAATCCTCATGAGCTAATTGTAGCAACCTCTCCTTGAGCTTGGAAGCTCTAGACAAGAAGATCCTACCATGATAGAAGATGGCCCCATCTCTGACTGAATACTCATCCAAATGCAGTTGGCCATCGAATATCCTACAAGCATGAATATCCTTGGAATACTCCACCAACAGCTGGGAGTTCCAATATGGATCTATCCTCCATAGTGACAGCACTGATGATCTCTCATGAATAACATCTGTCATATGGCTTCCCTCTTCTTTGATATCTCCCATGCCAAAGATGCAAGTTGGAATGTTGCTATCCTTCCCCTGCTGCTTCTTCCATAGCGCAGAATCTGAAATGGAAGTGGGTAATGATGATGTTGAGGGAATTCTCCCTCTCTCCTTGAGTCTACCCAAGACTCCTAGGGCTGTATCAAGCCCTCCCAAGGTCTCCACCCTCCTGAAATCAATGATTGGTGCCCTAACATGTGAAGCATCCATCCTCCTCTGCTGATCCAGTGGTCTCCTCAGTGAAATGTCTCCATGCAATGAGACATCATCATCAAGAGATGACTGCATATATGAATGGAAAAACTTGCCCATGCTCTTACTGCGCAATCCAGTCTCCCTCCTAGGTGTAACAACCTCCAAAAATGAATAGGGATGTGTACTCCTCATCTCATGATTCTGGGTCTTCTCCCTACCTCCTCCTTGTGTCTCTATGGTTCCACACCTCCTCAACAATGGCACATGATTTGTGCCTTGATCTCCACACATGAGATCCTAGGGACTTCCTTGCAAAGATGCAAGCATCCCTCTACTTGGAGCAAGAGCTCCTCCTTACTCTGCATGAGGCACTAGATAGTCTCTATATGTGATAGCGTTGTTGCCATCAATATCTTCAACATGAATGTACAACCTCCCAATGACTAAATCCCTCTTTGAAAAAGAGATCTCCATGCTTCCTTGCTCACAGGTGTGAGATGAGAGTCCTTATTTCGGCAAGGTATGGCGCAATTTTTCAGCATCCTTCATGGTTTTCTGAAGTGGAATTGCATTCTCATGCAAGGGTTTTGTTTGAGTTTCCTTTTTTAGATCCACCATGTGTGTCTCATGAATCCTTCCATCAAATATTTTCACTAAGGCCTAGGTGAAACTTGCATAAGATGTAATTTTTACATTTCTAAAAGAAAAGGATTCAAAGATCCACCAGGCATAGGCCTTACCTCTCATATGTAGCGTTGCAACTCTGATGGATTCATCTTCAAGAATTTTGTGCTGCTACAAGAAGGTATCTAACTCCTCCACCCAAGCTTTGGCTGAACATACAGGTGAACCTTCAAAGGTAGATAGATAAAATCTATCATGCTGCTCTCTTCCCTTCACCTTCATCTTGCAAAACCCTGAAAAAATGAGATGATCTTGAAATTTTTGAGTTTGATAATCATATTCTTTCAGGAAATCACTAAGAGTTTCCCTCCTAGCAACCTCTTCTCCTCTTTCCATCTCTCTTCTAGAAATCTTGGGCATGTGACTGCGATGTGTGTTAGAGTGTGTGGCTACTTGCTCACACTTATCATTTGACAATCTAGGGTTTGCTTTAGATTCAAACCCTCTTGGAGATTCTTCATACATATCCTTCCTGATATTCTTAAAATCTTCATGAATTTTTTTGTACAAATTTAGGAAGAAGCTTTGTAAGCTTATCCCCTTTTTCTCCTCCAGAAAATGGAGTCTTTATCCTGCTTATTTCTCTGTCTCCTTCTTGATGAGAGTAGGAAGTGAAGGGTCCTTCCTCTTCTATTTTCTTATCCTCCTTGGGGAGGTTCTTCATGGATCTGAAATATGATGTGATAAAACCCATCCTTTTCAATTTTCTGATCTCTCTGGCTGAGACTCACAGGCTGAGCCAAGAAAGTTTCTTTGATACTATTGTAATATCCCAAAATGGGATCTGCTAGCAAGGCATGACTGGAAAATGCATTTTCTAGGAATGGATGCTACAATATTTAAAACCAATACTCAAAATAAATCCTTCTAGGTGGGTTAAACAGGTCTCCCACACCTAGATGTATTAAGAAAATGCCCAATGATGGGACTGCAGCACATGCAAGAACATACAATGGAGTAGCAGCATTATTTTAATGAGCCAGCACACATGAAGATATGAATATCCAACAATTGTATAATATAGCAGTAAGTGAGTAAAAATTCTTGAGGAAACAATCACTCAAGCAAGCAATGTAAGCCTCAGCAACACATGTACAAGGAAATGAAGAACTCTGCTATATATGCATAAGCCCAGGCTATGACTACGCAGTCTATGATGGAGAACTGCTGCAAACTAAATAAAAATAGAAATATATGACAATATATGGCTCAAGAAATAAGGGGGAGCAATATCTCAACCCCTGAAAATACAATACAACAATCCTAAGAAGGATTGGCTGAAATACATGTACAAATGGAAATTCTGCAGAAATTTCGGAGTTGCTGGGTAGCAGCTGCAACTCAAAAATGGGAATGGATGAATATGGCTGAAGATGCTACAACTGATGGCTGAATCTCATCCAATGGATCTTCTAGACGAAAGGCTGATCCAATCCCTGGAGATCTCACCCTCCAAACTACTGGTACAATCCCCCACTACAAATGCACTCTAAAATAACGCAGTCAAGGACCTCGACTACGTTGTAGGAGATAGGAGATGCTTGGCCTAGTGCCAAATATGTGAAATCAGCTCTGAAACCTCCTTCACTAACCTCCTGGAGTAATAGGAGCTCCCTCCTCTGAAAGATGAGCCAAGGAAAGGTGTTGTGGAACCCTCCACTGCAACACCCAACAACACTACATTATACTTCAGCAGAAATAACACAGTGATTGATGGAAGTGGCTTTGGCCTTGAGCCAAGATGTGGAGAAATGAATTGAAATGCTTCAATAGGCCTCTCAAGAAGGAGATGAAATCCTAAACAGGAACCCCTCGTGCTAAACAACACTGCAACTTAGCTGAACAACCGGAGACTGCAAATAGTCTTCTAGACCAAAATCAATATACTCAAAGATGTCTCACTATGGCTGCCTCTTCCTCCTTTTATGCAAGTGAATGTCTCTTTGCCTTGGACCCCACACATTAGGATTTCTTCCACAAATAATCTTTCTCCCTCTCAAACTGTGTTGTCTTCCCAAGCAAGCTACACCCTCTTAGGCAGCGTTGTTGACTTGGTCAAACTTGACCTTGTCCTCATGCATTTGCCCCTTTTCACACTGGAAGGTGAAAATTTAAGCTACTCCATAGATCCCTTTCACACTATGAGGGATTTTATTCCTACTCATGGGCCTTTTACCCTGTTTATTCACTTCCTAGATGATATAAGAAAAAATTAATATTCCAATTTATTGCTTGCAAATTTTGGAATATTACACCTGAAGAGAGTGAAATCAAGTGGATCAAAGCAGAAGGAGTAACATGATGCTCATAATTAGGCAATTAAGAATTAAAAAGGGGTAAAAGATAAAAATATGGTAGCCACATCGCATTAGTGAAAATATCCTAGCAACCATTGCAACATTGATGGCCATTTAAAGGAGAAGTGTTGGAAATTGCATCCAGAGCTAAACCCGAAGAATAAGAATAAAGAGAATAAGAATAAGAATCCCATAATGCCATAGACTCCAAAAACAAATTTGAAATAATCTAATACATGGATGATAAGATCATGTCTACATCAGTGCAGAAGGAGGTGAATCCTAGTAGCCTTCAGAAATAGGAAGAGAAATAAATGACCAAACTCTTCCATATAAAGATATGGGTCAAGAAGACAAAGATTGATGATTTGTTTGACTCAGGATCGCAAACAAATATCATTGAAAAAAATTTGGTCAAAAGGTTTCGTTCGAAATTCATGATCATCCAAACCCATTGTTAAGTCTGAACTTTACCTATTTTTGCCACTTATACTAAGCCTTGTTTCCCCCATTTTTGACCTCTTTTTTCCCTTTAATTATGCCTAGTTTGGCTATGTCATCCAATTTTGTCTAAAAAGGGTATCATAGGCCTAAGGTATGTTGAAACAACATTAGAAGTGTCAGTTTATCTAATTTCAAGCATTCTTTGAACTGGTTGTGTCATTATTGCATTACTACTCTAACTAGCCATGGACTCATGCGTAGACTTATTAGATTCAAGCAGTTCTGCCAATCCTACAAATAGCTCATACAGCCGATATTCCTGCAGCCATTCAAAATATCCTGCAGATACGCCGATTTCCTGCAACCACCTTAAAATCCTGCAGCGAGATCGACAGACAGTTTTAGCTGCACAACAGAAATGGTCTAATTCATGCCTTCGGTCATGGATTAGACCCAACAGAAGTTTTCCTTGTCAATCTGTATCTGCATTATTGGTTGTAGGCTTAGTTTAGTAATCTGTTTTGTTCAAAGCCAAATATGGGCTGCCAAAAATGCATAAAATCAGATGTAATTTTCTTATATGGGAGTTCAGAGTTCTTGGGTTGGGTTGGAAGCTTCTATTGTAGAGCACGATATCAGACTGTAATTGACTATTATTTCAAATTAATAAAATCATTTATGTTCTGTTTACTTTCCTGAGCAACTTCTTTAATTTTTAAAGGATTTGTGAGTGAGGGAGGGCCCCCTTCACTCACAACTCCTACAGTAGAGTGTGTGTTTATTTCTGTTTTAAATTATGCATTATTAATTTTCTGTAACAGCTAGTGTTTCCTTTCTATATTTCCTACAGCAAACTGTAGATTGGTTAAGTGAATTAATATTTTATGTTAAAGAGCTCTTTTCATTTGGTCAATGCTTGGATTCATGCTTTTAATTTTGATTCTTGATTGGGATTGATTTCTTTTATCTTTCCTACATCAGTATCAGCAAATACAAGTGTTATAGAGGGATGATATATGTCGCTCCATAACCATTTTTGCAATAGTAATGATACAGGAAAGCAGCATGATTTGTTGATTTTTGTTTGATCTTTATCTTTTCACGGTCAATATCCAAAATCTTAAGTGCTATAGAGGGATGATATATGCCACTCCATAGACTTTTCTGCGATAGTATTGACATAGGAAAGAAGCATTATTTTTTATTTGTATAGCTAATTAACACTTTTAGTAATCATCCTGCATATATTGTGCACTGCATCTCATCAGTTTACCTTCCTGGGTTGACAATTTATATTGACAAATTATACATGTATAATTTGACTCAACATTTTGGCGTCGTTGCAGGGGAGGTGCTAAGGGATGATACTGGAAGTGTTTTAGTTTTAATTTTTTTATTTTGTTTTCTTTTTAGGACTGGGGGAGTCGAAGTGAAAATATTCAAGGCAAATCCTACGCACCCATGAGGTCAGACACTCACCAAAGCCATGTCCTGATTGTTTGTTAAGTTTTTATTTTTATTTTTTTAAAATATTAGATGAATAGGGTCCAATATTTTATATATTTTTCTTGGTGGTGTGAGCACCACTTCATTTACTAATACACTGTCAAGAACAAGGAAATATGTAAGAAACAAGGCAGCAAAGGAGGAATCTGAACAGGAGGTATGTAGTTCTGAACAAGTTGACCTTTCTACAGTAGAATCCTCTGTTGGAGAATCTTCTGTTTCTACCCATCTTGAATCTCCCCTTACAAGGAAGACCACATCTATTCTCAGTGGTCAGCTTGAAGAAGAATTCCTTGTAAATCCTATCAAAGAACCAAATTTCAAACCATTACTCTGAAGAATCTGTAGCCTTCCAAGGTCTTACTCTTTCTTGGACTAACATGGCTCATTTAGAAGGCACTTATGATAACGAGGAGAAACTTGTCACATTTGAATTTCCTATCAGAGATACTAGGGGAGCCACTCAGATGAAAAACATTCCTCTCTCATCCTTGCCTAACTTTCGTGGTGCCTCTAGTGAAGACCCTGATGCCTTCTTATTTGAGTTCGATGTACTCTGCAGAAGCTATGACTATTCTTTCAATGCTCAAAAGCTGAAATTTTTTCCTGCTACATTGAAAGATGCAGCTCTCGGGTGTTTTATAGGGTTTGGATCAAACTCCATTGCAACTTGGGATGACATGAAGAAGGTGTTTTTGAAAAAGTAACAGGATTACTGCAAAACAAGGGATCTCAGGGAAGAAATCTTTAGTATGACCCAGAAGGAAGGGGAAATCCTTGAGGATTTTGTGGAAATATTCCAATAAAATTTACAGAGATCTAAGATGAATCAATTGGAAAAAGAGACCAAGAGGACCATTTTTCTTAGGGCCATCAGACCAAAATATCTGAAAGTCTTAAATCTAATGGGAACGGGCGATGTATCGAAGCTGAGTTATGATGATGTGTGTGAGATTTGTAAAAGATATTCAAGAGGAAACTCCAAGGTTGGAGGTGTACCAAGAGATCCTTCTTCCAAGCTTGTCAAATCAGTTTCCTGAGCTGGAGTAACTAGAGCTGAAATGGGTAATTTATTTGAAATTTTAAAATTGATATTCTTAGCACTTTATCTTCACAATTGGATGTTTTGTAGGCTAAGAAGAAACAAGAGAAACAAGACGAATTGGAGAAAGCCTTGGCAGTGTTCTGCTCCAAATGCAGGAAGAAACATGCTCTAAGGGAATGCCCTATTAATAGTATCAAGGTATGTCGAATTTGTGAGGCTGAGCATTTCACTGATCAATGTCCTTCTCTGCCTGAAATTAAGGCAGCATAGATAGCAGATCAAGGAGTTGTCAATGCACTTTATGCAATGTCACCTCAGAGACCATGGCAGCCACATCCTGCAGGTATGTCACAGTCAAATTTTCAATTTCGTTATGCTCAAAATCATATGTGGTTAGCTAGTTACATATCAATGGCATTACTAGTATATTACTCCTACTAATAAACCTAATTAGTTCACTTGATAGCTTAGATTAACGTTATTAACTAGTGTGAATATAGGGAATCCACAGTATATCATGTACAGAACATAGGTTGTTATAACTAAATGTATTCATTATGAATAATACGTCACACTGATACAAGAGCTTAACCTAGTCTTGAATATGGAAAGCTTATAACCCATACTATAACCCATTATGTATATCAAGCTATTACCATTGTATTCATTTCCTATAATATGAAATCCACTTTATGGGAAACATAGTACTGTTCAAATGTGTTACCATGTAATGATAAACCAAGCATAGTGATTACCATTCAATGTAGAAAACAAGCTTACTCCTACCAGTTCATGAAACCTTGTAAGTAAAGGTCATGTTGTATTCACACCTTAATAAGCTTCCATGGAAATCATAGTATCAATAAGGTGACTCATTCCAGTATCTTAGCTCATCACCATAAAAGCAGCTTACTATCAACCTATATAAAACTAAAGGGGTTCAATTCCACACATCATGTTAGTACTAGTCATTGTGTTTCACAGCTTATTCTCTAATCAAACTATCACCTATGATCCTTAGTTATGATATATCTAGTATCATATCCATTACGCTCTTCATCTTCATAAGAAGTTAACACAGTGTATGATATCATGTTAGTACATTGTATCCATAATCGAATATCATAGAATAGTGGAAGTAATGGGAATCTAAGCTCGTAATAAGGGTCATATTGGTTCCATATGAATATAAGATATTAGGGATATGTAGTAACAAAAAACCCTATAGAGCTTATAAATGGAATTGGAACAGTTCATATATGGTATTCATACAAGTACTATCATGTATGGGTAATATAGTATCATATTAGTTATGACTCTGCTTAGTCTATCATATCCAATAGAAATGAGTGCTATCAATATGTAACAATAGAAGGAACATTATTAGCTTACTAGTGTATAATGACCGTATTTATAGTAATGAATATGAAGCTTGCAACACGTTCAACTCCTAGGAACAAGGTAATATCAATATAAGAAGCTCTTTGGTGCTATTACACTTGTTATAAGCTCATATTAAGCGGGAATGATATCTGTATATTGAAACAATAGGTATGTGATAACCATGATGTTTTCGTAATTATGATACAGGAATAATCAATAGCAATTTGAATAGGGTCAAGTTGACAAAGATATGTGTGTTTACCTATTAGATGTAATATAGAACATCCTTTAACTCCATTGTATTAACCTAGTATAATCTTGAATACTATTGGTCACAGGTTAAGCTATTGTATACATGGCTTTAGTTCTACTATGACGTGTTACATGGGTTTCAGTGTTATAAGACGTAATTACCCTAATCTATAGCCATTAGCCTCATACACGTATATTACTAATATATAAGCAAGAGTAACCATATTTCACATAAGCTTAGAGCTAATAGATATCTATATGACTCATATCATTGTTTATTAATAATATACAGATCATTGAATACATGATATAAGCATAATCAATATGTGTCTAATAAAGCAGCTTGATATAAGCATCACCCCTTTCATGCTTATTCTACGTATTTTATATAATTAGTAACGATCAGCTTAATCAATAGGATCACCCTTTTCAACATGTAAGATATTAAAAATGAAGTAATTCCCTTGTATCATCCTAATAAGGGTATATAGTGAATCACATGTTTAGTGATACTAATACAAATAGATGTAATCATTGAATATGGACTAATACATATGATAAGCCCATACGGGTGTTATTTTACCCTTGTTATATCGGCTTAATGAACAAGATAGTATTAATACCATTATCTCTACTAGTTATCTAAGATAAGTTAATGAAACCCATGTATATACTTTTCACCTATCTGATTACTCGATATAAGCTCATAAGTTTCCATGGTCTTACTTCACAACTTTCATATCATAACAATGTGATAAGCTTATATGTGGTGCTTAGCTTAACCCTATATGTTTATCCGTAATCAATTACACACGTTATTAGTAATGCTTATACTGTACTTAAGCTGGGAATCCTAGTAATCAATACGAGCATGTGATATGTACTGGTATAAAAAACCTATACGTTGAATATGATAGTAAGCATTTCTTATTACGATAGTTTAGTTATGGTTATTCAGAGATTACACTCTTCTCTGTATTATATGTGTACCAATATTAGGTAATTACAGTGAAAGCCGTGTAATACAATCTGACCTATATGAATAATTACACATAATACGTAAGGTTCAACATATCACTTACAGCTTACATTTTTTCCATATTAGTTATATATTACCTGCTTATTTCACATAATCTATGCCCTTTATATACACATTTCATGATCTATCCCTATCTGGAACTCATACTGCTGTGATCATACCATATTAATACCTATAAATTTATGGTAATAGAATTGATTCCTGGGATTGACTTGTGTTTTGACATATGAGATACAAGGAGCTTATATAGTACCTGTATTAGTTATGGTTAAGTTGTTACATGTGTATGACTCTTATCACATCTCTATTCATCTTAGGGTATTGATTATGCACATACTTATACGGATTATGATATTGCAAGATTGAACTACATGGGATTCAAGCTATGTGTTAAGACATTTAGACATATCCAGCTTTGAGTGATACTAGTGTACATTGATTACTTAGAGAATTACATAGCCTTTGGATAATATATAGGAAGGAAAGGGAGAATCTGGCTCTGTAAGGTATGTTTCTAGGTAATATTGTTTTGGGTAAGCAACTGGATATGCCCATTTCCCTACGTGTGCTTCAAAAATATAATCTACTGCTTCTATATAGACCTATACGTATGGTGCTTATCCTACCTATACCTCTACTATTGCTAGATAAACAAGAGCTACATGGCTTGGCTTAGATGGCTCTGCTACTTACTTTATTTATGGCTTTGATGCTGGTGAGCCTACTCGCTATGAATCCACAACTAATGAATCTGGAATAGGATATGCTGCTAGCGGGAATGTTGGTCAAAGTGATGGCAGGAAAGCTGGAACTGGCACATCAAAGTAAACAAAAAAATCAATGGGTTACATAACTAGCTAATATGGATATGCATCTCGATCTGTCTCTGCTGGTGGATCCACTACTTATGGTTCCCGGTAATCAACGAGCTATAAAATTGGAAGGAATGCAATGGACTCTCAAACTTCTACTACCCCTTCCCCTGCATTATTTGTATGTGCCTCTGCCTTCATAGTAGGTTATTCATCTATATTTCCATACGGTTGAACTAGAGTAAGAACTATAGGATATAAAACTGATAGCTCTGCATCCAGATCTGTAACTGCTCTCACCCCTGCATTTGGGTATAACACTAATGGCGGCAAAGATGCAGGTCCCAAAAACAATTATTGAATGAATGTTATTTCTATATATATATTATATTCTTTCTATATATAGATGAATATATCTAAGTATCTCTATATAGATAAGGCAACACCCCACAGAAGGGACAAAGTCACTCACTATTCATATGGTGAGGATTCAAGTAGCGATCAAACACACACAAATTCCCTGAAAAGCGGATTCTCATTCACCTGTATGAATGAGTGGGTGCGGTCATCCTTAAAGTGGGTAGGTCAGCTACTAGTTCATCCACGAAGTGGGCAATAAGGAGGTGAAGAGGCAAGTTGTAGGGTGGGTGAGACCAGAGGTAAGACACGAGACATACATACTTTCTTATTGGCAGTCATTCATGAAAAGACAGCTTCAGGAATAAGAAAGCTTTGTGATACAACTTCGGGTTAGGTAAACAGGTAGGGGTGAGAACCATTACCGCAAACATACTTTCTTATTAACCGAAGAGCGTATACCAAGACAGAATAGGCACTCCAGCGTGGGAAAGCTTGACTTGGTCTATCTTTCTCTAGTTACCCATGGAATCTATCATTGATTGGAAGGAATGTGCAATACAGAGCATTTTTATTGATAGATCGACCTCCCTCACCAGATCGGGAAAGGAAATATCTACCAATTAAGGAAAGTCCCAAGGGTGAAAGGAAGGAAAAATCCCAAGACCTTCCCACCAAGCCAAGACCTATTCGTACAGTTCTGAGACCTACAGATTAGGGAAGGATGAGTTAGGAAGGATCAGAAAAATGATGAAAGTCTACCCACTCACTAAATAGGCAGGATTTCATGAAAGGAAAATAAGGCGGAAAGAAGGGACTAAAGGAGGGGACTAACAAATGACTTCACGGTGGGAAGAGGAAACTAATCCAATCTATAACTGTTCCATCCACATAGCATTTCTCTGGGTCTTCCCTCATCTATCTCCCTCGAGAACTGCTCCATGAATGACTGCTCCATCAACATAGCACTTGATCAGGGTCTTCCCACACCTCTCTCCCTAAATAACTGATTACTTTCTCATCTAGATAGCAGGAATTTGGGGTATCTAAGTCTCCTACAGAGTCCGATTAGTATCGATGTGGAACCCGATGAGTCTCCTACAGAGTTGTCTCGGCATGAACATAAATAAGAGATCTCAACTTTTCTATGAAAAAGAAGGAGGAATTCAAACAAATGATATAGAAGAAGTTGATCTAACCCACAGGTCATGATTTGGGATGTGAGTTCGAGAATAAACCTACCTAGCTCAAGGAAAGAATTGGAAAGCTAATGGGATCATCTTGCCTAATAAAACCAGTACTCCACTACCAAATCTCAATTTGCAGGTCTCATCTCGGTATTGAGTTAGAGAAGAAGCTCACCTAGCTCAAGGAAATAATTGGAAAGCTAAAGGGATAACCTCGCCTCCTCATCTCCCCCTAAATAACTGCTCTATGACTGTTACATAACCATAGCATCTCATTAGAACTCTCTCCCACACCTATCTCCCTTCATAACTACTCTAGATGTGCCCCACCCACATAGCCTCAATAAGGGATATTGCCTATCAAAACCTCATCATAGCAAATAAGGGATATCGCCCACTCCTATCTCCCCTCGATAACGGCTCTATAGAGTTGTTCCATCCACACCACATGGAATTTTATCAGGGATTTGATCTAATCTCAACATGAAGGTATGAGCATGAAGTAATTTTTTTATGAGTTCACTGTGTATTAACTTGTATAAACATGATCTCCTACGGAGTTTGATGAGTCTCCTGCAAATCTAGTCTCGACATGAGGAAGATGTCTCCACTTGCCTAATAAAAAGAGGGATAGGCTCTTATAAGGCTCTATATAAGGCTTATAAGACTCTATATATTAGATATAAGAAGTAGATGTATTAGAAGACGTATATAATGCCTTTGCATACTCCATTTCTTTCGGGGTTATCCATCTAATAGGATAGGGTGGCATTTTTCCGGCTGGCTCTGCTCCTACTGTGGATTCCACGAATCGGCCATACATAAGAGTAGTAGTGGCAAGCACGCCCATAAGTAAGTTTAAGTGGGATTTTTCAGTAAGCTGCTTAATTACTGAATTATGAGTTGCAGGATCATTATATACAGGCATGTCGATCTAATAAGGTACCTACCTTCCGTATTGTATTGTTGGGCGAGGCCCTTCCTTAATATTGATTGGCTCCCGCAAGAAACTCCACTTACACGGTCATGGGAGTGAGTATAGGATAGAACAAGGAGTTTTGTTTGGGATGCTGCCTGGGAGGCACTTGGTACGGGCACTGACGAAGGATTGGGTTGGGTCTCCCTCCTAGCGTGGACCTAGCGATCCGAATTGTACATTCTATGCAGTTTTGAAACGAGTGAACATATTACTTCTCGAGCTTCTATTTATTTTACGGATATGAAAAGAAAGATGGAATAGGGAGCCAAAATAGACAAGAGTGGAGAAGAATAAGTTAGCAAAGTGGAAAAATACGGGAGCATAGAAGTATTGATGTACTAGGCTAATGCTCCTAGGTTGATGTGATGCATTCTACCTGTTGGTGGGGAACTTCATTATTGGTATATTTCGGATTTCAATAGGAGTTCGATAGAAAGCTTCTGAAAGGGTAAATGAAATAAGAAATGATATGAATATAGAGAGCATCCCACACCCGCTTGAAAGGTGCCCCACATAGGTTGGTTGGTTTTCCCCACCTCCAGTTACTGCCACAATGAATGTAGGTAGAAAAAGCGCCTATCTCTGTCTGTATTCTGAGAGAGCTAGGAAGGAAGGGTATGTTTCGTTAATGGGAATATAAGCGCCCAATATGATCAGGTATAATTCGAGCTGTAGGAACATGTACATAGAAGGATTCGATCATTTTCACCCGAGAGGCGGGCAAACGAATGAATGAATAGCGCAGTTAAGACGAAATCCAATGGGAATGTGGTCTTTAACATAAAGAAAGAAGGTTGTAATAACAAGATGGGAATGTGATAATTTGATCCTAGCTAGTGGAATGAGAGATACATGGATGTATATGAACATAATCGAAGAATGAATTTTGCATGGAATACGTTCATTAATAATCCCTAACATATCCATTTTCGCTTCGCTCGTGCCACTTGCAGAGCGGCCAAAAAGAGAATAGAAAGAGATTGACTCTACATATGTATTTCTTCCCCCATTGATTCAATTATCTTCTATGGGGTCGACAGCACTGGCCGGGTCGGTCCTCTGACAGGGTTCATTAAAGCATAAGCACAAATGATGCAATTCATTTCTCTTTCTTCTGTTGCTGATGACCAGGATCGGAATACTAGCAGTTGTTCCGAGCATGTCTTATTCACTGAGATGTGAATTCATTCTTTATAGATTTATTGCTCCTTCTAGAATTCATTATGGCTATTCAATGAGGACATAAATAAGCTGCTCTGGTCGATGTTAAGGCTTTAGGTCATAGGCGATTTTTGGGGGTTTTTTATTCTCATGGTAGCTGAAGGAGTTCTTGGCTAGAGCAATAGATGTGAAATATCAGTAATGTAAGACTGAGATTGGAGTCAAAGGTCAGATATTTAGGTAAGTGTGCTCCGAGAGAAGGTCCCCTGCTCACCTGCCTGCGGCACCCCTCCGCTAGCTCCCCCTGGAGGGCCCTGCACGAATGAGATCTAGACTCAAGCACTGCCAGTAAATATAGGTGTTCTACTCATACCGTACGAATGACCCATCTTTCTCTGATGATGGATAGGAATTTTTCCCATCATAGCCATGTAGCCCGCCCGATATTGAGGTTATATCTCCACAGATCAGGTCTTGGATCACCACCTAAGTGTCTAGGTGGATTGGATGATACGGAAATGCACCGAAGAAGCTTCTCTTCAGCATGACCACCACCTTCTAGAAAGAAAATGAAAACCTCACCCTTATGGTCGAGCCTTCTTGTGCATCCTTCGACTGATTGTTCGCATCAAATCTTATTAGTCTAGCATGAAATACCTCTCCTGTTGTTAAGAGTTCAGCTGGCTCACCCTCATTTTAGTAGGAATTTGTGTTATATACGTAATTCCATTCGACCCATTATTTCGATCCACATTATGAGAGATCTTGTCACTTCATTTCGTAGGAACGGTAATGAAGTGTATCATTATATTCGTAATTACGGTAATGATAGAAGGGATATGGTTCATTAACCTCTACTCAGTGCCAAGTAGTACGTGCAACCAGTCATAGCTAGTGCTCATCGACATCCAAACCTTCCAAGCACTGGCCAATCAGTCCAGCTTGATAACTAAAGGTGAGAGGCAAGGCCTTTCTATGGAGAGCGAACTAGATCTCTGGTCTGGTCAATTCGATGTGTCACTTGTAAATTGTTGGGTGTATATGGAACTTGATGGCCAGGAAGGGCTTATGAGGTTGGCTTATTAGCTGTAGATAGTACCTAGTAGTATAAGGGTACAGTCAATCTTAGATATTAGGAGGAGCACACAAACTGAATTGAATCCCAGCTTTGGGGCTTTATAGAAAATGTCCCACAACGTCTAACCCCGATTCTCCACCACCCTCCATTTGTTCTGTGTGCTATATATGATAAAAATGAATTGACCCTCAGTCATCTGTGGTCAACCAGGAAGTAAATCAGTGAGTTCAGATCAGTTCTGAAATCTCAGGACTGAAGGCTCCCTCTCCCATCCGTTCCAATCAGTGGGACGAGTAGCTGGCATGAAGAAAGGTTGGACCTAGTTAAGGGCAAGGACAAACCTCAGGCCCAAACTAATGCCAATCTAGATGACTCGACAATCCCGAATAAGAGAGAAAACCAGTCAATATTATGAAAAAGTAGGACCCGGTAGGACCCGTTAGGGGGCTCACTATTCATATGGTGAGGATGTCAAGTCGCGGGATAGTTCATCCGATGAACAGAGCTGGCTAGTAAGAGAATCCAGCAAGAAATAATTCCTCACCCATATGAATGAGTGAGTCCCTACCGGGCCTCTCCTTAATAGTCGAGTATGCTTGTGCATCCATCAATCACAAAATAAAATCCAAGAAAATAAATTCCTTACCCATATGAATTGGTGAGTCCCTACCGGGCCTCTCCCTCGTGACCTCAGTCAAGTCCCTACCGGGCCTCTCCTTATAGTTGAGTCTTCTTGCGCATCATCCATCACTATAAATCCATCCACTCATCAGATGAATGCCAATCATCAGAATGAAAATAATCACCATATGAACGCCAATCATCAGAATTCGAATCAAGCACCCTTGAAAGGCCTAAAACACGTCGAAAGAATCACAAGGCAGGCAAGTAGGCTGGATGTGCACTATGGGAGCCTTGGCCTCCTCAATAGCCTTGGCAGGGGAACTACTCTTATCCGACTACACAAATTTTCCAACATCAAAACTTTTATTCATAGCCCACACCGTAAAAAATGATACAACCACAACAATAGCTTCAATTGACTGCTCCACCAAATCAACCTCGTCCCACGCAAATCCCTGCTCAGTGAGTTTCTAACCCCAAAAATAAAACCGTCTGATTTGCTCACAACATTGGATTGGTCACTTATCCCACTTTTCCTACCTATTGTATTGCATCCCAGCCACTGCAAGAAGTTTATGTCCCTATTTTAAATGAATTTCCGATGTTTCTGTAGGAAATGCTTGTTCCTGTGTTATAGGAGCTCCATGTACAGTTGCAGGAACTACCTGTGCAGATGCAAGAAATCAACCTTAGGTCAAGAAGAGTGGTGAATCAGCCTGAACTAATTGAGGAGATTGTAGAGGAAGATACCTTAGATATTCCTGAAGAGGAAACCACACCTGAACTAGCAAAATCATCTACCTTAAGGCCACAAGAAGCTTCCTCATCTCATATAGTCCAACCTCCTTTTCCAGAGAGGTTGGAAATGGAAATCAAAGCAAAACAACCCGAATTTGATCTTGTATCTTAACTAAGAAACATGTCCATCAAGATCCCATTGTTGCAAGCAATAAAGGACATCCCAATATATGCTAAAACATTGAGGGAAATATGTACCAAGAAACCAGGGAGACAAAAGAAATAACCCTCAACCATTCAAGTAGGTGGAACGCTTGCAAGTTTAATGTCTACCAGATTTTTTACTGAAAAATATGCAGATCCCATAATCCCTATGATTACCACCTTTATCAATGGATATCCCATAAATAACACTTTCATTGATTTAGGTGCAGCCATCAATGTGATGACTATGGAAACTTTGTCACATATAAGATCCTTTGACTTGTTACCCACTCCTACCATGTTAGAATTAGCAGATAGGTCTAATGTAAAGCCAGAGGGTGTTTTAGAAGACATTGTCATCTCATTAGATTCCTAGGAGTATCCTACAGATTTTTATGTTCTTCAAACTAAAACTAACTTGGGAGGGCACCCATTGATCTTGGGGAGACCGTGGTTAGCTACGTACGATGCCTACATAGGGTGTAGATATAGAAACATTACTATCACTCATGGAGCTGAAACAAAGCACTTTAACTTGTACCCCCATGATAAACCCCTCTTGAGATTAGAAGACACACAATGGGTTGAAGAAGAGGAAAAATAACATTCTTTGGAAGGTACCTTACCAGTTTTAACAATGGCCCAAGCCATCAGTCTTAAGGAAAATTATGAAGAAGATCTGAAAAAGTGTTGTATTTCTAATCTTGATTTCCCGCAGCAGTTAGAAGGACAATCTAGTCATAATTTAGATATCATTACTTATCTGCAAGATTTTTATGAACATAGTTTAGCTTCTGAATTACATTCAGCCCTCTTATCTACATTTCTTGCATATTCATTGTCTGAATGGGGGAGTAAGGTAGTAGAAATTTTTCCTGAATTTTTTTTTAAAATTAATTCCGCCTTAACTCTTGAACAAGAAAAATAATTAATACAAACATAGAGAAATTTTCCAGACACATTTGCATGGGAATATACCGATATGAGAGGAATTCACCCAAAAACATGCATTCATCACATTTATATAGAAGAAAATGCTAGGCCCGTAAGACAACCACAAAGGAGGATGAACCCTACAAGTTTAAGAGAAATTGTAAAAGATGGATTACAAAAGTCGTTAAATGTAGGATTCATTTATCCTATTTCAGATAGCAAGTGGGTATCCCCACTAGTCATTGTCCCCAAGAAAAATGGTAAATGGTGAGTGTGCATAGATTATAGGGAAATAAACAAAGCTACATTAAAAGATCATTTCCCTTTACTGTTTATAGACCAAGTACTAGACACTTTAGCAAGGAAAAGGTACTTTTCCTTCCTAGATGGATTCAGTGGATATAATCAAATTAGGATAGCTCCAGAGGATCAGGAAAAGACAACATTTACATGTCCCTGGGTACCTATGCAACAAAGTCTTACCATTTGGTCCATGCAACGTACCAGCCACA
Source organism: Pinus albicaulis (assembly GCA_034641835.2). NCBI lineage: Eukaryota > Viridiplantae > Streptophyta > Pinopsida > Pinales > Pinaceae > Pinus > Pinus albicaulis. The sequence continues at coordinate 918,811,548 of CM076571.1, read as the reverse complement.
TTTTAGCGAGCGGTCCTTGGTATTTTCTCTGATATTTTGCATGATTGTGCAGAAGTTTATATGGATGATTTTATAGTTATGGGTGACACTTTTGAAGAATATTTACTTAATCTTGAAAAAAATTTGCAGATATGTCAAGAAACTAATCTTTCATTAAGTAATGAAAAATGTTTTATGATTATGACTGAAGGTATTGTTTTGGGTCATCATGTTTCTGCTGGAGGAATCAAGGCTGATCCAGCAAAGATTAAGCTTATTGTAAAACTACCCCCACCAACTAATCAAAATGGAGTTAGAAGTTTTCTTGGACATGCAGGCTACTATAGGAGGTTTATTGAAAATTTTACAGAGGTAGCCTCTCCATTATTTAAATTGTTGACTAAAGAATCTGAATTTCATTGGAATGATGAATGTCAAGCTGCATTTGATAAACTCAAGGAAAAACTTTCTTCAACACCTGTCTTACGAGGCCCAGATTGGAATTTTCCTTTTCATATTTTTACTGATGCCTCTGATTCAGCCATAGGAGAAGTATTGGGTCAAAAGGAGGATCCTGCAACTCATCCTATCTATTTTTCAGTAAAAATTTAACTCCTGCAAAACTGACTTATACAGTGACTGAAAAAGAGTTCCTTGCTGTAATTTATGTTATTAATAAGTTTATATATTACATCATGGGTTATGAATATTTTGTGCACACATATCATTCTACTATTCATTACCTCATGAATAAACCAATCACTAATGGCAGAATTACTAGGTCGTTGTTGCTGCTATAGGAATTTGACATCACAGTAGAAGATAGGCTAGGAAAAGAAAATTAGGTAGATGATTTCTTATCTAGGCTTAATCATACAGGTGAGGATAACTTTCTAGATGAAAACTTGTTTGCCATCTATATTAAAATAGCTTGGTTTTCAGACATGGCCAATTATCTTGCTACAAGAGAGTTTCCACCTTACTTTTCATCTAATCAGAAAAATAGAATCATTAGGAAAAGTGTTGATTATTCTTGGACTAGGGGAGATCTTTTTTTCACAGGAGTTGATTTGATTATTCACAGGTGTGTCAGAAAAGATGATATCTATGACATCTTAAGAGCCTTCCATGATGAACCAAGTGAAGGACACTTCACAGACAAGAGGAAATCTTACAAGATCCTTCGTTCAGGTTATTACTGGCCAGAACTCTTCAAGGATGCAAAGGAGTATGTTCGAAAGTGTGATAGCTGCCAAAGAATGGGGCAGCCTGTGTAATCAAATGAGATGCCTTTATAGCCATAGGTTCTCTTAGAACCATTCGAGAGGTGGGCTCTTGACTTTATAGGTCCCATCAACCCCCCATCCAAAGGTAAGAATTATATTTTAGTATGTATTGATTATGTGACAAAGTGGGTGGAGGAAGAAGCACTACCTAGAGCAACAAAAAAACCAGTGGCAGAATTTCTTTCCTCTGATATTTTTGTAATATTTGGAGTACCTAGGGAAATAGTTCTTGATCAGGGTGCTCAGTTTGTGTCTAAGCTTATGCAGGAAATTGCGCAAAAATATCGGATTACCCACCGGAAGTACACCCCTTATCCATAGGCTAATGGGCAGGTGGAATCAACTGACAAGGTATTAGAAACAATCCTTACCAAAATAGCTCAATTACATAAGAAGGATTGGTGTAATATCCCCAAAATTGGGTCTGTCAGCAATGCATGTTTGAAAAACGCATTTTTAGAAATGGATGCTATAAAAGTCTAGATCAACCCTTGGATCCCTTATATCTAAAAATATTTCATCTAAATCCAGGAGGAGATCAGAAACAAATCCTTCTAGTGAGGTAAACAAGTCTCCCACACATAGTATGGTTGAAAATGCCCAAGAATGTGACTACAGCAATACAAAACAATATTGCTTAGAAAATAACGTAGTTTAGCAGAGTAAGAGTAGGAGGCCAATATGGAGGCTCAAAATTTACATGTACATCAGCAAATAAAATTTACAATGTGGCCCATACAATGTACAAGAGAAAGATAGAAGACTTATATGAATAAATCCCTCAAAAAGAGGTGTTGAAACACATGTATTGACTGCAAAAGGCTTTATAGTGTTATTTTAAAGAGCATACAACAGTTGTATATTACAACATAGAGATATAACAGATCTATGTACAAAATATTAGATCTATATTAGATCTATACACTATATTGTCTCAATTTTACATACCCCTTGGGGTTTTCAGAAAAACATGAAGCACAAGGAGTAGATCTGAGATATTATGCAGCAGATCTGCAGATTTATTCAGAATTTATGAAGCATATACAGGATTATTTAGATAAGATCTGAATATAACATGCATAGATCATAATAGATTAGAAATCCATGGATCACCATAGTGAAGGGCAGATTCCCATCACTAGAGATCACTCCTCAAAGTTTGCCAAAAGTACCTGCAACTTTCCTCTTGAAAATAATACAGTCATGGAAGATAAATTGCACTGTAGAATTGATAAACAGTTTGGCCTGATGCCAAGGTATGGATCTAAAGCTCCAATGATCCAATACACTCTTGCTAAGGGGATAGAAGACTCTCCCACTGAAAAAAGGCACTAGATTGGCCTAGGTCTGAATAGGTATAGCCTCCAATTGCTGTAACTTACAAAGAAAACCAAACCCTCAACAGGATCTGCATTGTATTTGGAAGAAGAATATTGGCCTTAAGCCTGATAGTGGACAAGAAATGCAAGACTCCTCCAAGAGCTACTCAATGGAAGAGGTGGGATTCCTGATCAGAAACACCCTAGTGCTAAACAACACTATTCTCAGCTAAACAACAAAAGAATGATATATGTTTAAACAGAAAATATATTCAGAAATATAACACATTAAACAACCTTTCTATTGATGTCCTGCTCTTCCTTTTATAAGATAGAAATCTTGTCGAACCCTAAACCATCTCAATGATTTAGCTCTATTGACAAGTGTAACCTCCAACTAAAACTGCGTTGTGCATATAGGAGGTTCATTGCATCTGGACAATGCTGTTGATTTGGTCCTGTTGACCCAGTCAAATGTCTCAATCCCTTTCACACATAAGGGTGTTTTATTAAGGCAGCCCAGATTTAGCCTTATTCACATGGGGCATTGATTTATTTTACTTTTTTAGGATTTTTATTGATCCTCCTTTACAATTTTATTCATGCAACAAGAAAATGAAACAAAATTATATATTCCCATTAGCCTGGGCTAATTGGGAATATTACATTCCTCCCCTCCAAAATGTTTCTTGTCCTCAAGCAACTGACAAGGTGAGTGCTGCAACTCCTTTCCTCTTCCATTGGTGACATAATCAAGTGATAATCTTCCTCCATGAGCTGAGGGTTCACCAAACCAATGAATTGTTTCTCCAATGTTCTTATGAGAGGTAAATGACCCATTCCATAAGGAGTTAAAAACTCAACTGAAACAAACATGGTTGAACCAAAAATCTCTCTGAAACATGTAGCATATGGTACATGGAGAGTCTCCATCCCATGAGGTACATACATGCTCCTCATCCTCCCTCCATACAAGCCCATAAACAGTACAAGTATATCATCAATGTATGTAATTAAGACTACATACAAGCAAATAGAAATTTGAGCATGAGGAGGTGGGTCATAATCCCACATATTATACCAACACAGTGCATATCCTACCTGCCTCAAATCAAGACATGGTAAGTGGTTTTCCCACCACTTACTTGCTGCCCAAGTCATCTCACTATGGCTGAAGATGAGAGATATGTTTGGTGCCTTGGGGAAGCATCCATCATGATGATAAATCTCCCTTTTCTCATCAAGGGAGTGGCCAAATTCAGAAATTTTTGTGGCCCAATAGTTGCCATGAGATTTACATGATACATTTCTCCTTTTAGGAGTCATGGCCTGCAAAAAAATGGTAAAAGAACATGTACAATCAAAAAATAAAACTTTCTTTACATGAACAGATCCTTTACCGATAATTCCTCTCATACACATGGAGTTGTGTATGGATCTTTCTCCTCTTTCCAAAGAAGGAAGAGATGGCTGAAATGACTCTTGCATAGAGTCCCATGACTGCCCCAATTCCACATAGCTCATGCATTCTTGAAAATGTTGATATAGTTCCTCTTTCAAGCCTTCCCAATAAAATTTCCTCATGATGATGTTGTAGATCCTCATGGAATACAAGTGGCTGAAATAGAACTCTTTGTATGCTCCTTGTTGTATATTATGCTTGAGATTAGAAGCTCTAGACAAAAATATTCTACCATGATGATAGATGACTCCTCCTTGGACTAAGTAGTCCTCTTCATGCAGCTGGTCATCAAGTATCATACATGTGTGAAGATATTTGGAATAATCCACTAGCAGTTGGGATTTCCAATACAGATCTACATTACTCAACAACGAGAACATTGATGATGCATCAACAAAAGTGTCTGTCATGTTGCTAATCCTCTCCTTGACATCTCCTATGCCAAAGGTGTGTGTTGGAAGGTTGTTCCTTCCATTTTTCTCCTCCCACGGTGCAAGATCAGAAAAGAGAGTGGGTGATGATGATAGGGGAAGAATATTTCCCTCCTTATTGAGCTTACCCAAGTCTCCCAATGCTATAGCTTTGTCTTCAAGTGCTCCAAACCCTTCTGGATCTAAGTTTGGAGTACCAAGTTGTGAGGTCTTCCCCAAAAAATCTGAATCAGGTGGCCTCCCAGGTGGTTTGCCACTAGATAAAGAGGTTTTAGGGACCATCCTCATATGCATAATAGATGAGATCCTCATGTCCCTTCTTCCACCATGCAATTTCAACTATATTTCATGGGTGGAAGTCTCATGAAATTTGGAGACCCCTCTTAGTGGTGCAAGAGTGCCTCTAATTAGAGCATTTGCTCCATTCCCTTCTCCTAGCAATATTGGATCATCTTCTGCTATGTCAGCTTTGTGATCCCTCCTTTTTTCTGTCTCATTGTCTCTTAGCATGGACACATGTTTCTCATGTCTTCCATATGGAAGATCCTTAGGAACTCCCTGCAAAGATGCAAGAGCCTCTCTAGTGGAAGAAATTGCTTCATCTCCATCTCCTGGTAAAACTAGATCTCCTCTTGCTATCACAGCGCTGGAGGATTTTCTCTGCTTTCTCTCTCCTTTCTCCTCATCAAGGGAGAATGCCTCATCATTAAGAGACCCTTTTCCTTGATCTCTTCTTGAATAAGGAACCCTCGTGTCTTCTCCTTGAGAAGAGAGACCTTGTTGAAGTGGGGCTTTTGCCTTTGGAAAATCATGCAGTAGATCTTCAACCCCCTCAACAATGTTCGAAAATGGAGTTGGCTTTACGGATTCTTCCAACTCATGCAAAGATTCAGATTTCCTGGGCTTGATTTTTTTTCCCCAAGAAGTTTCAGCATGTCTTACATCAAACCTTTTCACTAGTCTCCTAGTGAACATTGCATAAGAAGAGATGTTTACACCTTTCAAGGAAGAAGACTCAAATAGCCACCAAGCATAAGCCTTACCCTGGAGATGCAGCACTAATACTCTCATGGCTTCTCCTTTTGAAACTTGATGCAGCTAGAGATATGTGTCAAGCTTCTTTACCCAATACTTGGCTGAGTTCTTAGGTGATCCATCAAAAGTAGGTAGAGAGAATCTACCCAAAGTGTGTTGCATGCACCCTCTTCTTCTATAATAGTTTTTGGATATTTCTTTTTTAATTTGACAAAACTCTGGGAAACTAAGATGCTCCTTGAATCTCTCTGATTGAGATTCATATTCTTGGATATAATCACCAAGAGCTTTCTCCTTTGGTGCTCCTCCTTTTCCTCCTTCCTTTGTCAAGAAAGTAGGCATGCTCCCACGTTGTAGATCAGATTGTGTGGCTAAATGCTCACACACATAGTAAGAAGTATTGGGGCTTCCTTGATGTAACAATATTCTTGATGGATCTACATGCATTTCCCTCCTCATTCCCCAGATTTCTCCTTTCAGCTCATACATAGCTTGAGAAAGAGTTTTCATGAAAAGACATATTGGCTCCTTAGAATGCACAAGTTGTGCCAAGATGATGCTCTGATACCACTATAATATCCCCAAAATTGGGTCTATCAGCAATGCATGTATGAAAAATGCATTTTTCAGATGCTACAGAAGTATAGATCAACCCTTGGATCCCTTAGATCTTAAAATATGTCATCTAAATCCAGGAGGAGATCAGAAAAAAATCCTTCTAGGTGAGGTAAACAAGTCTCCCACACCTAGTATGGCTTAAAATGCCCAAGAATGTGACTGCAGCAATACAAAACAATACTGCTCAGAAAATAACGCAGTTTAGTAGAGTAAGAGAAAAAGGCCAATATGGAGGCTCAAAATTTACATGTACATCAGCAAATCAGATTTACAATGTGGCCCATATAATGTACAAGAGAAAGATAGAAGACTTATATGAAGAAATCCCTCAAAAAGAGGTGATGCAACACATGTATTGACTGCAAAAGGATTGACAGCGTTATTTTAAAGAGCATACAACAACTGTAGATTACAACTTAGATCTAGAATAGATCTATGTACAAAATATTAGATCTATATCAGATCTATACACTATATTGTCTCTATTTTACATACCCCTTGGGGTTTTCAGCAAAACATGAAGCACAAGGAGTAGATCTGAGATCTTATGCAGCAGATCTGCAGATTTATTCAAAATTTCTGAAGCATATACAGGATTATTTAGATCAGATCTGAATATAACATGAATAGATTAGAATAGATCAGAAATCCATGGATCACGACAGTGAAGGGTAGATTCCCATCACTAGAGATCACTCCTCAAAGTTTTCCAAAACTCCCTGCAACTTTCATGTTGCAGATAACACAGTCCTGGAAGATAAACTACGTTATAGAATTGATGAACAGTTTGGCCTGATGCCAAGGTATGAATCTGAAGCTCCAATGATCCAATACACTCTTGCCAAGGGGATAAAAGACTCTCCCACTAAAAAGAGGCACTAGATTGGCCTAGATCTTAATAGGTCTAGCCTCCACTTGCTGCAGCTTTCAAAGACAACCAAACCCTCAATAGGATCTGCATTGTAGTTGGAAGAAGAAGCTTGGCCTTAAGCTTGATAGTGGATAATAAATGCAAGACTCGTCCAAGAGATACTCAATGGAAGAGGTGGGATTCCCGATCAGGAACACCCTAGTGCTAAACAACACTATTCTCAGCTAAAAAGCAAGAGAATGATATATGTCTAAACAGAAAATATATTCAGAAATGTAACCTGTTCAACAAACCTTCTCTTGATGTCCTCCTCTTCCTTTTATAAGATATAAATCTTTCCAAACCCTAAACCATCTCAATGATTTAGCTCTATTCACAAGTGTAACCTCCAACTAAAACTGTGTTGTGCATATAGGAGGTTCATTGCATCTGGACAACGCTATTGATTTGGTCCTGTTGACCCAATCAAATGTCTCAATCCCTTTCACACATAAGGGTGTTTTATTAAGGCGGCCTAGATTTAGCCTTTTTCACACGGGACATTGATTTATTTTTCTATTTTAGGAGTTTTATTGATCCTCCTCTACAATTTTATTCATGCAACAAGAAAATGAAACAAAATTGTATATTCCCATTAGCTTGGGATAATTGGGAATATTACAATTGGTCTGATAGACTTCTTGAGGCCTTCTGGGCTTACCGGATCGCATGGAGGGGTACCACTGGCTTTTTTTCCATATGAACTAGTGTATGGAAATTTTTTTTTGTTGCCCATTGAATTTTATATCAAAACCTTTAGAATGGCATCAAAATTGTGTATGAACTTTGATGAAGCACAACAACATAGAATCTTGCAGCTCAACAAATTAGATGAGATTAGGCAAGATGATTTTCAGCATAATGACTTGATCCAACAAAGAAGGGCTAAATGGAATGACATATACATAAAAAAGAAGAAATTAAAAGAGGGAGACTGGGCATTGTTGTATGATTTAAAATTTAAAAAATTTAAAGGGAAATTTAACACACATTGGCTAGGACCCTATGAAATTTAGAAATATTTTGATAATGGATCTGTTCGGATTAAAAATATTGATGATGAGAATGTTACCTTCTTGGTGAATAGGCACAGGCTCAAGCTATACCAAAAACCCCAATCCAAGGAGGAATTTGTGAAGGAAATTGTGTAGAAGAAAGAGCTAGAGATGGTAAGGGAAGGGATCCTTCCTTCCACTATCTCTTCCTGATTTTCATGTTGATACAATGAGCTCACTCTTTTCCTCCTCATGCTCGATAAACCATAAGATAAATGTCTATTGGGTATAGGTTTGTCCCTTTTTCCGGGCCCAATGGACTATTTACAGAAAAGGAACCCCTTGGAGTCTTCCTTTTCATTATTTCAGACTCTCTAAAATTTAAATCTGGCAAGCATGGACTACCCTGGAATCGTTAAAAACACAGGTTAGTAGATCCCTTGGGATCCTTTCAATAAATTTATTTTTCTAGTTAATCTATGGATTGCTCGTGTTGGACTGATTTTGGATTTCTTAAGGCCTTCCTTCCAACAATTATGGCCCATCGACATCAGCAAATTATCTGGGTACAGGATTAGACCCTTGTGATGCCTTGAAGCTTGTATGCCCCAATGACAGGCTATCTCAGCAGTGGTAATAGAGAATCATTATGGATTATTTACTACTGGATCCCATAGGGGGTTCAACAACAACTCATATATTCACACTTGATAGGATGCATCAAGGTACCTTGGTCCTCACTCTCATTAATGGTGATGGACCTCACATTGGTTAACAGTTGACCTCAATGACTGGTAATCCAATGAGCCCATTGCACATTCGACATCAAAAAATTCATTCATGTGCAATGGAATTTACACAATGGGTGGAGAGAGCGGCTCCTGTAGATTCAGCTTCAATTCCTATAGAATTTTCACCAGTTGCAGTTTTGACTTCCTGAAGAATGTTCATAGGTAATTTATTTCCTGCAAAATGTTCATTAGTTACAGATTCAGTTCCCGAATAATATTTAACAGATATTCTTGCAGAATGCTCAGTGGTCATATTTTTTCTTCCTGCAGAGCATTCAATAGCTAGTTCTTAATTCCTGTAGAACAATTGTTAGAAACAGTAACACTGGGATTTCCTGAAAAGACGAGAGAAAAGTAAAAAATCATTAAACAAAACATAGATTAAAATCATGTAATAAACTATTAAAAAGTCATTATGTGGTTAAGGTCATGGATTATATGTCTGATGTAATAGGTTATCATTGAAGAGTAGGCTACATCATCAAGGACAGGACCATTGGAGGTAAGCGGTAACGTACAGCCGGTGATTAGGCTCTCGAGGTAAAGGTATAATGACACTTAATTTTTAAATTTCTGCATATCTAAGGCTATGGTAGTCCTTTGCATCCATGGACTGTTATGACATTAATCCCATGACCTCTCATCATTTTACCAGTAGCTTTTGTACTTTCAAGATTTTTCATGCAAATTGGATCATGATAGTAATCATGATCATGACCTGCCACCGAAAAAGCTCCATATTTTCTATTTATTTCCTCTCATTGTCAAACTATTGCATAAGTCTCGGACTACATTCTCGCAATCCACATTTGCTCTGTTTTTTTTGTTCGTAATTGCACTGTCCATTTTTTTCCCCTACCTGTCCACTTTTCTCCTCCGCCATGACTAAGACTCGAGCCCCCGTCAGATTCGAGCCTCACAGTCTCATGCTACTAGAATCTGATCCTCGCAGCAAGGTGAGAATAGAAAAGGTGGGATGGCTGCCCTTCTTTCAAAGGTTCAGAGGGCATAATTCTGAAGTATCCAAATATTTTTTCTTGAACTTAAATTGGGACAAAGCAGAAGTGGGGAACATATAATTCAGGATGACAGATTAACTGGTAGCAAGGGCATGTGGGATTCTGCATGATGGAGAGAGGTGATTTTAAAACCACCGCTTCAACAAAGACATGTGCATGGTTTTCCTGCAGAAGGACCATTCGAACCCCAACTGGAGAAAGGGGATTCTGGAGGAATTCTTAAGGCGTAAGTACCGTGAGTTACTATTTTTCCTGCATAAATATGTTACATGTGAAGGCAGGTTTGGCCTTGCTTTTCTGTTTCATATTAGGCTCATTGGACAATTCCAAGAAAAACCTTTAGATTTTCCTATTATTTGAAAATTTCATTGATCAAGATGTCCTCGGCCACAAAAGAAAGTGTTAGTGCGGAATTATGAATTATGGATAAATCATTCTTCCCTAGAGAGGTGCTAATATAGAAAAACAGATTAAAGAATTTAAAATTATATTTCTTAACTATAAATAGACACACATAATGAAATAAGGAACCTACTTGGGATCCAAGCGCTTCCAAAGTCTCCTTCTATCACTTTTGTTATAGCTTCAAATTCCAGCCGGTTGTGCAAAATATTTCCTGCAAGAATGAACACTAAACAGTAAGAGATAGCAATAATAAAAATGTTTATTCAAGTTATTTAGCTAAATCAATAAAGCATAAACCATATACATCAACTAAGAAATGATTATATTGAAAATCAAAGCTTATGCAAATGCATATAGGGAAAAATAAGCAGTAATATTTATTAATGATAGAAGGGGAGGTTACAACCCAATGATTGATTTAGTGTCACCCTCTCTAGCAGCATCCTAGCCTCATCACAATTCATATATCTCCAGCAATCTGTCACTCAAATAAATCTCCTCAATGAAAATTCTACCAACATTTCTCTACATAAATTCTTCCTTCTCAAACACTAATATTTGCGCTCAATTTATAGAGGATTTGAGGTAGTTTTACAATCAGTGACTTTCCAATAATAGGCAAGACATGTTCCCAATATTGTAGATGTCAAATGGACACATGGATTCTAAGTTTGACACATGTGAACTCTTCTAGAAAGCACTGGCAAAGTGGAGATTCCAGAACAATGACAATTTCGCTCCCAATGTGACCAATGCACCCATGGATGTTGGGAAGTGCTTTGCAAAGTAGCCTTGCATAGGGCTACCTGCATATGCAATGCACTTAGCCCCCTTAGAGGTAGCGTTGGTGAGCTCTCATATGATATATTATAAACTTGAAACTTTGGAAACCTTTGCAGATGAAAGTCTTTGATTGATTTGTCTTATTCTTTGTCTTAGGGCATGTAGCAACTGAAATGTTAGGGGATGATAGACCCTATACATTGGTCCTGGAGATGATGCCCAGTTAACCAGGTCATTGGGAATGATGCCCAAATTGACCTATAATAGAGAGGGTTGCCCACATAGAGGAAAACCTCTACCATCACGGGCTGGTAAAGATTATTATGGTGGAGGTCTTGCGGAAACATGAGAAGATCCGGGAGGATTTTCTGCAAGAAAATCATTTTGTGAGGATGGATATTCTAACTCTTTAGGGTTCTAGGAAGAGAAACCCATAGAGAATTCGAAAAATAAATTGCAGACACGTGGACCTAAGGTGGAAAAATATGACAAGGATGATGAAGTTTTGGTGACCAGTGAAACTTCTAGGAAGAGATCTCGGTGAAAGGGGCCCTTGACCCCTGAAAAATGGTATACCAAAATCCAGGCTGCTCAGCTGGCCATCAAGGATACAACAAAAGAGGAGGCACCAACTAAAAATAAAAATATAGAGAAGTCCCGCAGCTAGCCCAAAGGAAAAGAAAAGTTGAGCCTTGCTACAGTCAGTGATAAGGACACTATCTCCTTTCGATACCCCTCACTGCAGGAAAGTCAGAACGAAGCCATAAAGTCTCAAGAACATATGAGCTCGCCCCAATCCTCACAAGGACATAATGAGGGAGTGGCGACCCCGTTGAAGAAATAATATCGACAAATGTTGGAGGAAAATATCAAAGAACTTAACCTTTTAGAATGGGTCTTTAAAACAGAGAATGTGGATCTAAAATTAAGTAGATGCAAGATGCAGTAGGAGCATTAAGAGTTGCATACAAAGGAAGCCCACATCATGAAGAAGAAGTAGGCCCAAATCGACCACCTGAAGAGAAAGACTAAGGAGTATAGAGGACAGATTCAAGCAGAATCTAGTTGGGCTTAGTTAGATCACCTGGCTGCAGTGGTTACGGCCCAGGTGAAAAAATAGCTTTCTGTTGAAGACTGCTTCAGTTTTGGTTGCATAGGGACATGGAAGAGTTTTGGTGTGGTGGAGATGTGAAGTCTGAACTTTACCTATTTTTTCCACCTATACTAAGCCTTGTTTCCCCATTTTTAACCTCTTTTTTTCCCTTCAATTATACCTAGTCCGGCTATGTCATCTAGTTTTGGCTAAAAAGGGTATCATAGGCCTAAGGTATGTTGAAACAACATTAGAAGTGTCATTTTATCTAATTTAGAGCATTCTTTGAACTGGTTGTGTCATTATTGCATTACTACTCTAGCTAGCCTTGGAGTCATGTGCAGACTTGCTAGATTCAAGCAGTTCTTCCAATCCTGTAGGTAGCTCATACAGCTGAGATTCCTGCAGGCATTCTGGATTTCCTATATATATGGCGATTTTCTACAACCACCTCAAAATCCTACAGCGAGATCGACATAAAGTTTCAGCCATGCAACAGAAATGGTCTAATCCATTCCTTCGGTCATGGATTAGACCCAACAGTTGTTTACCTTGTCAATCTGTATCTTATTATTGGATGTAGGCTTAGTTTAGTAATATTTTTTGTTCAAAGCTAGATATGGGCTTCCATAAATGTATAAAATCAGATGTAATTTGTTTATATGGGAGTTCAAAGTTCTTGGGTTGGGTTGGAAGCTGTTGTTATAAAGCACGATATCAGACTGTAATCGACTATTATTTCATATTAATAAAATCATTTATGTTCTTTTTTATTTTCCTGAGCAACTTATTTAATTTTTAAAGGAGTTGTGAGTGATGGAAGGCCCCCTTCTCTCACAAATCTTGCAGTAGAGTGTGTGTTTATTTCTATTTTAAATTATTCATTAATAATTTCCTGTAACAGCTAGTGTTTCCTTTTTGTATTTCCTATAGCAAACTATAGATTTGTTAAGTGAATTAACATTTTATGTTGAAGAGCTCTTTTCATTTGGCCAATCCTTGGATTCATGCTTTTAAGTTTGATTCTTGATTGGGATTGATTTCTTTTATCTTTCCTGCATCAGTATCAGCAAATACAAGTGCTATAGAGGGATGATATGTGCCGCTCCATAACCATTTCTACAATAGTACTGATACAAGAAATCAACATGATTTGTTGATTGTTGTTTGATCTTTATCTTTTCACAGTCAATATCAAAAATATTAAGTGCTATAGAGGGATTATATTTGCCACTTCATAGCCTTCATTGCGATAGTATTAACACGGGAAAGAAGCATTATTTGTTATTTGTATAGTTAATTAACACTTGTTGTAATCAGCCTGCATATACTGTGCACTACATCTCGTCAGTTTACCTTCGTGGGTTGAAAATTTATATTGGAAAATTATACACGTATAATTTGACTCAACAACCATATCCAATGGGATGGGTAAATAAGGATGTGGAGTTGAAGGTAACAAAACACTGTAAAATGAGATTTGTTATCAGTGCTGATTTTATTTATGAAGTAAATCTAAATGTGGTTCCCTTTGATGTATACGGTTTCATATTTGGGAGTCCATACATGTACATGTGTGATGCAATATTCATGAGGAGATATAACAAGTACCATATCTTCAAGGATGGAAAATCATTCATCATCAACATGCACAAAGACAAGTCAAAAATTTCATTGGCAAGTACCAACCAAGCCAAGAAATTGATTAGTTCCAGCAAGAAGTATGTTTTATTGTTTTTAAGAGAAATTTAGTTTGTAGAGGAGTCAATAAGAGGAAGGTCATCCCTAGAGGGGTGTACTAATGAATAGAAAAAAAAATTAGAGGAGTTGTTACAGGCATACATGGATGTGTTCTAAGAGCCTAAAGGGAAACCACCTAAGAGAGAAGTGGAGCATGAGATACAACTATTTTCATACTCCCCATTACTGAATATTGGGTTGCATGGGTAGTCGGTTATAGAAGCAAGTGAGGTGATGATATAGTTGTAGAAGCTACTATAACAGGGTTTCATTCGACCGAGTACATAACCATGTGGGTCACCCATCATCATTGTGTCGAACAAGGATGAGACTTGCTGGATGTGTATATATTACAAGGAATTGAAAAAAATCGCACTCAAGAATAGATACCCCCTTCCCAAGATAGATTATTTATTGGATCAGGTGTAGCAAGAAAAATACTTCACCAAACTTGAATATAAGTCTAGATATCACCAAGTTCAAGTCAAAGAAGGATATACATGGAAGACTGTGTTCAAAACTAGACAAGTTCTGTATTAGTGGTAAGTGTTATCACTCTATAATTCTGAGGCTGAAGAAAAACTACAGAGGCAACATCAAAACCGCTTCGGGCCTAGGATCTAGCCCTCCTAGACCCAGAGAGGGATCTCTCTGTTCGATATAGCTTTGTTTATAGGGGCATTTTAGGCTAGCTATTAGTGAAAAGGGGTTTGTTTGAGAATTTATGATTGAGACAACAGAATAGGGCCATTGAGCTATGGAGTCGAACAGCTATAAAATAATTTAGATGGATGAATAACTAAAATTATGTGACACCAGGAAAGCTAGCCATGTCAATGAATCTCTACAACTTTTGAAATGAAAAGGAGGAAGAGGTTAAGGTTCAATGTGAATGTAGAGAAAACTGTCTCTGAATTTTGCATTCAGATATTAGAGGAAAACATAGATACTGCTTCAAGACTGAGCAGGGTACCCCATGGTAAATCCTACAAAAACATTTCTTATCCACAGTAAAGAAAGAAAATAGTATGTGAAAATATAGAATGAAAAATTACATGAAAAGAAACACTTTACCATAGATCATAACACAAGAATCTGGAAACAATAGTGTCCTTTCATTCATCCAAACATAGAGTGCTTACAACCAGATGATACCATACAATGGTCTTTCCCCTTTTGGGCTCGTCTTTTTCTACTGCAAATGCATGTAGTATTTAAATAAAATTTAATTCAGTTACTCTACCTACTATAGTGATTATCATTAATTACATTCAAGCGTAAATTTGGACAAGTGGAAACATGAAGGCGGTGATAAGATAAGTATGGCCATAATAATGGCCTTAGCCTTCCATTATTAATTGCAGAGTGATCAAAATATGGCTCGAGTGATTCCGAAGAGGCAATGATAAAACAAAACTGACATCTAGCTCTTCTTCTTCAGAAAATCGTTGCTAGATAATTAAATCTGGTGTTGCGCTGGTTGATTTAGCAGGTCTGATGGTTGTGTTGGCTATGTTTACTACCTTTTTCTATTCATGTTTTTATTTAATAATAGTTTCGTACAAAATCCTTTGCCCGACTCAACCTTTTCTGTCTATCTCCTTACTATCTTGATGTTCAACATTACTCTGCCTTTTGCTCCTTGTTGGTTCCTACCTGGGTCCTTTTGTCGTGTTAGCTCTTTCTTCATAAAACAGCACACAAACCACATATGCCTGGACTTGAAATCCTTTAGATTTCATCTTTGAACTTCATAGAATCCACTTCAAAATCACACTTTGCAAGGTTCAAATTTTATTGCACATCGCAAGGTTTGGGATTGGGGAAAAGTGGTAAGTGCTAAAACTTGCACAGTGCGATGAGCAATTATGGAGGGTGATGTGGCAGGACGCATATGGGGCCCATTAATACTTCACATCGCAAATCTTAAGGTTACATCACGAGGAATGGGAGTCAAGTGTGAAGCGTGACAAAAACAGAGGTGACGTGGCGGGAAGGATCCCACCTTGTATCGCAAAGGAATTAGAAGCAGAAAACTGAGATGGTAAAGAGCATGAAGTTGCACCAATGCGATAAATAGGTAGGTGACTTGAAGCAGTAGTGGCGTGAGTGGTATCGGAGTGGAAGTGAGTGGAAAAGGTAAGTGATTTTGTGATCTTGCGATGTGAAAAGGTGATGGATCCCATTACAGGCTTTTAAAAGCAGATAAATGAAAATGTAATTAAGTAATAGTAATATGATAAAGGCCACCCAAACAATAATATAAAGTATTTCAAAGAATTTGAGGCATATAAAAGGGAAATAAGGGTCCCACTAATCCTTAAAATCACATTTTGGAGGGTTTTGTAGGAGACGACGATTGTGTTATGTATGAAGTTCGGATCTGCAAAACACCGATAGCGATGAAAGGTAAGGGTTTCCATATGTTTGACTGTGAAAAGTGACATATACGATATCATTTATATGTAATATATGATATTTATCAAAGGCTGGCTATGGGGGGCAGAGCTGTGGTAAATGAGATGAGTGGTAATTTTTAAGGGATATATGATATAGTTGTTAGTGGGTGGGTGGAGCTACTCTTTTTTAACTATAAAACTTGAATTTCAATAGTCAAAAAAGTGGTTTTGAAATAAATTAACTATGGGACTTTATAAAATAGAAAAATTAAGGGTAAAAGTGGGTAAATGAGATGAATGAGGGCAGAAATGAAGTTTTCTCACCATTACACTTTATTGGCAACACTTTCCTCCTTCAACTGAATTAGAAAGGAAGAGTGATTCCTTTGGAGTTCTTGATAGTCAAAATTTCCCTTCATTTTCTAGAAATAAATGACAGCCATGGAATATTGTTTTCAATATAAATTAGTGAGAAATAATCATTCACCTTGTGATATTGTGAATTACAAGATTCTAACAGTGGCTCTAGCTGAGGACGGTAGCTCCTTCAGGAGGTGTCAAGAACACCGTAGACTAGTGGCCTGATCCATTGGGTTGATCCCAAGTCTGCAACTTAGTCTACCACCAAACCTTTGTGGCTGAAAATCTTTAAGCTGAAATCAACACTCTCTGCAACCTGTAGTTTGGGACACACTTGAACTAAAAGCTAAAAAGCAATCTGAAAACAAAACAGCACTCTGGAACTAAAGCTGAAAAATGCTCCAAGTATTGAGCTTATTTTCACACCTACCTACCCTAATCTAACTTGGAGATGATATATACACTAAGTGAACACTTTTTTCCAATATAACCAATCAAGTAAATGACTACATGATTGATTATTGTTCACTTTTTTTATTAGACTAAAAAAACAAAATGACCACTCCCATCTTACTTTCCATTGAGTAGGAGTGTTCCAAATTTTCCTTAAATTATGCAGCAAACCATTCATTACATAGCATACTCCTTCTCTAAGAGGCCAGCAAAAAGATCTTGGAACAATACCTGGTCATGAGGTTTCAAATAACGTGCTTCATCTAGGACTACTCTTTGTTCCAATTTATTATGCTGGAGATCCTTTTGAAAGAGAATATATATACATTATTCATGGTCATCTGATATGGCATCCTCATTGTATACCAATATGCTATCCTCAAGAAAACATGATATGCCTTGAATGAGATTGTCGAATTATGTTTTAAGGCCATCAATTTGATGAACAGAAGCACTTTCTAGCAAAATGCCTTCTTGAGAATGTAAAACAACATCAGTATCAATCTTTTCTACAGTTTTTTCTTCATGAGGAAATACTTCAGTACTTAAATCAACAGTAGAACAAATATAATTAATCTCCTGATTACATAATATTTGAGAGGTTGGCTGCATGCTTAGAATCTAATTAATTTCTTCTTCAGTTAAAGGAGGAGGGATTATTTGTTTTCTTTGGAATAAACAACAATTTATTTCTCACTCTTGTGAAGATTGATCATGAGATTGAATGTCTTCTTTAGCCTCATACAAAAGAACAGATGAATTGTCATTTTTCTCGACAGAGATATCTTGTGGATCTACTTTCATTTCTTGATTTCTTTCATCTCCAAATAACTTCTTTTCGTTATCATGACAGTTAAATTGAGAATGAAATCCATAAATTGCTTCTAAGAGATCCTCCTCATGCATATTTCCTAGATCTTCATCAATATTTTCAAGGTATTGTATGAAATCCTCAGACTAGTCACCACAATTTTTAGCTAATGATAAAGATGGAGAATATTCTTTATAATGCTCATCAAATACCTTGTGGAAATATTTCAAAGAAAACAAACTGCCAGGGTTTAAAAATTCATACCATTCCCTCGCTTTCCTTTCTAATGTTTCCATGAACATCTTCATGAGGCAATCCTCATGCCATTCAAATTTCAACTTCCATGAATGTATATGAAATTTAATGATATGTAACAAAGCATCATCAACATCCTCAATATTTCTTTGTTAATTTACCTGAGGCATTTTGTTTGGGATGTTGGGAATGTGATATCTGTTCATTGGAATATATCTCCTTGCAACTGATCCCATTTTTAGCTTGTGGAGTCGTCGATAAATCTCTGTTTCTGGATTTTGCTGCCGATGGAGTTGCCAGGTGAATGGAATAGCCTTCTGGTGTTTGACTGCTATTCTCCATCAAAGTCAAAACTGGAAACTTGAAGTTCTTTACTGGAGATAGTTCTCCTCAGTATGGTCTCCATTATGTTAGCGCACCGTAATTCCGAGGTTGAAGAAAAACTATAGAGGCAACATCAAAACCGCTTCAAGCCTAGGATCTAGCCCTCTTAGACCCAGAGAGGGATCTCTCTGTTCGATACAGCTTTGTTTATAGGGGCATTTTAGCCTAGATATTAGTGCAAAGGGGTTTGTTTGAGAATTTGGGGTTGAGACAGCATAAGAGGGCCATTGGGCTATGGATTCAAATAGGTGCAAACAATTCATATGGATGAATAACCGAAATCATGTGAGACCAGGAAAGCCATCCATGTCAATGGATCTCTACATATTTTGAAATGTAAAGGAGGAGGAGATTAAGGTTCAATGTGAATGCAAAGGAGACCGTCTCTAAATTCTTCATTCATATCTCATAGGAAAACATAGATACTGCTTCAAGATTGAGTAGGGTACCCCATGGTAAATCCTACACAAAAATTTCTTATCCACAGTAAAGAAAGAAAATAGTATGTGGAACTAGAGAATGAAAAAATACATGAAAAGAAAAACTTCACCATAGATCATAACACAAGAATCTGGAAACAATAGTGTTCTTTCATTCATCCAAACAGAGAGGGCTTACAACTAGATGAGGCCTTACAATAGTTTTTCCCCTTCCGGGCTCCTATTTTTCTACTGCAAATGCATGCAGTATTTAAATAAAACTTAAGTCAGTTACTCTACCTACTGTAGTGATTATCATTAATTATATTCAAGCATAAATTTGGACAAGTGGAAACATGCAGGTGGTGAAAAGATAATTTTGGCCATAATAGTGGCCTTAGAAGTCCATTATTAATTTCAGAGTGATTGGAATCTGGCTCGAGTGATGCCAAAGAGGCAATGATAAAACAAAACTGACATGTCACTCTGTTTCTTTAGAAAACTGTTGCTGGATAATTAAATCTGGTGTTGCGTTGGCTAATTTAGCAGGTCTGATGGCTGTGTTGGCTATGTTTACTGCATTTTTCCATTCTTTCTCTTATAACATAATATTTTCGTACAAATTCCTTTTCCCGAATTAGCCTTTTCTATCTATCTCCTTACTACCACGACGTTCAACATTACTCTGCCTTTTGCTCCTTGTCGGGTCCTACCCAGGTCCTTCTATCGTGTTAGCTCTTTATTCATAAAACAACGCACAAACCACATATACCTAGACTTTAAATCCTTTAGATTTCAGCTTTGAACTTCATCACATCCACGTCAAAATCGAACTTCACACGGTTCAAATTTTATCGCACATCGCAAGGTTTGGGATCAAGGAAAAGTGGTAAGTTCTAAAACCTGCTCAGTGCAATGGGTGATGACGGAGGGTGATGTGGAAGGATGGAGATGGGGCCCATTAATATTGCACATCACAAATTTTAAGGTTTCATCACGAGGAATGGGAGTCAAAGGCTAAATCTAGTGAATTTCAAAGCACGACGAGAACAGAGGTGACATGGTGGGAAGGGTCCCACCTTGTATCGCAAAGGCATTAGAAGCGAAAAACTGAGATGTGAAATGCTAAAGAGTGCGAAGTTGTGCCACTTTGATCAATAGGTAGGTGACATGGAGCAGTAGTGGCTGGAGTGCTATCAGAGCAAAAGTAAGTGGAAAAGGTAAGTGATGCTACGATCTTGCGATGCGAAAAGGTGATGGACCCCATTACAGGCTTTTAAAAGCAGACAAGAGAAAATTTAATTAAGTAATGGTAATATGATAAAGGTCCTCTGAATCATAATATAAATGATTTCAAATAATTTGAGGCATATAAAAGGGCAATATGGGTCCCACTAATCTTGGAAATCACATTTTAGAGGGTTTTGTAGGAGACAATGATTGTTATATGTATGAAGTTTGGATCTACAAAACACCAATAGCGATGAAAGGTAAGGGTTTCCATATGTTTGAGTGTGGAAAGTGACATATGCGATATCATATGTGTAATATATGATATGTATCAAAGGCTGGCTCTGGAGGGTGGAGTTTTGGTAAATGACATAAGTGGTAAGTTTTAAGGGATATATGATACGGTTGTTAGTGGGTGGGCGGAGCTGCTATTTTTTCACTATAAAACTTGAATTTCAATAGTCAAAAAAGAGGTTTTGAAAGAATTGAAGTGTGGGACTTTAGAAAATGGAAAAATTATGGGAAAAAGAGGGTAAATGAGATGAATTAGGGCAGAAATGATTTTTTCTCATCATTACACTTCATCAACAACACTTTCCTCCTTCAACTGAACTGAAAAGGAAAATTGATTCCTTTGGAGTTCTTGATAGCCAGGATTTCCCTTCCTTTTCTAGAAATAAATGACAGCCATGGAATATTTTTTTCAATATGAAAGATCTGAGAAATAATCAGTCACCTTGTGATATTGTGAATTACAGGAGTCTAACAGTTAGTCATGCCATTTGGCCTATGTAATGCACCAACTATGTTTATGATATTAATGAATTATATATTTCACCATTTTATAGATTCAGTTTTCATTGTCTATTTGGATGATATACTGGTATATAATGCTACCTGGGAGGATCATATTTCACATTTGATGTAGGTGCTAGAAACATTGAAGAAGAACTAGTTGCTAGCAAATCTCAAGAAGTGTGATTTTTCACAACAATCTTTGGTGTGTCTAGGGTATGTGATCGATGGAGGAGAACTGAAGATAGATACTTCTAAGATGGAGGCCATCATGAAATGTTTGATGCCTTCTAATATTTCTGAGGTCAAGAGTTTCATTGGGGTAGCAAAGTACCTGAAGAAATTCATAGCCTCACTTTCATATGTAGCATCACTGCTCCACACCATAACAACAAGTGGCAAGATTTTCCAATGGGGAAAAGGTCAGCAAAGGGATTTCAAGGAGCTAAAGATTAATATCATTCAAACACCAATTATAGCATTACCAAACTTGCAGTGGAATTTTGAAGTGGAGACAGATGTGAGTGGGTATGTAATGGGAATTCTCTTGATGCAGGGAGGAAGGCTTCTATGTTATCATTGTGAATTATTTCATGGGGTAGTTATTAACTACCCTACCTATGACAAGGAGATCTATGCTATGATTTAAGTTTTGAAGAAGTGGAAGCATTATATGATGGGAAAGGAGAAAGTAATCCACATAGATCACCAACCATTACAGTACTTACATTCCCAGATTGAGCTACAATATACCAATCATTACAAGTGGATGGGGTTTTATAGCAATTCCATTTTGTTGTTAAGTATAACAAGGGAAGAAAAAACAAGTTGGTTCACATGCTTTCAAGGCCACCCACATAAAATATTACATCTTCTGGGACTCTTATGCACATGGACCCATTCACCCATGATGCATACAAAGAGGCATATTTAGAGGATAAGGAATTGAAGGAGGTGTATCAACATTTTTAGAGTCAGTTTCATGTGCACAATGGTAACAACACCATTGACTATCATCTCCAGGATTGGTTACTCTACAAGTTGGATAAGATGTGTGTTCTTAAAGGTAAGAGATTGTAGCTAATTAGAGAGGGTCACACCTCCAATTTTTTCATGGAATATGGTGTAGGGAAGACCATGGCTAACTTGCAGAGGTATGTGTATTGACCAAGATGAAAGAACGGGTAGCTAGGTTCATAAGAGGATGCATTATTTGTTGTACTAGCAAGCCTAGCAATAGGAGATAAGGTATATATCATCCCTTACCTGTACCTACTCATCCTTGGTAAATAATTTCATGGAATTTGTGGGAGGTTTACTAACAACCAAGAAGGGACATGACTACCTATTCGTGGTAGTTGACAAGTTCGTCATGGAAAAGAAGAAACAAACTTTTTCTTTGGACAGATCTGGGTGCGCTTTGGGATACCAAGGAGCATCATTTCATACAGGGATACAAGATTTGTCAGTGCATTTTGGAAAACATTTTGGGATAATATGGAAACAAATTTGAAGAGATCTATAGCATTCCATCCATAGTCAGATGGACGGAGAGAAGTAGTCAACAGGACTTTGGTGTAGCTTCTGAGGGGATGCAACCAGAATCATTTGAATACTTGGGATGAAAATCTGGTATATATACAACATTGTCACAACAAAGTAGTTCACAGTTCTATATGGAGGTCCCCATTTGATACTTGTTTTTGATATTTGCAACCTTCACCTTTGGATATTACATATGGGTCGTAAGGAGGAGTGAGGGATGATCTTACAGGAGATGCTTTGAGGGCTAAAAAAATTATATAATAGATCAAGAATATCCAGATACAAGTATGAGAAACACTGCAGAAGTCACAGGAGAAGTATAAGGCTAGGCAGGATCAGCACATAACAATGAAATCATTCAAGGTGGGCAAGAGAGTATGGCTATAGTTGAATAAGGATAAATTGTGGGGCTTTGTAAGAAAATCAACTCTCTAAGGTATAATCCCTTTGAGATACTAGAATAAGTGGGAAATGATTCCTATCAATTCATTCTACTTCCATATATGCACATTTACTCAATTGTGAATATAGATAATTTAAAACATTATGATCCTTCCATGCTAGACCATGAAGAGGAACATATCCTACCTTCTATGAAGGATTTCACACCATATTGTCAGTCAGAGTTAACATAATATATAGTTTTGTATAATAGGTCCATAAATACAAAACAAGAGAAGCATGACCTTTGTAAGATTGGGTTGAAGGGACAAATTCCAAAAAAAGCTAAAGGGCACACCAGAGAGAAGGTGGAGGAAAACTTTCCTCACCTCATTCAGTAGAAGATTTTGGGGACCAAAAGGCTCCAAAAATGGGGAGGTGTGATCCAAATTAGATCATTATATCGTTATTCATCCATCTCTATTCATTTATAGTGGAAAAAAGGGGGGATCCAGCTCACGAGATATTTTTTACTAGTGGGGCCCAGTTTGGTGAAATAAGGTCTGAAACCTTCTAGGATAATTTTTAGGCATAAAAAAAAAATTTAGGGGTAAAAACTTGTTGATTTAGTTCTGCACCATTTCATTCTATTCTACAAATGGACATCTTTCCAAAAAATAAAGAATCACAGCAATCGGATTCTGTATGCAAAAGTTATGCCACTCAAAAGTTGACTTTCCTTTTTTCACACCTAGAATTTGGGAGGATGTCGCATCAGCCCCAATTATTCATGGAAAATTGGCTAGACACGTGATTGTGATGTAAAATACTCTATAAGAGTATATATTGTAACTCTAGTTAAGATTTGACATAGTCAAACTGAACCACTAGTAAGCTATCAGGCTATGTTATAATCGGGCCACTAGGAGGAAGAGGTTGTTAGTATGAAATCTTAACGCAAGTGTACGAAAATAAATCACTTTAGATGCACATGAAAAACAACCCTAACAACAAATATGGATATCAAACTTCTTAGATATGAAATAGACAGTCAAAAAAAATGAAAAACAAACCCATATCTATGCAAATAAAGCAGCTAAATAGCAAAATGAAATAAGAGTTTCTCCAAAATATCCAATGGACAAGACAATAATTATAAATATTTTTTTGTATTATGTAACACCTGGGAAGAGAAATAATATAGTCCCCCTCAATGGGATGGGTTCTTGTCTATCCTCAAATGCTTCAGCTTCATAGTTTCTCTCTCAATGGTGTAGAATGAGGTTGATCATCAAAAGGAATCAAGTGTTTCCTAATACCTGGGAAGTTCACAAGGCACAAGGGAAATATTAGACTTGATATTTGCTATAATAGGATATAATATAAATAATATACTCTCTCTCCTCCCTTAGGCAATTCCCTTGAGAGGTATTTATACTTCCTCAATTTATTTTTTTCATTTGGGGAATAGTTAGGCCACAGGCTGGGGTAGTTAAGTTACAGGAAAAATCGTAAACCCCACCTCAATAATAGAGAATTTTTATATTTTAAATATTTTAAATAGTATACACTGGTCATTTATGGCTGGACTCGTGTGTGCAAATGAAAAAAATTGTGGCAAAGTCGCATATGGATTTTAAAATATTTTTTTTTGATAAATGTGACCAAGTCTGAATGGAAGGGTTGCCCAAGGCCAATGCATAAGTCATCAAGTATATAAAGGTGATAAATTATGTTATAACACAGATTTTCCCCCAACATGTGAGCATTAGGAGCTAATAATATGACCGAAGTACGTTGTAAGAACATAATCACTAGAAACCGAAGGGAAGTCATAGAGAGAGAGAGATGCATGGGCGAAGCAAAGCCAGAGAGGATAATAGCCCTGAGGGGGCGAGACTGACAACCGTAAGTCTCATTTAATGGTTGAGTACCTGTATATAATGATGCGAGGGAGGCATACCTTTTCCCATCATGATAACAAAGTACAAATAATAATGGTTCGCTCAGCAAAATGAAACTGAGCTATAAAGTACATGATATGTTGGCATAAACATGGGCTAGACAAAAATATAATGGATCCCACAGACAGAATATGCCTAGAACAATAGCTAGGACTGAATAAAATAATATGAGTACATGAGATATAATAACAACCAGAGAAACCCTCATAAATAGGAAAGGGATCTGAAAATATAAGATCATCTAAGTGATGCATGCATGCTATAGGCACTGCAAGCGACTGGGGTCGAACCCATCAAATATACAGAGATTTATTTGAGGTTGTAGAGGAGAATAAGGTCATCTAGGCATATGGGGAGCTACCTAAAGGGCCACCCCCTCATGAGGTCTAAAACATCTCACACACACCTGGAAATCACTGGATTAATCTGTTGGATCACCGAACGATCGAGTATATGAATCTTGATCCTGTTGAAGTGGAGCAAATGAGAAACAATCAATTCAAAGGGAAATAAGGATTTCCTTTGCTTGATTTGAGGCACTAAACAAGAATGGAAGCTGGAAATAAGATACACTGCCCTCTAGACCTGTCCTCTGGAATGACTATGTTGATGTCGACAGAATGATATCTGCCATAGGTGAGGCAATGAGGGTCCTCAACTAAGGCACAAGGGAATATAGTAGAGCGACTGATGGACTGACACCAAGGATGATGATGGAATGGGGGATACTAAGTATCAAATGGACGAATTCCCTTGTCAGAGCATGAAAAGCATGAATGACTTGGCAGCAACTGACTCGACTCCTGAGGGGATGGAGGATAGTGGGACTAGAGGACAAAAAGGGCTACACGAGAGAGGGACAAAGTATGAATGGATGTAATATTTTGATAGGAGCAAAAATGGGCTTGGGATAGATGCCACAAATGAGATGATGACTCAACTCATATGCTCTGAACAAGTGTGAATCGTTGATGCTACCACACATGAAGAAAATCAATACAAGTGCCAACAATTATGAAGTCTAAGTGGTGCCCCAAGTACAAGTGGCGTAAGTGTAGAAATTCAATTTTGAGAGGTGGCAAAGTGACCCTTCATGGAAAAATGATTCTGAACGAAGTATCAAATCACCAAAAGCAAAAGAATACCCATTTTAGAGCTCGATGAGAGATTTCCAATGGTGCTAATGGTTCGTCAAACGAAGCTACGGTTTGGTCTCAATTGGCGAATGAAAAAATAGTGTTTCTCTTTTAATAAGGTGATTTACATCCAATTTGAGTCATTTGAAAGTGTAGCTGTGGTGAATTTGGAGAGAAGAAAAAGGCCCTAAATATTGTGGCATTTGTAATGGACAAACAAACCATCAAAATTGAGATCCGTCAGTTGCAGGTAGGCGGCCTAACCATACTCTTCAATTTCAATGGTTTAGAATTTCTGATTAGGTTCCAAGAGCCAGAGAACAACATTATTCCCCTCCTCATGGCCATCTCACACTTTTTGGGGCTTGTTCTATGACCTAGGTAGTAGGTTTCAAGGGAAAAACTGTGACCTCGCAGGTTTAGGACTCAAAAAAATGCGAGCTGCCAAAATTTGGGTTTTTTGTTGTTTTCGACTGGAACTGGGTCTTGATGTTTTTTAGGCATTTTTTCCTTCCTCTGACTGACTAATTTCTGATTTTTTCAGGTATGGCAGAGCTAAGGATCAACTAGAGGGAGAGAGATCTTGAGGTGCTTTGTTATGATATCCACTAGGATCAAGTTGTTCAAATTACATTGGCAAGATATGGGGTGCTCAAGTTGGTTGAGAACCCTTTGATGAGGGCGAGATATCCTTGTTAGCAAGGATAGTTAGCTATTAGGACCTGGACCTAGATGTATTTATAATGCAGGGGCACCAGATTGAGTTGATTATGCATGAAATTTATTTCCTTACCGGCTCCCCACCATTGGGGATGGTGGGAAACATCCAACCTATATTACTGCGAGGGCGGAATATTCCTGAGTTTGTGGACCACCATTTTCGAATGTTGTTTGTGTCAAGGGCACAATTGTACCAATCGGAGACCTAGAGAGACTAGAGACTTGGGTTTTTGTTGTAGCAATGCTCCAAATCTTGGGCAACCAGGAATTCCACCGCATCATTTGAGGGCAGATGATGCTTGTTGAGAGAGTTTTGAGTGGGACCTACTATGCCAAATGATGTTGTTGTCATTGAATTAGCAGTTTTCACTATGAAAGAGACAAGTGAACCATGACTGTGATTTTGGGACAGTGTTGTTCTCATTCTTCTTTGAGAAGATCCCCACACTTCGCCCTCATGTACAGATCCAGGATGGGGGCCCACAAGATCCTAAGATGCATTGTTGGGGGCCGCTACTGAGGAGAGGAGGAGGTGGGGGAGTCGGGCAGGTGTTCTGACCCAATTTATTTTCACATTGGGACCAAATGCCATTGTATATGGATGACTATCCATACAGTGGTATCAACTACTAGGGGGACCCAGACTTGCCACTTCCGCTCGATCGAGCATGGGGCTAGTATTGTAATTAAAAAGTTGTTATATTTCATGATGAATTTAAAGTTTTAGAATGATGTATATGGTACTGATTCATTACTTTTGGTATGCATATATAGCACCAGTGATACCGGTCAGGTATATGGGATTACCTGCAGTTCCAACGGTTGCAGGGTCTAGTACAGCTAAAGGAGCTGACGGATCAGATTCAGATGCACTATTGGAGGATGTCTGCCACAGATGCGAGTTGTTGATGACTGGGATATCAGAGTGTGGATGGCAAGATCTATATGACTACCACATCAAGGCATGTGTTGGTCTACCCTTGGAGTGGAGAGGGGTCATGCAGTGCATGGCAGTGGCTGGACAGGGTATGCAGAATCTGCAGACTACAGGAGCCGAGCCATTGGCTCGAGACCCTCCAGATAGTGACTAGATGTAGGGGCATGAGGTGCCCCCTATTTTGGTTTTTTAACATGCTATTGACATGTCAGATGTATTAGAGTACGAGACTCCAAAACATTTATGATTTTGTGCATGCTTATTATCGATATGCATATTTTATATATGACGAGCATGTGACTCGCCTTTTGTTTTAATGTTATTGTCTTGTGTTAAATGAATGTGATAAGTTTCAATCTAGAATATTGTTAGCAATGTTATCTACATAGTGAATTTGGGCTCTAGGTACATTACTGAATGTAATAGTTTCAAATTCACGCGTTAGGAGCTTCACTCATAAATATCTTCTAAAAAGTGTAGGGTTATGCACACAATAAATGCCATTCAATTGTCTGACAAGAAGCAGGGAATCTAAATGAACATGAACATGAAGGAAGCGATGGTCAAGGGCATCAACTAACAAACCTATAACTGCATCATATTCGGCCTGATTATCGGTGGCTTCTCCAATACTTACGTTGTTGGAAAGGACTAATGAATGTATGGTAGTAAAAATGGTCTAGGCTGCCGAGGCTAGATTCAACAAGTAGCGACTTGCACCATCGGCATAGCTGATGTACAGTGTGGATGAAGGATCCATATTAAAGGTGTCACAAGACAACAAAGGAGAAGATGATGGACAATGCAAGAAACCTGAATGCATGGCAGAAATAAAACACGCATGGGGGATGCTATGGGTAAAATTTCTATGCCCCTTACACTTTTTAAAGATATGGTCAATACATGGTGTAGGGAATTTGTCGTGGGAAAAATATTTATTCAGGTCACAAAAGTCCACATAGACATGAATGGTGCCTGTTTTCTTGAGAACTGGATAGGAACAACCATCCTTCTTGAGCTTATCGATTCTGGCTTTGTTTTGGAGAGACTTTCGTCGAGATATATGTCACAAAATTTGAGGGACGAGGGGAGTAGGTATCGGCCGTGCGATATGGTGGTCGAAAGTAACGAAGATCATGTCCGGGCTTCTCTAAATAGGACCTAGAAAAAACATTACGGAATTATTTGAGTAGCTTGCTGTAAGCCTCAATTTCATTCAGGACACAAGGTGCCCCAAAGGTAATGTTTTATTCGTCGAAAGCATCGGGTGCAGGAATGGGATTTCTAAACCGATCAACCTCATCTGAGATGAAGTATTTAGACTCCACAACATACTGGTCAAGGGACTGCTATGGGAGGAAGTACGCAGGGTTGTGCATATCATCCCAAGGAAAGTCAGGGGTGGTCATTGCTTCCATAATGTCTTCATTAGAGTGAAATATGGGGGGACTAGTAGAAGAAATACCACATGATGCGGTGGGGCTACCTGATGCATCATCATGAGAGATATGGTTCACATATGCATCACTATGGAGGGTAGATGAAGAACTAGTAATTGAAACATATACCGATGTTGAGCCCAAGGTGATCGCCGAAGGAGGTTCAGTCGAAACAGAAGGGAACTCCCTGGAGGGGTGTTCCACCAAGGATCTCATGGATGATAATAGATAGAGGATGGTGGTCGAAGGTTCCGTCATCTCAAAATCGGGAGGAGGTATGGAAGTTTCCTATGGTTCTACCAAAGCAAAAATCACAAGTAGAGGGGTACAAGATCCACTACGAGCGGCCTCTATTTCACGAACAACTTCAAGGGTGTTGCGAAATTCGCCAAGACGGGGACATAGGTGAGAATAGTGGCCATAAATATCACACAAAGCACAAGGGTGGTTTGTGTGCAACGATTTGAGTTTCTTAGCTGAATCTGGTAAGGTAACATGGAACTTCGGGATATCGAATTCCTAAAATGACTCGTTGACCACAAGTTTGAGATGAGGAAGTTCAGAACAGTTATGGGTGGCATGCCCAACAACATCACACAAAGTGCACATAGGTGAATTCTTTGGAGGATGAGGAGGAGCAAGAGTTGTTTGGGCAGCCTTTATCCTTAGGTTCGTTCTTTACTGGCTTTGACCCCCTGACCAGATGCTTTCACAATAAGAGTAGATTCTTGTTGAGGTGGTCAAGGCACTTAAGCAAAGGTAGGATTCATGGTGACTGGTTGGACCGGGGTCAAAGTGGTATATGGTTGGAGCTAACCAGGCAGAGTTTTGGTTGGGGGATTGATGTACCAAACTGGGATCCCCAGGCTTAAATTAGGAGGGCTCAATGTAGCCATAATAGGTACCAAAAGGACTCCAAAGGGGGGAGAGAGAAATGGTATCTGATCAAAGGGTTAATGGCCGGGCGAAATGGCTCCCAACTAGTTAAGTCTACGGGGAACAATTCCTTGTTGAAAAGGAGTGGAAGAGACACTAGTAGTAGAGGAAAGTCCTTGAAATGAAAGCCCTGTAGGCTCCGTCGAGTGACTATCAGCAGGTTGCGAAGGCTTAGGCTGCTGGGTGGTTGAACCAGACTGCTTATGTCTATTCCAAGATGATTTCATCATGCAAACATTTGATGAACTGGGATCTGCAACAAGAAGGGGGGGAGGGCTAGGGAATGCACCAAGTAAGGTGGAATATTTATATACTCCAGTTGAAACAGTGGTGGGAGGGGTGACTGATTGTTTATAAGCCACCGAAGAGATGATAGACTCAGGAGAGAGATGAGACTTCGGTTCGTAATATGTCAATTGATCTATGGTAACGATCTTCCCATTGTGAGGAAATCACATCTTATGGTGAACCGTATATGTGACAAAAGACATCGTGTAGGTATAGCTATGACCTAATAGGATGTTGTAATCCAAGGAGGCATCAATGAGTTCAATGTCAATACAAATAGTCTTTCCCACAAGAGTGACAGGAAATTTGCGGTACATGCCAAGGGGCTGAGAAGAGTGACTATCCAAAGCATGTAAAGTGATGGTGGATGTGACTAACTCAGCTGATCCGAATTGCTTCCAAATAGAGGTAGACATAACACATGTGGATGCACCCTTGTCAATAATACAACATAAGACACGGGCATTCTGAATCTTGACTGGTATTTGGAAGGTGACAGATGAAGGTAAGGGGGTATGTTTTAACATGTCAACATCAAAGATGATCAAATGATCATATGAAGGATCCACAATGCCTAGAGTAGAAAATACAGATTTACGTTGTGGAGGGCACGACTGGAGGACTTCCAACATTGACATAGTAGTAGGAGATTGTGCTAACTCATCTATTATGCTGTAATTATGGGAAGCTTTTGCAGAAGTAGCAGTTCGGCGTAATGAACCTTTGGGGATCTTCGGAAGGACCTCTACTCGTGGTTGAGGGATCTGTAAAGGGGCATCAGGTGTCGAACTGGATTCTGTGGAAACTTTGGTTTGAGACTCTCTTGCTGAGGAAGCAGGAGGTTTGCCATATTGGTACGACCGAGTTTGAAGGTTGACATCAATGGTATTAACCACTTCAAAATTCATCATGAGAATATGGTAATCATAGGTACCAGACTGAGATGTTTGAGGGGTGGCCTAACCTTGAGGGCGTTAGGCAGCCACATATCCTTGCTAAGGGAAAGGATTAGTAAAAATATTTGTTTTAACATGCATAGTATTTGGATGAGCTGAAACCAGGCTTTATGTCCTCTAGATGCTGCTTGTGCCTCCCACAATTGATGCATTTTGGGTAAAAGGGGACAATCGTGAGTATAATGGCCATGCAAACCACAACAAGAACAAGGCTTATTCATACGAAAAGGCCTATCCTGCTTGGGTTGATTGCCTTATTGCTGGTTGTTAGTGTTTGGATAGTTATTTTGGCACCCTTGATTACCTTGTGTTAGTTTATTTTGGTTTCCTTTCCTCTTTTTCTTAGAATTTGGAGGATCGTTTATGATCTATTGCTCATAGACTTGAATCAGAGGGGGAGGTGGCTACTGCGCCAGAGGTTGAGAAGGCATAGAAGGCTAGGGTGCTAAATTCAGGAGAGGTTGGAGCATCGAGCTGTTGATATGGATAAAAAAGAGGTTGAGCGGAATTGTGGTAAATAGGTTGAGCAACTGTAGGCCCTTACATCGGTTGATGAAATGGATAAAATGTGCTTAGTCCTGGATACATGTTGCTGGGAGGGGGATAAGTGTTAGACGACATGGCCCCTCCCTGAGGGAAACCATGACCCATGGTAGGATAAATATACAGGTCTGAAATAGATCCAACGATACTATTGGTGGTGTGAGATGCCCCCAGTTCGCTGGAACCACCAGGTCTAGGAAGATTCGGTAAGACAGTATAAACATAACCGGATTGGGCGTAGATGAGGTCATATTTCAAAGTGATTCAAAGAGCTTCTTCCTCTTTGTGAGGAAACTGAGATATGACATCTTTACCAATAGAGGGAAAAAAAGTCATAAGAAACCAATCCATATATACATGGTCGTCTAATGTGGGAG
Source organism: Pinus albicaulis (assembly GCA_034641835.2). Lineage (NCBI taxonomy): Eukaryota > Viridiplantae > Streptophyta > Pinopsida > Pinales > Pinaceae > Pinus > Pinus albicaulis. The sequence continues at coordinate 918,779,354 of CM076571.1, read as the reverse complement.
CTCTACATAAGCTCCTCATTCTACGCAATTCTTGGACATGGTCAGAAAGGAGGGTGGTAGAAGGTTGATGGAATGCGGTCAACAACTCGGTACTGGTATCATATCGTAGAGGTAACTTGAAGTAGGACAGAAATGATTTCACAAAAGTCGCAAGAGTGGAATGAGAGGCGTAGGCCTAGTCGACAAACCACTTTGTAGTGTCTCCAGTGAGCGTACGTTGGAATAACCGAAGATAGATATATTCATCAGTGATATAATTGGATGAAAACCACATGTGGAAGGAGCAGACGTAATCATTATGGTCATCACTAGTGTTTTCTTCGAACTTAGGGATGTCAGAAGGAAGCTTAGTTGGAATAACAGACCAACTTGGATCATGGTGTATAGGGTCATTGATTAACTGGATGAAATCGTGGATGTTCAAACCTACCATAAAAGATAGCAAGGGAGTATTTGGGATGGTTCTGATATTGATTCCACTTCTATCAACTCCAAAGTTAGGGCCGGAGATACCACCAGTGTTAGGAATAGTACCTGCATTAGCACCTGACATGGTGGGAGAGTAAGGTAGATGGGAACCGGATTCAGAATTAGAGTGAGGGCCTGATGGACCAGAATCAGAGTCGATATAGGGACTCGGTGGAGGACTAACTCAGGGTCTATGAGGTGGAGTAAGTCTTATTAATGGAAAATGAGGATGAAGGCCTAGGATTCTCTGGGATAAATTCCTTGGGGCTGCAATGATCACAAGACACAAATACCCAAATAATGAAGAGAGATAAACAAAGGCGTGGAGGGGAAGATAAATTAATTACGATGTTTAAGTCTTAGTTTGGAGGTGTAAACCAAGACATCTTTGCTTTACGTGTGCGTGTTTGCAATTTGTGTGTTAAATTTAATTAAGCCCATATGGTTGTGTAAAATAAAAAATAAAAAATGTTGTATAAATGTAAATAAAACTAAAGCAAGAGTAAAATAAATAGCTAAAGATGCATAAATTCTAACCCAAAAATAAGGGCTCCCAAGAAACCGTTCTAAGAGGCGGGTGAAACTAACTCAAAACAAAAAAAAAAATGAAAAAATATCTAAGGTATAAGGGATAGGGATCTAATGACTAAGATATGCTAAAAAGAGGTTCAGAAAACAACAAGAAACCAGTGGGAAAATTGATGTGAAATGGGAGGCGACAGGTTAAAACCCTAAGGGAAATAAGAGGGACCCTAAGGGAGAGGGAAAACAAGACTCAAGAGAGATTTTTTGGTGAGATAATAATCAATATGAATGGATCTGAAAGAAAGAGGGACCAGACCCTGAAAAATGTCTGAAAGAGCTGCAAAATCTCAAACTACCTACTCAGTTAAACCCTTCCTAAAAAGGTGGAAGTGTACTAAAGCCCTAAGAGGCTTGTTCCCACTTTAAAAAGAAAAAATGAGCATATTGAAGCCTAAGACGGGAAGAGATAGAGGTCAATCAACCCTGAATAGTACTTGCGGCAAACCGTGAAAATTACAGAAAAAAACCCAGTAAAAAACTGCAACTCATAGGTACTAACCTGTTGATTGGTGAACTCGTAGTTTTTGTCCTAGAAGTTGCTATCTGAGCCTTGAAATCATAGATTTGGGGCTGAAAAAGTGTGAGCTTCACTTTCGAAAGTCTTGGTGGCAGGTGGCAGAAAACATTTTCCGTCTCTGTCACTGCTGATACCTGTTACCTATGGAAAACACCCAAAAACATGTCGAAGTTAGATTTTCTACTGTTTTAGGGCATAAAAGATAAAAAAACAACATTAAGAAAAAAATAGCTAAATAAAAACCTTAGGTACGAAAGCAGATGGTCACATAGGAAAATTTGAGTAAAACCTTGTGGAGTCGCCAATTTTTAGTATGAAATCTTAGCGCAAGTGTATGAAAAGAGATCACTTTAGCTGCACATGAAAAACAGCCCTAAAAACAAAGATGATTGTCAAAATTCTTATATTTGCAATAGATGGTCAAAACAAATGCAAAACAAACCTATATATATTGAAATAAAGGAGCTAAACAACAAAATTAAATAAGGGTTGCTCCAAGACAAGAATTAAAATAATTTTTTGTATTATGTAACACCTGGGAAGAGAAGTGATATAGTCCCCCTCAATGGGATGGGTTCTTGGCTGTCCTCAAATGCTTCAGTTTCAAAATTTCTCTCTCAATGGTGTAGAATACCCAAGACGTGTAGAACTCAAATGGAGCTTAATAAGAAAAAAGAAAATAAAAATAATCAAATATGGACAATGATAAGAGGATCAAAGTCTGACCATGATAAAGAGATCAAAGGTAAGAAGTGTATGGAAAATCATCCTATTTATAACAAAATATTGAGTTATCCTTGATAATGGTGCATAATAAAATATTATTAACCAATATCTAGATCTAACTTCTTGGAATATTTTATTGTATTTTTTTGGAGGGAAAAGGAATTTAAATTGGTTAAATCCCTTTATTTAGAAACAATAAACAAATAATGTATTTATTTATTATTTCAAAGATGGGATCAAGGAATAACTAAACAAATAATGATTTATTTTATTATTCCTAAATAATTTAGTAAAATTTAATAAGGAATATTAATTAAATAATTATTTACTTAATTATTCCTAGAGAATAATAAAAAAAATAATGATTTATCTAATTATTTCTCGTTAATTGGGTTAAATATGACTAGGAATATTATTAAATAGAGGTTTAATTAATTATTCCTAGAGGAAAATCAAATAAATAAGGATTTATTTAATTATTCCTCATCGGGTTTTCTATTTGGACTAGAAATAACTTTAAAAACTATGGTTTATTAAATTATTTCTTAGTGAAAGCAATTTTACTATGGTAAAATTGGTCTTACATGGTGTATTTCGATCCATCTAATTATACATGGTTAGATGACCAAAATTTGGTGTAACAAAGGCATTCCATTATTTCAAGTGAATTTTGTTCCATGGCTAAGAAAAGAAAGCCAAGAGAGGTAGGAGGTAGATAACACAAGGAGGATTTGTCCACTGTAGCAACACACAGGTCAGAGTCTTTACTTCTTTGTACACACATTCATATTTACAGACATAGAAAGAGAGTGAAGCAACCTCCCCTTCAAGATGGGTTTTCTCCTGAAAAGGTTTCCCAAGGCATATTTTTTGTCTTATGTGTTTGCGTGATCTTATTTTATCATTCTTTAATTTTCTGCATGATTTCCATTTACATGCATGCACTAATTATAGTTAAATTTATAGGTTTAGAAGTTTAAATAAACTGTAACAGTGTTGAAATTTGGAATTTTAATATATTATTATCAGATAGGTTGTGATGAAAATTCCAGTGGAATATCCATGGCAGTTTGCGGATCACATCTTGAAAACCTTCCTGTTGCATTACCTCTTCACTTTCTAATACAGAGGCATAAAACTGAATAAAGGAAAGCAGAAAATTGGAGGCATTATGCATGAGTGAGAAGTATTTTGATGACATATCATACACATAATTTATGAGAATACGCAAGGTATATGGCTCACCTATATGGGTGATCTAAATGGAAAGTGACATCCACCCATGAAATCTACCCATTGTATTGTAAGTGGCATCCAACCATGGTATTCATCCACCATTGAAATTTACCCATGGTATTCATTCATCCATGGTATTTATCCACCCAAGGAATCTACCTATGGTATTGTAAGTGGCATCCACCCATGGTATTCATCCACAAATGGTATTTATCCATGCATGGTATTATAAGTGGCATAAACCCATGGTATTCATTCACCCATGGTATTTACCTACCCATGGAATTTACCTATGGTATTGTAACTAAAAAATGATATAAGTAACAAGTCACATTTTTTAAAAGGGAATATTGCCCACTGGTGAGCCCTAGTGTTGCACCAAGAATGTTGCATCTCCCAGATGCTTCCCTACTTTAATTTATCAACTCGGAGTTCGTATAAACCTGGAGGTGACAGTGCTATATACATAGCAGATGCATTCTAATCGTGTCATCCTCTTCTGAGCTTTACAAAAGGGTGCTACTTCTAGGGTTTCCAGATGAATTCTATCATGCTTCTAAATTTAGGCCTATGGCTACAAATGATTCAAAACCGTAGTGCTATCAGCAAGTACATGACTACACTATAGCAAGCTAGTACATATAACTATTCTGCAATGAAATAAATCTACAGATTAAGCTATGATGTGAAATGAAACAAAACTAGGCATCTTGCATGAAGTAAATTTTCGAATTGAAACTGCATAAAGGAAACTATCTCCAATGAAATAAATCTACACATTAAGCTATGATAAGAAATGAAAGAAAACTAGGCAACTTGCATGATGTAAAATGCCAAATTGAAATTGCATAAACGAAACTAACCTAATCACACTTTGTTGGGCCAAATTTCTAAAACTCTCTACTTAATCTCTTCTATATCTATCATTCTTTTAATCATGCAACTAATCATGATATAACTATGCTTGTAAATTTTTTGTTTTGTAGGTAGGATAAGAAAGTGCTAAGGTGGCTTGTGGAAGGCTTGAACACATGGGTGCAAGGTTGAAGGTGTATGGGTGGTTTTGGCAAGTCTAGAGGATGTGGATGCTGGTTTATGGGCTTAAGGAGGGGCCCACTAGTGCTACTTCAAGTGTTTCTGCAGGTTTCCTATAGTGCTACATGATAGTCCTTAACCGCTATAGGAAACAGTCTAAGGTAAATTTGAGGCCAAAAATGGGTGTGAAATGGGTATAGAAGGTGGAGTGAATGTGTTTTTAGATGAGTGGAAGGTGGCCCACCCCTTGGCCAAGATCAGAACCTCTTGGGAGGCATGTCTTGCACCCCTAGTGTATGCTCATGGTGTAGGGATGAAAAATCTAAAAACATGGTTGATGGCGATTTTGATGAACAAAGCATTGATTAAGGGTGATAGATGACGTTGAAGGTGTTGGTGAACTTCTCCTTGACTGTGCTACCTAAACCTGCAAGAAAAATACCTATTCATGCAATAAAGGTGGAAAAATTCATGATAAAGACAATGGAAAATATTACTTCAATTTGGAAATAAAATCTACTTTAACTTATAAATAGTAATCTAACATAGCATTCTAAACATATCCATGGAACTACATAAACCTAACTTATCCATTCCAAGAAATCATAAACTACAAAGAGATTTTGGCCTATGGTGAAGGTATACCCTCCTCAAGCTCCAATGAAAGAGATGAGAGGGGGAGGCTTTGCTCACAACTTTCTGAATTTATAACCTATTATGCCAACATGTAAGCAAGCTAAATCTACATCAAAAGACAAATGGAAGCAAACTAAAAACATTGAATGAAAATGCAAGAAAACTAGCTAAATACTCATAAGAAAAACTAGCTAAAATGACATGAAAGTAAAGAATGATTACACAAGAGGGACTAAGGTATATGGATTGGGCCCTAACCCACAAGCCTAGCTCTCTAAAGCTATATCAGTGAAGCACAATCTGAATTCTCATTTTATTGCAAAATATGGTCTCATTACATCAACATGAAAGTCTCAAAAATTATTACAAGAGAAAAGAGCCTAATGGCTTTCTCCAAAGTTCGAATCCTAATGATCTATTTCTCAACCGGTTTAACCTATAGGGTAGCTACCAACAACTCCCTAAAAAGTAGGCGATGATTCCACTTGACTGCAAGTGAAGTGTAGCTTTGGTGTACCTGATCTTGATTTTGCTTGGCTACCTTTGATTTTGAGTTGTTGGACGGAATCTCGATAATCCCTTGACTACCTTTGGGAGTTGAGGATGTACAATCCCCCTAGAATATTTCCTTACTATCTACTCTGAGTCTTAATGGAAAAATATTCACCAAAAATGCAATATCTTCATGATTTTCCTGCATTTAACTCATGTTAGGTACTCAAAGTATGATAAGCCTCAATCACCATATAGACTAGCATAATAATACCATAATATAATTAAAATGCAAGAAAAAGAGACTTAATAAAGAAGAAAGGTGACCTTTAACCCCTCCAAATGTACCTAATTATGGAGCTCATCATCACCCACCTACTAAATGGTTTCTCATCCTCTGAGCAACTAGTCCTCCTTTTGCATTTATTTTAAGGCTTTGATGGACCCCCTGACTTCCCAAGGAAGAAGTGTATGAGTCCCTTCAGGAGGGTAAAAACCATCATTCTTATATGCTTCCCCCCATTCTCTGTTCTACTCATCTTGGTCCTTTCCATCACTCAGCCCCAACAGCAAGGGTGGGCTGAGGTTCAAACCATGCCACTTAATCTTTTTGGCATGCATGGCCCTCTTGTATAATGGTGCTCTCTCCAAGGAACCCCTAAATATTTCTAGTGTGTGGTACTCCATTTTTCTAAGGTGGTGAGGGATTTTGTTCCATCTCCTTTGGCTAGCCATTATGCACTCATTTTCCAACAACCTATAAACATCATCAAATTGAGCCATTTCTTGAGCTTGTGTGTGGAGGTATTTTTCTGCAAGTGCAGGATCCCTTTCAATATTTAGATGGTTATTGATGACTCCCTTAGGGCAGAATAGTTATGTCCTAATGTGTAAGGGTTTTTTTTTTTCTCTTATCATACCCCTTATCATTTCTTGTGCTCTGGTCTCTTCATTAACCATGCATGATGACAATGCCATTAATTTCATATCTCCAATCCTAGGATCAGGGTCCCAAATATTTGAGTCTGTTAACACAAGGTTATGCATTTAAAACTCTTCCATTTTTTCCTTTTCTACCATACTTGCTTGGTTGAAGAAATAAATGAATTGTCTACAGTTTTGGAAAGGTAAGGATCCATAGGAGGCTAATATTTTGATTTGAAAGAGGAGCCACTACTCCTTGAGGTAAAATTCATATGAATCTGAAGGATATCTATGTTGAATGGCATCCATGCACAAATTTTCCATGGTGACCACCTGTTTATCCTTTTGCTGGAGCTGCTCTTGCAATGCTATATTCTCTGACTGTGCCTTCTGAAGCTGCTCCTTCAAAAATTACTCTTTGAGCCTAGCAATAGATAAATCCTTCCCTAAATTGGATACTTTTCCTTCCATGATCCCTATTTCATGCACACCTTTAAATGTGGCAAGATTCCAATGATGAGTGCGTGCCCTCTCCTCTTCCAACGGATAAAAAAAAGGTACTATGAACTTTTGAGGAATCAATATACCCCCCTCAATGTATGTGTAGGAGGAGCTGAGATTGGGTTGAGGGCTAGGGTTTGGCACTACTACTACATCTTTAAGGAGTGGTTTTGGTGAGGTGGCCTCTTCCTTATCATCTTTTCCTCCCTCTTTTTCATCTTGTTTTTCCTCTTGTGCCTTGTCCTCATCTTATTTGGCCTCTTGCCCCTTTGTGGTTGTCTTTTCCTCCTCAACCAAGGCCTTTTTCTCCAAATCTGTGCTTGCTAGATTTTCATGTAGCAAAAATAGGGTTTCCTGTAGCAAACTCTATTTTGTTTTCTGAAGACCCTATTTTCCTTTTTTTTCACTCTTTTTAGTACTTTGAAGGGTTGTGGTGGTTGCATGAGGTGTACGGAATGCCAATCTGGATGAATGTATTATGATATATGTTATAGGGGTCATTATAGGTGAAGTTACTTCTTGCACCCTTCCTTCCTCTAATATTATTTCTTCCTCCTTATTTGGTGATTATTCTATGGCAATATGGCTCTTGGTGGGAGTCTGTGGTTTTCCCTACCTCACCCTCTGACTCTTCCAAGTTCTGAAGTACATAAGTTTCTGCCTCTTTATTTTTGTTTTAACGGGAGTGATCAAAGTAGTTAGGGTAGAAGCTACTTCTTGATCTCTGATGTATGGTTACATGTTGGTGTCTTGAGGGGAGGTTTCACTACCTAGGATAGGGTCCAAATCTTCCTTTTTCTCAGTATTTTCTTCCTCCTTTCCCTCAAATTTTTCTTTCTCTATCTCTATTGTCTTTATGTTTTCTGTCTCAATTTCCATCTCTTCTTTTTCTTCCTTGTTTTTTGCCTCCTCTTCCTCTTATTCTACCTCCTCTTTAGCCTCTTCTTCTTCTTTTTCTACCTCCCTCTCTCTAAGGCTATAAGCAAATGTTTTCCCTATTTGGGTAGTTATAAAGGCTTTCCTATCCATGTCTATGAAGGAAGACCAGGATACAGGTAGGTTTAACCTTCTCAAAGCATCATTTATAATTAGTTTTATGAGGCCATGATGGGCCAAGTGCTGATATTTTCTTTGCCTCACCTTATGGCTTATGTCAGTTATGGAGTTTAGGAGGAAATGAGGATGCTTAATCTCTGTTCAAGTGGGAATTCTCCTTGAAACCTAAGTTCATTTAACAATCTGAAATGATACCCATAGACCACACTAAGTTTTCCTTCACAAGAAATAAACTTCATGATATGGAAGGCTAATTCATCCCAGGGGTATGGAAGGATTTCTCTCCTCACTCCATTTTTCTCTTCAATGTACTCCTCTCCTAGTAGGAAGAAATTCTTCTTGGTTGCAGTGCTAGGCATTCTTTCATTAACCCATTTGACTCTTAAGGGTAAAGTTGTAACTCTCCTTATGAGTTTAGAAGATAGTGTGATGGCTAATCCTCTAACCACACTGGTGGCTCTCTCTTCTAAATGTGACTGTAGAGCTATTGCAAATTCTTTATCTATCTCTTCATCAAAACCTTTCAATAACTCAAAGAACCCTAGCCAGTGGTGATTTCGGAAGATTTCCATGACTTGAGGATGCTGCCTAATTCTCTTAATGTTAGTAGACTCTCTTATATTGAATCCCCCTCCGATTTAAATGGTTGTGATATGAAGGTGGTGAGGGGTATGAGAGTTATGTCTTAGATATGGAGGTCTTGAAACAAAATGCAAGAAAAATTATTTTACCCTTTAACTGTCAAATTTACTTTGCTAAGTGTGAATTGTATGGAGAAATTTCAGTGCTGGAGGGTGGAAGCCACTTACCTTTATCCTCTATTGCTTTGGTTTGTGATATGGAGGCTTTGGGAAGAAAATTCACCCATAGGTGACTCTGTGTTTCCTTCTAAACCCTTGTTGATCTTCTTCCGAAATTGCCTATAGAAAAACTTTGTTTCCTGTAGCACGATGGTGCATGCAAGCTCAAACCTCAATGACACTCTGCTGATGGCTCCCACTAATCTCCTGCTCTTGTTTCTCTACAAAATTATAGACACAATGGTTAAAATGAGACAAATCTTACCTTTATTGGATTTTAAAGTAAATTTGGAGTTTTGTGGTGACTCATACTTAACACGAGTTTTCCTCTTTGAGACCGTTGGTCCCAATTCTGTTAATTAGCATCATGATCATTCTCTTTATACCCATCCACTCTCTCTTGAATTTATTTGACTTGCCCAGGTGGCATGAACTTTCACTTTTCCTCCAGTTTCACTTTACGAAGGTGGCCAAGTTAATTGGCCACCTTTTTTCCTTTTAAATTTCTAAAACTCGACATTCAATCATTTTGGTCATTATGGATGTATAGCGAGAGGTGAGGGGCCATAACTGAGATTACCTGGTGTTGGTGAGGTGCTAAAGGATATGTTACAAGGATCTGGAGCTGGTGGTGGCAGCCTTGGTATTTTCTTTGTTGTGTCTTCATTTTTTATTTTTTTCTGAGTGAGCATCTTTTTCTTAGTGAGTTGCTTGTCTTTTCTGAGTGAGTTGCTTAATGGGTGTTTCATGGAGGTATTTAAGTACCATGGTTGGTTTTATTTCCCTTATGGAGTCTTTTAGTGTTCTTTTGGAGTCATCCTCATTAGCTTTCCTTCATCTTTTGGCCTTGTTTTTCCATACACAGATTTTCTACAGGAAACTTTCATATACCTATAACAGTCTGTTTCTTGCCTATTCTTGCTTCATTTTGATCAGAAATGGATGGATATGGTTCATGGAGGCTATGGAGGAAGTAATGGAATGAATGGAATTGAGGATAGGCAAGTGAAAGGGGTCCAATGGCAAGTTTCGAATGATTTAGCTGCTAATGGTGCAACCTAGGGTTTAGATAGGGAATCCTTGTGCATGGAGTGAAATAAGAGTTGGGGAATGGTAGGTATAGGAAAAAAAATGAATTATCATGCCCTTATTGAAGTTCATAAATCCCTTAGAGGGATTTTTTCCTTCATGAAAGAGGTTCCTATAGCATTTACAGGAGTTTCCTGTAGTGCTATAGTAATCTTGTAGCTTCCTGATTTTCCTGTAGCAATTACAGTTTAGGAAAAAAATGAAATTGTTGCCTATATGATGGGTGAAATGGATGAAGGGATTTATGATTGAGTGGTTTATGGAGTGTGCAAGTAGAGGAGAAGAGAGAATGAAGAGAAATGTTTCCTTTGGATCCCAAAACCATATTTAATCAATAACCTCCAAAACAAAAACAAAAACATAAGTGCATAGGTATTTTTCTTATTTTTACTTTTCTCTCTTTTCTTTTTTTTCCTTTTTTTTCTCTTTTGAAGGTGAGTGGGTTGCCTCCATAGAGGTTTTCAACCCACAGGCCTGCCTTAGGCACTCAGAGAGGTTTTCACCCAAGGGACTTTTATTCTCTATTTTTTTTCTTTTTATTTCTTTTTTCTTGCTCCAAGACTGTCTCATGGAGGTTTTAAACCCTGGAGTTGACTTAGGGCACCTCAGAGAGGTTTTTACCCATGCCTCTTTATTTTTTTATTATCCTTTTTTTCTAGGAAGCGCTAGAAACTATGGAGTTTCGCATGACATACACCTCCTTTTTTATGGAATTTATAAATTCCTCGTTAGACGGGGGCTTCTTGTAAAACTTAAGCCTAAAACCATTGACAAGTAGGGTAATTCCTTCCTCATATATGGTTTTGATATGAACTATGCCATTATCATAACATTTATCCACTTTGTATGGTCCCAACCATATTTTCATCAGTTTTCCTTTGAAATCCTTAAACCTTGAGTCATACAACAAAGCCCGATCTCCTTCTTGAAATGTATTTTCCTTAATGTAATTATCATTCCAAACCATCCTTTTCAGTTGAATTACCTCTGTGTGAAGGAGTGCTTGCATCCTAAACTCATCCAATCCATTTAATTGCAGTAACCTCTCTTTTTGGGCATTTGATATATCTAGGTCTAACTCAGCTCCCATCCTTAAGGTGTTGAATTCAAATTCAACTAAAAGTAGAGATTTCTTGCCATAGACCAGGTCATAAGGAGTGAATCCTGTTGTTTTTTTCCAAGTAGTGTTGTAGGCCCAAGTGGCTTCCACCAATCTTTCTGCCCAATATTTCCTATTGTTGCTCACAACCTTAGTGAGGATACTCTCCAAGGCTCTATTGGTCACTTCCACTTGGCCATTCTCTTGAGGGTGGTAGGTAGTAGAAGCATTATGCTTTATCTTGTGCCTCCTTAGAAGATTCTTAATGAGATGAGTGTGAAGTGTGCCCGCTTGATCAGGGACTACATCTCTAGGGTATCCAAATTTGTAAAACACATTCTCCCTCATAAATTCCGTTAGCCATCAGTATTTTTTACATGTTAGTGATGACTATATCTACAGCTGAGTTTTCTAGAAACTTATTTCCTTATGTTAATATGTCATCTAGAAAACCCTCCTAAAACTTTTTCGCCCTTCTACTTTTCAGTCCACCCCTGTCGAAATCAAAAACTCATTATCACTATCCTATCTAGTTTCAGCCTTATTGGTCTGCCCACCAGTTTTAAAAGGCAAATCCACATATGTTCAAAAGTCTCCCCTATGTTAGGAAGTGGCGCTTTAAGACATTTTACCCTTGGCAATCATCAAAAAGCCAAAAAGCCTCCATCTGTAACAGACCTACCATGACTGACCTCTTACTTTGCAAATTAATTTGACAAGCAGCCATAAGTCGCGCCACTCACATCCCCTAGATCTCAGCACTGCATAAACCCCAATCTCAAGCTGACTATTAGGTTTCTCACAATGTTCTATGGTTTCTACAAAGGCCGGAAATATAATTTCATCTCATGGAGTAAATGCTTGAATTTACAGTTAGAGGAACAACTGCTTCTAAATGTAACTTGAGCCTGAGATATGTCTGCAAAACATAAAGCTACTCATCCATACTTACGTCTCTTTTCCAAAGATGAAAAATGCTAAAATACACCACCGTCACATCTGAATTGGCAACTGTCATGGCCTTAACCTCATTTAATTTGGGTTAGGGCGCTCCTTCATCCACAATCAAGAGGGTGCTGGCCATGCTGACTTGGAAGATTGCAAAGGTCCGTGCTTGCTTGCTGAGCAATGAAACAATATCTCCGTGTTTTATGAATTTGAGTGATGGATTCCAAATCATAAGTAGCCTGCTTTCCACAAGATCAAATGGAATAGATGCTGACAAAAATGCCATTACACAGGCAGAAAGAAAGTTCTTGGTTTTTCAAAAAGCACTGACCTCCATAGTCACATAGACTATCTTTCAAGTAATCTGTCAGGAGATGACCAAACCAAATGATGATATTTCAGCCACCCTTAGAGCAGTGCAGAGAAACAGTGTCACTTTGCCTAGGATTTCTTCTGAAACACAGTGATGATTGCAAGTAGAAATGCTAATATTGATGTTTTTCAAAGAGGCTCACTTACCATCACATCCAGAGAAAAGCTGTGTCAAACAGATTTGTCAAAGCAACCTTCAGATACCTTACCTGATGAAGAGCCTCCTCCATGTATGAGCAGATGGCCAAAGCCAGTACAGGTTGTTGGAAACTGATTGATCTAAAAATGCAGTGGAAGGATACAAAAAATTGAATAGAAGTCATTGCACAGGTAAGTGATAGTGTTTATGATGCAAAGGTATTGGTTTCCCTATTCAAATGAGAATGTCTGTCAAACTGTACCTATAGTAGAAAGGAGACAATATTGAATATATGCATGCATTGATACCACAAGGAGCAGTTTCTTTAAAGGCAATGGTTAAACAGTACTCCACTATCCCTTGCCCAGAAGTCTAAAGGAGCTCCTTTTGAGTAAACAGTGAAGTATAGTGTGAAAGCATGCAACCTAAAGAAGGCGCTACATTCCAGGGAGAAGCTTGTAAATCACCTGGAAGCAGGGATTGACACCATGAACAAAAAGAGCCTTTGCCAAAGCCTGCTCATCATATAGCCATCAGCAGATTAAGACAGGGTTTCTGGAAATGAGTTTTATTAGGTCTGGGCAGCACTCAAAACCCATGAAGCACTTCACTATTGCAAATTCAATCAAAAGACATCTACAGGACTCTGTCAAACCAAGCTTAAGGGAGGAGACATGTCTGCAAAGCAAGGAGCAGTCAGGTCATTTTATCCCAAGTCATCATCTAGTTTTGAAGAGCTTGGCAAGCATAAAAAGAAATCAGCTACAATGTGGCAAGAATATGAGAAAAGGCATACTCCACAAGTAGCAGGAGGCATTTCTGCAAAGGGAACAGTCAATACATTTTAGCACCGGTCATTATCCAGTTTTGAAAGCTTTGAAATACATGGAAAGAGAACCAGCAGACAGGGCTTTTTGAATTCCATCACCAAGAAGATATCCCCTTGTGAGCTATTGTTCATTTTGTTCAGAAAGTCATTCAGCATATGATCATGGTTTGAATAAGTTTAAAAGAAGCACAACCTTTTGATTATTCAAAAGAACAAAGCGGTATTCAGGTATTTCATTGACAATTTTATAAAGGGTTGTTATGCATCATAAATATTACCTGTATTATTAAAACACAGAAAGTGCGAAGTGATGAAATGGGTCAGTTGTTTGTCAAGGTTTAAATCTCTAGACGTAGTCATTGTTCCTCGGGTTTATATATTCAATCACAAACCCAATCGTTTTAAAACAAAACGAGTTGAAAACCAATGTTACTTTTCCAAGTTTAAGACCGTTGAAGATTTGTTTAAAATTGATATAAGAGAGTAAGGTCGAGGGAAATATTTTCAATTTCAAAACTGAAAACCAGACCCCGTGCCTCCCTAGCACCAAAGCAACAATTTTCGGGTCAATTTGCAGAGCCGAGCCCTGTTGAACGCCGAGCGACGTGCCTGGAAACGCGCGCGACGCGCCTGGGAGGGTGTTTGCACTGGCAGTTAGTATTGGCGCGACGCGCCTGCATAAACCAGCGACGCGCCTATACGCCACCCGACAGGCCGACCCGACAGGCCGCCCGAGTCAGTTTTTGCGCGCCGTTCTTTCTTCAAGGAGTGCCGCGCATGCTTAAGAGCCTCCTGTTAATGCAACCTTTCAAAACGGGTGTTCATCAAAATTTCAAGGTATTTTTATATGTTCCCCCATCGATTTCAAGCTACAAGGACAAGAAGGTTTAAAACTTCTGACCTTGTCATTATAGCTAAAAACAGTGTTTTCCACACAGTGAGAAGTGTTGAAATAAGTTAAAGGGCTGGCTGTGTTATTCAAACAAACACCTACAGAGATACTTGGTTCTGAGATTAAGGGCAGTTTGTTTTCAAAACAATCGAAAGGCAGAGGTTTTCCTGTAAAGAGTTGTGTTTTGATTAAAAGGAAATTTTGTTGTAGAAAGACAGGTTTAAGTCTGAAGAGGAACTTTTCACACTGTCATCCAAACATTTCCACACTATTAAAACAAGGAATGCAACCAAAGAAAAAGGATTGATGATGTTTCATTGGAAAAAGAGAACCTGCATAGTTTTTACAAAAATTGTGTGGTCTTCAAAATTGCCATTTTACTCCACTCTTGGCAGAGTATCTGAGTATATGTATGGAGTATGGTGGTTTGGGTGAAGGTGATGCAGATTAGTGGACTGCTGACACTGATATGAAAAGGTTTTTAATGATTGCAAAGGTTACCATGGAAAGGAGTTAAAAGTATCGAGGATATCTTAAAACTCACAAGAACAGAGTAATCAAAACATTTCTCCCAGCACACTCTTTCTAGCAGACTGCCCATCTTTCACTATATTATTTCCTACTGAAGAGTTTTGATTGAGATATTTTTAAAGTATAGGGCCATTTTCTGAAGAGCAGGGTGTTTTGATGGGAATTTAACATTGAGACAGAGATATAAAGGTGGTGGTTGATCTCTTAATTTCGCAAGTAAAGGGTGTTTTTCTTAAGCATTGTGCACTGACATTCCACTTAACCTAAGTCTCCTTTCTCTTCCACTGTCTGGACTCTTCTATAGAAATCTGTTGACAAAGGTATTCTCAAGGTGGAAGACCTTTTCTGAAGAGCAGAGTTTTTATGATCAATATTTGTCTTGAAGACCAAATACAGGTGTGTTGATTGGCCTCAAACAAATCCAAAGGAAAAGTGATTTTTCAATACTGTGCACAGCAAATCTACATAGCAATTTGTCTCAGCTTTACTGATAGTGTCCTATTGAGGAATTTACCTGGCTGAGGTGCATCCAGAGGTGAAGGGCTGGTTTTAAGAGGAGCAAAGGTTGTTTATTCAAATAAACATTGTTGCAATCTATCCTAACCACATTTTCCATTCTGTCCAAGCAGTGTAGTGACCAGTTTCAATCCAGCAGAGCATTTTTACATACAGTGAAGGCAGTTTGCCTATTCCAAAGCTTGTTCAAATCAGAATGCCTCCAAAGCAAGATCACAGGAGCGGTCCACATAAGAGATATGAGCCTATCTCCACAGAAGAAATCAATGCTCAGCCATCTGTGCTTTTCAATTTCCATGAAGTAGGCTGTCTTGATTTCTGCCAGAAGATAGAAGAAGCCAAGAGTTTTTCGCCACTAACACATTTGTGCGCTTTGAGATTCCAGGACAAACACTTCCAATTGGCAGGTCTTGATTTCAAAATTTCCCCAAGGTATGTGTCCAAGGCTACCAAGATCCCGTATCATGGTGAAAAGTGGTTTAAACAAGCTCATCTTGATTTAGAGGATTATAAACCTTTCATCAAGCCCGAACATAGGGAAACTATCACTGCTATTTTCCCTTTTTCCTATCTTCTTGACAGTTATGCTCCACTGATGAAAGCCATAATGAGATATTTCACTTGTGAAGGGAGGTTTAATCAAATTTATGCCTACCATGTCCGCTTGTTGATGCATTTTACCAGAAGCAGGCAACTAAACCTTCCGTACTTTTGGTCCAAAAGCATAGAGAAAATGGCAGCTACTGTCCAAAAGAAGGCTCCACCTCAGCAAATCCCTTCTCTCTTTCATCATTCCTTGATCAAGATTATCTTCTTACACCAGCTGGAGAAGAAGGGGGTTTCACGGGATTTATTCATCAGCCATTCAGATTTTTCCACTGTCCCTCCTGTTCAGGTGTCTCCTTCTCAGCCTGTCCATCGCCCAGTGCCTTTGTCTAGTAGGCCTACACCTAGAAGACTTAGAATGATTACTGGGCAACCAAGTCAACAGGGGGAAGGAGAAGACAGTGAACAGCAGCAGATGGATATTGAGGGACAGCAGCAGATGGATATTGAGGGACAACAGCAGATACAGGATGAAGGACAGCAGCAGGCAGATGATGAAGGACAACAGATACAAAGTGAAGGACAACAGGCCCAAGATGAACAGCCACAGGTACACATTGATGAGCAGCATTTGGATGTTGAGGGGCAGCAGCAGATAGTTGATGAAGAACAACAAGTTGGGCAAGAAATTGAAGCACCTCTTGAAACAAAAATTGGACAAAACATTGATGAGGAACAGCAAGCTAAGGCTGCCATCCAAACAGTGACAAAGGTCACTCCTAGCAAGAGGAAATTGCCCAAAAAGACATCTTCTATCATGCCAAGGAGGAAAAGCGCCAGATTGGCTTTCAAAGGCAAAAGTAAAATTGGAGAAAGTACAAAGCATGGGGGTGAATTAGCTATTATCCCTATCCAAAGCGATGATAGTGACAATGAGGCCCGCCTCCTTGAAAACCTCCTCATTCACAAAGAGGGGCAAATTGAGGTATTACAGGAAGATCTTCAAAGGGCGAGGAATTTCAACCACTTCTTGGAGGTTGAAAACAAACAAATGAAGTTTCATGTAGCTATTCATGAGGCAAGGGCAATTAAGTATAAGAAAGAGGCGGAAAAGGCACAAGCAAGAATTGAGGAACTCATTGGTGAGTTTGATGATGAAGAGGAGGAAGACCAGCCTAGGCGGAAGAGACCTAGGACCATCGGGCTTAGAAAAGCCTTGGAAAAGCAGAGAGCAGAAGAACAAGCCCATTTCCAAGCCTTTCCTCTCACTGCCCTCCTTGAGCAGGAAATTGAGGAAAACAAAGAAGCATGGCTTGAGAGAGCTAACTAGCATTTGGAAATGAAGCTTGAGAGGGCGAACAAGGATCTTGAGCTACAAAGAAAGAGGACTCTTCACTTTCAGAAGCTAAATCAGTTTGCCAGGCGAAAATTAAAGGTAGCACAAGAGAAATTGAAGAAGTTGAAGCAGAAGCGCCTAGCACGGAAGGAAGGGAAAAGCATATCAGCCCTTGATATTTTGACCTCAGTTTCGGAGCATGTTGCTATGGACCCTTGAGGGTCATGCATGCCAATTTTGGGCCTTGTTCGACAACTTTTTGTTTTTTGGCATTTTTTGGGTTTTTGGCCGAAAACTCATAATTTCTCCATTTCAGTTTGATGAGTTGTCAAGGGAGGAGGATGATACCGATGGATGCCATAATTCCATGAGCAGGTCTCCAGCGATTTTCAGGGCATTTGGAGATCATTCGCCCCCTCAAATTGGCGAAAAACACCCTCATTTTGCACGTTCTGCCCGCCATATCAGCAGTCTGCTATTTTCTGGGTTTTTGCACACAGGTACAGTTTTGGATTACTTCCGGACCTCAGATTGAATTGGTTGTAGTTGCGCCGGAAAGTAGACACAGAGAGATTTCCAGCAAGCCCTCATGAGCCTCATTTCGACATCGGGAAGGCTGCCTATTGCATCCAGCAAGTCAGGGGACCTTTTTCAGGCATAAATATGAAGTATTTTTGTAATTTTTGAACTCCAAAAATCTGCTTTTCCCAAATGTGCGTTAAGTTATTTTTATCATTGGGAAATGATGTAAAGTCAATATAATTTCCGTTTTTAGCAGTTTTTTAGATATTTTGTGGGATATTTTGTGCCTTGGGCTTTGCAAAGCCTCAAGGACAAGTTTAGATATTTTGACTTGGCCAATGGGATAGCTAGTTGCTCCATGAGGTTTTCCTCCCTCAAGCCTATTTATTCCATGGTTCTCATTGTAAATCATAGGCTGAACTTGAGAGAAGAATTAATACATTGGTCATATGAGCTTTGAAGAATACACTTGAGTTATGATTTTTGGACTGCCTCTTGGATGCTTTTGAGGAATGATGAAGGATTGTTGATGGATTCCATGACATGGTAGAATGGTATAGTGTTTCTTGATATGTTTTTGTCTTCTAGTTTTCATTCATAATACATATTTCTTGCTGCTATAGATCAGTTTAGATTGATTTTGAGATATGCCCATGGAGGCACCTCAAAATCCCTGAATCTTCATAGCTTGATGTTTTCTTCTTCCTTAGTTATGCTAAAGAATTCTTAGCTGCTCTTTAGTAACTTAAGGTATTGTTGCTAAGTTTTATTCATAAGTTCTATGTATGTTGAGTGGGATGTATGGTTTTCCCTACCTACCTATTAGCTGCCCATAGTTCTGTCCATAAAACTTTCTCTTTGACTGATTTGTTGATCATCTTGTTGAACCAAGGAGGCCTAGTCCCGATCTAGCCCTTTGCCTAAAACTATGAAAGCTTGTTTGTCAAAGTGCTCAATGACTTAGAGACTATGTTTAGGCGTTCCGGCGTAGTTTATGAGTTGTTAGTTTGTCTTATGTGTTTTCCCCAAAGTCTGATAGCCATTTCCCGAAGTTAGAGGGTCTTATACCTCTATGTATGGCCGAAATGTTTGATTTCTATGTATTAATTAGCTCATAGTTACACTTAGCATGATTAATGGCTTGCTATTACATGTTTATGTCTGCTATTAACTAGTTACACTTGAAATCCCTTGTCTTTCACCAACTTGTTGTCCATTTAATCCATTTTGCCCAAAGATCCCTTCTACCGTGAATCAAATCGGCCCTACAACAGCTTTACATCATCACTTCATAGCTTCCTTGACCTGTTTGACCCCATAGCCCAATTTATCTACATCTTGTTATCCAGTTTATGTATTTGATCAATTTTATCCCTCGAAAACTTAAAAACTAAAAAAAACCAAAAACACACTTCATAACTAGCCTAATATCAGAAAATCGCAAGTAAACACACCGACATCTTTTACACTTATAGAGAGAGCCCTCTCTGAGTCCAGGAAGGCTAGGTCCTTGGGCTCCAAAGCTTGGTTTGATGTTACATCGTCATTTGGCTAGCCAATCGGCCAAATCACGGGATCCTAACATAATGGCGATCACGGTGGGACCTGAGTATTAAACAAGCTTAGTTTCCCTTATCTATAGAGACCTTTAAGAATACTATCTGATTGACTTATCCCACTGCTCAGTAACATAGTCACACTCACAGTAGGACCTTCCGAGTTAGTGGCAATCTAAGTACAACTTAGTAACTCCCGAAGTCTCAATCAAGCTTAGTAAACTTAGAGATTGTTTGAAGAGTAGAAAATAGCTCTTTCACCATCTTAGCAAAATGATGAGTCAGTTATAGAAAACTCTTCCAAACCTTGTAGGCACATAAAACTCAAAAAACCCCAAAACACTCCCTTAGATTGGTTTTTGTCAATATTGGTGGTGGACCATACAAGTATACCTCAAAACAACTGACATTCCACCTGGCGACTCCACTAACTTCTAGTAAGCCTTACTATTTTTCAAAACTCTAGGCTACTATCCGATAGACCCATCCCATCGCTCACTAACATAGCGGGAGATGGTGGAACACTGAGTATATAATAGTCCAGCAAACTCTTATAGACTCTTTGGTCCTTTAGGTACCATAAACAAGCAAGCAGCCCATAGACCCATTTTTAGAGTGAACTCTTTTTGTTCTCATCACCCTAGCAAAGTGTTGAAACAAGTCTAGGATACTTTGAACCATAGGCTGCACATAAAACTCAGAAAATCCAAAAACATTCTCAGATTAGTTACTGGTGGTGGACCATAGCTATCTTCACAAAAACAACCCAGTTCCACCTGGCGACTCCACTAATCCATCCCTTTACTTTTGACCATCCTTCGCCTTAGTAGAACCTTAGAAAAATCACCCATCCAGAACATTCACCAATACCATTCTCTCTAAACTCTGGATCTAAAATCTGGCTTCACGAAGAATCAATACCAGATCCCATCCAAACCCAAATCCCCCTATCATAGTAGATGACCCAGAAAAGATTCTGTGGCAAGCTTCTGAAACTGACCATCTAGCTACTGGTAGATCCATCCGTAGAGCAAGATCTGTACCTAAACATCGCACTATCCTACTAGATTCACCTTTGGAACTAGAGTCATCACAAACTCTTCCCAGAAGCAAATCATATAGTAAGATAAACTTCGACGATCTTGAACCCCTAAACCCACCACAGAGTCCTATTAGAGAAGCTTCACCCACCACTCCTCCTGATTTCCAGCTTCTCTATCAGTTTGGCTCCTATCATCCCAGATCTGCTCAAAACCAGATCACTAGTCCAAGTTCATCCGCCACACCTGGTCAAACCACCACTGTTCAAATCACCTCCTCTCAGCCTACTAATCCTCATCTTGTACATCATCCATTAGCTCCAGTCATGGCAGCTTGGTACGCACCTTTGGTGTTGCCACCGCCTTTAGCTCCTCTCCCAAACAAATATCAAGACAAAATCCCACACTTTACTGGAGAAGCCACCACCACACCTCAACAGCATATAAGTAGGACGACTGATGCTTATGAATACCTAGAGGTACAAGACGAGACTGTCAGAATGAGAATATTTGCCCAAAGTCTTGGTGGTGAACCCAAAGCATGGTTCAAAAGCTTGACTCCAAACAGTATCCATGATATCCCAGAACTACATCAAGTCTTGAGAAATAGGTGGGAAATCCGAAGAAACCCCATTCAAATCCTATCAGAATATAACAACCTAAAACGGGAAAATGGGGAAAGTGTCCAAGCTTACTGCACTAGGTTCAACAGTGTATATAACTCCCTACCACCTCATTTCAAACCCCCACTTGGTTTAGCCTTGGAAAAATTCCCTGAGGGTTTCGATCCGGACATGACATATCATCTGAGAGATAAGGATCCCCCTACCTTAGAGGAAATGCAACAAATAGCCATAAAAGCAGATGCTAACTTAGCAGAAAAGAGGGCTAGGACTAGATCAGAAAGGAAGGTCACCTATAGAGACGAGGTCTCCACCTCATCACCTTCCCTAGATCCTAGAATAGATGACTTAGTCAAATCCATGGCCAAAATGTGGGAAAAGATAAATGAAAAAGCTCCTATTAGGGATAACCAGCCAAACCCTCCAATCAGAAACCGAAACCAAAACTTTAGGAGGGAGCAACCCCAAAACAAACCAAGGGAAAATGACCAACAGATTAGGCCACCATTCAATGAAAACTATGTGGAAGAGGATGATAGGGATACAGAACCTCTTGGTGAAAGTCATCTAAACCTCATAGGATCTGATAATGAGAGTGAGGTGTACCTCACAGAAGAAGAACAAGCCTTCTTTTCGCCTGATCAACGTGAGACCAACTATGAAGATCTTGACGACCCTGCCATAGATTTTCAGAATGCCATTATAGAAGCTCACAGGCAATATGACCTTAGAAGTAAAATAAACCAAGATAATGTCAAGAAAGGTAACTCAGATACTGCTAAAGTCCCTAATACCATCCTCAAGAAAGCAGTAGGCAATGACAAAATCAAGGTTGAGAAGACTGACCAAAGCCAAGCTAAAGTTACCCAAACTAGTCCTCTCTCAGATACTCCTGGTACTTCTACCAAAGTCACCGAAACAACTATGGCAAACAAAATCCCAAAACAAGGTCAACAAACTCAGAACATAGACAAGGTCTTAGCTGAAAAAGCTGAAACAAACATATCTAAACTTCAAGTGCCTTTTAGCTTTGAAGGCGAAATCGCTAAGATCAAAATCACCATGCCTCTTACTGAACTCATTGCCCAAAACTCTTATAAATCCCAAGTACTAAAGGTCTTAAATCTAGGGAATGATGCAAACACTGTTAATCTCACTGATGACATTCCTGAAGTATTGTTTGGTCCAAAGGTAGAGGGAAAATTCCAAGAGGGAGTTACTCTTCCATTTTACATTAGCCTAAACATCCATGACCAAATCCTCCACAATGCCATGCTAGACTCCGGCGCCTCGCATAATCTTATGCCGAAGGTAGTAATGGAAAGATTAGGCTTGGAAATCACAAGACCATACAAAGACTTGTATTCATTTGATTCAAGCAGAGTCCAATGCCTAGGTTTGATCAAAGACCTTTGTTTTAGTCTGGCCCAAATACCCGCGAAACATCTAATCATGGATATAGTAGTGGCAGACATTCCTCCCAAGTACGGGATGCTCCTATCCAGATCTTGGGGAGCCAAAATCCAAGGGAATATCCAACTAGACATGTCATATGCCACCATTCCTGTGTTTGGTCAGACCAGAATACTGTACCGCGAATCACACATGAAATACATGATTAGCAGTCAAGATAGGCCAGATAACATTCCAATGTGTTCTTTGCGGTCCAACTTAAACTCTTTCATTATGCATATTGATGTAAACATGGAGGAAGAGTCAGAAGAAACTGATATAGACTTAGATCCACCACATCAGTTGTCCCTGGTGCCTTATGATGAACTAGACACTCAAAATTACCATGATCATGAACAATTGTGTCTTGAGGAAAGTAATTTTCCCCTTTCCAAAGTAGGATTAGAGCAAGAAGCGCAAACCCTTATGTACTATCAAACAAATTGCTCTAGCTTTAGTCAAACACCAGCAGTAACTTGTGGAAATTTCTTCCGGGTAAAAGCTTTAGAAGACCTACACATCATAAACCTGTTTGGAACCCGAGAGCAAGGGAGTTTAATGTTTCTACCATATCTCAAAGATTTACCATCATGTGATCCTCCTACTGCAAATAAAGCTTTAACTATAACCTCCGCAACTCAAAATCTAGAAAGAACGCCAGATAAACTTCTCATGAGCAAGAATGATAGTTGCAATCCTAGCATACCTGAACTACTGAAATTGGCTCATATTCTGTCTTTTCATGAAGAACTTAGAAAAGCCAAAATCAGAAATCTCATGCAGAATACCAATTTCTACAGAAAAGGCAAGGGAAACTACTGTGTCACTACCTTCCCCTCAAAGAACAGTCTTTACAAGAGAAAACACAACAATATGAAACAAAATGAAATAATCAGGGATAAAACAACTGGTCATAGAGTCTGCTTTGATTTTAGGAATAAAACTGCATATCCTTATAACAGAGATTATGTTTTTTCTACTCAAAACCATGATTTACCAATTAAAGGTGCTTTTAATCGTGTATGTTTGCAAGATGATGTTTCAGGTCATGATCATAAGATTCCTTTGCAAAATAGACAACTTAAGGATTTTTTCCAGTTTGCGGGAGGTAGATCTGATTTCAAGTTCAAAATTGCAAAACCACCCAATATCAGAAATCTGTTCATGAAGGCCATGTTCCCAGTTTTAAATTTCTGTATTTTTGCATACCTTGATGATGTCATTATCTATTTCAAGAATTACCAAGAGTACATACATTACCTGAAGAAAGCATATAGTAAGGAAAGGAGTGGAAATCAGATATTCAGAGAGGTACAAAGGGAGGATACCAGGCTGTTTAGAGATTCTTGCATGAATCCCTATGTCATATTAGAGAGAGAAAATTTCCCAAATTTTTCTTTTCAGGAGTTAAGTGGGCCAAGGGTGAGAGGATATCCTTACGAGGATAAGATGCTGAAATTCCGTCATTTCCAAGATTTTTGAGTTTGAAACACTTTCAGTCATTGTACATACCATTGTTTGAAATATTGAAAAAATAGAAAAGTCAAAAACAGTAAAAGATAGGAAAGTCAAAAACAGTAAAAAGCAAAAAAGAGGGCAAGTGAAGATAGAACAAAGGCCCCATGTTCCAAAAAATAGTTTTTCGGAAAGCGAGCAAGTCTAAATGCCGCTACTAGTACTTCAATGTCTTGTTCAGTTATCTAGCCTAATCATAGCTGAGCATGTTTAAATTTATTTGCTGATAAGTTAGTGAGTGCCAAGATAGTCAACATTGTGTAAGATTGACTTATCACAGAGCTTAGATTAGGGAGAGATTCTGGTTCCACATGCCTAAAAACAGAACCAAAGAGAGAAGCGAGGGATGAAAAACACATTGTACATCTTAGCCCCGCTTGTCTAGTTTCCTTTTGTTGCAGAATAACATTTGTGTGCAGCTTGTCTTTTATGCCGCAAATGCATGACAAATCAGACTGCCTAATCTTGATTTGATCATTTTTGAATTTCATGTTTTAGATTAGAGAATAAAATCCTGTCAAACTGCTTAATCTTGACAGTCGATCTAGTTTTAGGTAGAGAAATGAAGGAGTTCATCAGTTTAATCTGAACTCCCGGCAGATATAAGAGTAGAAATAGATAGGTTCATTTTGAAAAAAGAAAAATATGCATTGTCAAAAGGCTGCTAGTTCAAATGCGCCAAAGAGAAGAAAAAATGTTAGGAAAGATAGTGGGGTAGGTAGAAGTATCATTGATGTTAACCATGTTGTCACTTTTCAGAAATAACATCAAGAGAAGGGTAAATTTTGCGCCAATGGATAAGGCACTGGTCTTCATAAGCCAAAAATCTGAATTCTGGACACCTCCTGACGAGGAGCTGCCCTCCCCAAATGGAGCCACTATTAGCCATCAATATTTTTTACATGTTAGTGATGACTATATCTACAGCTGAGTTTTCTAGAAACTGATTTCCTTATGTCAATATGTCATCCAGAAAACCCTCCTAAAACTTTTTTCTCCCTTCTACCTTTTCAGTCCACCCCTGGCGAAATCAAAACCCCATTGTCACTATCCCATCTAGCTTCAGCCTTCTTGATCTGCCCATCAGCTTTAAAAGGCAAATCCACATCTGTTTCAAAAGTCTCCCCTATGTTAGGAAGTGGCGCTTTAAGACATTTCACCCTTGGCAATCATCAAAAAGCCAAAAAGCCTCCATCTGCAACAGACCTACCATGACTGACCTCTTACTTTGCAAATTAATTTGACAAGCAGCCCTAAGTCACGCCACTCACATCCCCTAGATCTCAGCACTGCATAAACCCCAATCTCAAGCTGACTATTAGGTTTTTCACAATGTTCTATGGTTTCTACAAAGGCAAGAAATATAATTTCATCTCATGGAGTAAATGCTTGAATTTACAGTTAGAGGAACAGCTGCTTCTAAATGTAACTTGAGCCTGAGATATGTCTGCAAAACAGAAAGCTACTCATCCAGACTTTACAGCTCTTTCCAGCATGAAAATCACAGTAAGAAAGACACCACTGTCACAGCAAACTGGCAAATTGTCATGGCCCAGAACCTCCTTCAATTACAAGCAGAGGGTTAGGGCGCCTCCTTCATCCACAATCAGAGGGCGCTGGCCAATATTGACTTGGAAGATTGCAAAAATCCAGGTTTGCCTTGAACTGAACAAATGAAACAGATACTCCAGGTTTTATGAATGTGACTGATGATCATAACATGAATAGAGTTGAAATATGCTAGCTCAAAAGAAAAGGGAGTCTGGTCTGATAAAGGAGGTCATCTGAAGCTTTCAAGTCATGTGAATTTTTGAACTTTAGAAAGGCCTGTCATTAGTAAAAATTCCAATCATAAAAAGCCTGTTTGTCCACAAGATCAAATGGAGTAGATGCTGACAAAAATGCCATTACACAGGCAGGAAGAAATTTCTTGGTTTTTCAAAAAGCACTGACCTCCATAGTCACAAAGATTATCTGTCAAGTAATTTGTCAGGAGATGACCAAAGCAAATAATGATATTTCAGTCACTTTCAGAGCTGTGCAGAGAGACTATGTCACTTTGGCTAGGGTTTTTGCTGAAATACAATGATGCTTGCAAGAAGAGATGCTAAGATTGATGTTTTTCAAGAGGTTCACTTACCATCACATCCAGAGAAAAGCTGTGTCAAACAGAGTTGTCAAAAAACCTTCACATACCTTACCTGATGAAGAGCCTCCTCCATGTATGAGCAGATGGCCAAAACCATTGCAAGTTGTTGAGAAACTGATTAATCTAAAAGTGCAGTGTAAGGATACAAAGAAATTGAATAGAAGTCATTGCACAGGTAAATGATAGTGCTTATGATACAAAAGTATTGGTTTTCCTATTCAAAATGAGAATGTCTGTCAAAATGTACCTATAGTAGAAAGGAGACAATATTGAATATATGCATGCATTGATACCACAAGGAGCAGTTTCTTTAAAGGCAATGGTTAAACAGTACTCCACTATCCCTTGCCCAGAAGTCTAAAGGAGCTCCTTTTGAGTAAACAGTGAAGTATAGTGTGAAAGCATGCAACCTAAAGAAGGCGCTACAGTCCAGGGAGAAGCTTGTAAATCACCTGGAAGCAGGGATTGACACCATGAACAAAAAGAGCTTTTGCCAAAGCCTGCTCATCATATAGCCATTAGCAGATTAAGACAGGGTTTCTGGAAATAAGTTTTATTAGGTCTGGGCAGCACTCAAAACCCATGAAGCACTTCACTATTGCAAATTCAATCAAAAGACATCTACAGGACTCTGTCAAACCAAGCTTAAGGGAGGAGACATTTCTGCAAAGCAAGGAGCAGTTAGGTCATTTTATCCCAAGTCATCATCTAGTTTTGAAGAGCTTGGCAAGCATAAAAAGAAATCAGCTACAATGTGGCAAGCATAAGAGAAAAGGCATACTCCACAAGTAGCAGGAGGCATTTCTGCAAAGGGAACAGTCAATACATTTTAGCACCGGTCATTATCCAGTTTTGAGAGCTTTGAAATACATGGAAAGAGAACTAGCAGACAGGGCTTTTTAAATTCCATCACCAAGAAGATATCCCCTTGTGAGCTATTGTTCATTTTGTTCAGAAATTCATTCAGCATATGATCATTGTTTGAATAAGTTTAAAAAGAAGCACAACCTTTTGATTATTCAAAAGAACAAAGCAGTATTCAGGTATTTCATTGACAATTTTATAAAGGGTTGTTATGCATCATAAATATTACCTGTATTATTAAAACACAGTGGCAGAAGTGATGTAGAAATTGTTGAGTTGTTTGTCAAGGTTTAAAGCTCGGGGTCAGAGTCATTGTTCGGGTTTATATATTCAAAATGACAAACCCACTGTTTTAAAACAAAACAGAGTTGAAAACCAACGTTACTTTTCCAAGTTTAAGACCGTTGAAGATTTGTTTTAAATTGATATAAGAGAGTAAGGTCGAGGGAAATATTTTCAATTTCAAAACTGAAAACCAGACCCCGTGCCTCCCTACCACCAAAGCAACAATTTTCGGGTCAATTTGCAGAGCCGAGCCCTGTTGAACGCCGAGCGACACGCCTGGAAACGCGCGCGACGCGCCTGGGAGGGCGTTTGCACTGGCAGTTAGTATTGGCGCGACGCCCCTGTATAAACCAGCAACGTGCCTGTACGCCACCCGACAGGCCGACCCGACAGGCCGCCTGAGTCAGTTTTTGCGCGCCGTTCTTTCTTCAAGGAGTGTCGCGCATGCTTAAGAGCCTCCGGTGTTAATGCAGCCTTTCAAAACGGGTGTTCATCAAAATTGAAGGTATTTTTATATGTTCCCCCATCGATTTCAAGGTTTTGCTAAGTGACAAGAAGGTTTAAAACTTCCGACCTTGTCATTATAGCTAAAAACAGTGTTTTCCACACAGTGAGAAGTGTTGAAATATGATAAAGGGCTGACTGTGTTATTCAAACAAACACCTACAGAGATACTTGGTTTTGAGATTAAAGGCAGTTTGTTTTCAAAACAATCGAAAGGCAGAGGTTTTCCTGTAAAGATTTGTGTTTTGATTAAAGGAGATTTTGTTGTAGAAAGGCAGGGTTTAGGTCTGCAGAGAAACTTTCCACACTGTCCTCAAAGCAGTTCCACATTATTAAAACAGTGAAATGCAACCAGTGAAAAGGATTTTGACATATTTGCTTTGAAAAAAGAGAACTCACATAGTTTTTGCCAAAAATTGTGTGGTCTTCTAAAAACTCTGTCATTTTACTCCAGTCCTGTGTATTGACAGTCTGAGCATATGTATGGTGGTTTGCAAGGGATGCAAGATTAGTGGACTGTTGACACACTTATACAGGGCAAGGTTTTTAATGATTGCAAAGGTTACCATGGAAAGGAGTTAAAAGTATTGAGTGATATCTTAAAACTCACAAGAACAGAGTAATCAAAACATTTCTCCCAGCACACTCTTTCTAGCAGACTGCCCATCTTTCACTGTATTATTTCCTACTGAAGAGTGTTGATTGAGATATTTTTAAAGTATAGGGCCATTTTCTGAAGAGCAGGGTGTTTTGATGGGAATTTAACATTGAGACAGAGATATAAAGGTGGTGGCTGATTTCTTAACTTCACAAGTGAAAGGTGTTCTTTATAAAACACTGTGCACTGATATTTCACCTAACCTAGGTCTGCCCTTCTTTTCACTACATTGTATCATTTTGAAGAGCTGTTGACTGTGATATTTTTCAAGGGGAAGACCATTTCTGAAGAGCAGGGTTTTAATATTTGAAGATTGGTCTTAGAGACACAAATACAAGTGTTGGTTGGCCTCTAACAAATTCACAAGAAGAGTGATTGTTCAAAACTATGCACAGGGAATCTACACAGCAGTTTGTCCCATTTTTACACATGGTACCCTATTAAAAAGTTTGCCTGGCTGAGGTGCATCCAGAGGTAAAGGGCTGGTTTTAAGGAGTGCAGAGGTGGTTTATTCAAAAAACATTGTTGCAATCTATCCTAACCACATTTTCTATCTGTCCAAACAGTATAGTGACCAGTTTCAATCCAGCAGAGCATTTTTATATACAGTGAAGGCAGTTTGCCTCTTCCAAAGCTTGTTCAAGTCAAAATGCCTCCAAAGCAAGATCACAGGAGCGGTCCACATAAGAGATATGAGCCTGTTTCCACGGAAGAAATCAATGCTCACCCATCTGTGCTTTTCAATTTCCATGAAGTAGGCTGTCTTGATTTCTGCCAGAGGATAGAAGAAGTCAAGAGTTTTTCGCCACTAACACATTTGTGCGCTTTGAGATTCAAGGACAAACACTTCCAATTGGCGGGTCTTGATTTCAAAATTTCTCCAAGGTATGTATCCAAAGCTACCAAGATCCCGTATCATGGTAAAAAGTGGTTTAAACAAGCTCATCTTGATCTAGAGGATTATAAACCTTTCATCAAGCCTGAACATAGGGAAACCATCACTGCTATTTTCCCTTTTTCCTATCTTCTTGACAGTTATGCTCCACTGATGAAAGCCATAATGAGATATTTCACTTGTGAAGGGAGGTTTAATCAAATTTATGCCTACCATGTTTGCTTGTTGATGCATTTTACCAGAAGCAGGCAACTAAACCTTCCTTACTTTTTGTCCAAAAGCATAGAGAAAATGGCAGCTACTGTCCAAAAGAAGGCTCCACCTCAGCAAATCCCTTCTCTCTTTCATCATTCCTTGATCAAGATTATCTTCTTACACCAGCTGGAGAAGAAGGGGGTTTCATGGGATTTATTCATCAACCATTCAGATTTTGCCACTGTCCCTCCTGTTCAGGTGTCTCCTAATCAGCCTGTCCATCGCCCAGTACCTTTGTCTAGTAGGCCTACACCTAGAAGACTCAGAATGATTACTGGGCAGCCAAGTCAACAGGGGGAAGGAGAAGACAGTGAACAACAACAGATGGATTTTGAGGGACAGCAGCAGATACAGGATGAAGGACAGCAGCATTTGGATGTTGAAGGACAGCAGATACAAAGTGAAGGACAGCAGGCCCAAGATGAACAGCCACAGGTACACATTGATGAGCAGCATTTGGATGTTGAGGGGCAGCAGCAGATAGTTGATGAAGAACAACAAGTTGGGCAAGAAATTGAAGCACCTCTTGAAACACAAATTGGACAAAACATTGATGAGGAACAGCAAGCTAAGGCTGCCATCCAAACAGTGACAAAGGTCACTCCTAGCAAGAGGAAATTGCCCAAAAAGACATCTTCTATCATGCCAAGGAGGAAAAGCGCCAGATTGGCTTTCAAAGGAAAAAGTAAAATTGGAGAAAGTACAAAGCATGGAGGTCAATTAGCTATTATCCCTATCCAAAGCGATGATAGTGACAATGAGGCTCGCCTCCTTGAAAACCTCCTCATTCACAAAGAGGGGAAAATTGAGGTATTACAGGAAGATCTTCAAAGGGCGAGGAATTTCAACCACTTCTTGGAGGTTGAAAACAAGCAAATGAAGTTTCATGCAGCTATTCATGAGGCAAGGGCAATTAAGTATAAAAAAGAGGCAGAAAAGGCGCAAGTAAGAATTGAAGAGCTCATTGGCGAGTTTGATGATGAAGAGGAGGAAGACCAGCCTAGGCGGAAGAGGCCTAGGACCATCGGGCTTAGAAGAGCCTTGGAAAAGCAGAGAGCAGAAGAACAAGCTCATTTCGAAGCCTTTCCTCTCACTGCCCTCCTTGAGCAGGAAATTGAGGAAAACAAAGAATCATGGCTTGAGAGAGCTAACCAGCATTTGGAAATGAAGCTTGAGAGGGAAAACAGGGATCTTGAGCTACAAAGAAAGAGGACTCTTCACTTTCAGAAGCTAAATCAGTTTGCCAGGCGAAAATTAAAGGTAGCACACGAGAAATTGAAGAAGTTGAAGGGGAAGCGCCTAGCACGGAAGGAAGGGAAAAGCATATCAGCCCTTGATATTTTAGCCTCAGCTTCGGAGCATGTTGCTATGGACCCTTGAGGGTCATGCATGCCAATTTTGGGCCTTTTTCGACAACTTTTTGTTTTTTGGCATTTTTTGGGTTTTTGGCCAAAAACTCATAATTTCGCCATTTCAGTTTGATGAGTTTTCAAGGGAGGAGAATGATACCGATGGATGCCATAATTCCATGAGCAGGTCTCCAGCGATTTTCAGGGCATTTGGAGATCATTCGCCCCCTCAAATTGGCGAAAAACACCCTCATTTTGCACGTTCTGCCCGCCATATCAGCAATCTGCTATTTTCTGGGTTTTTTCACACAGGTACAGTTTTGGATGACTTCCGGACCTCGGATTGAGTTGGTTCCAGTTGCGCCGGAAAGTAGACATAGAGAGATTTCTAGCAAGCCCTCATGAGCCTCATTTCGACATCAGGAAGGCTGCCTATTGCATCCAGCAAGTCAGGGGACCTTTTTCAGGCATAAATATGAAGTATTTTTGTAATTTTTGAACTTCAAAAATCTGCTTTTCCCAAATGTGCGTTAAGCTATTTTTATCATTGGGAAATGATGTAAAGTCAATATAATTTCCGTTTTTAGAAGTTTTTTAGATATTTTATGGGATATTTTGTGCCTTGGGCTTTGCAAAGCCTCAAGGACAAGTTTAGATATTTTGACTTGGCCAATGGGATAGCTAGTTGCTCCATGAGGTTTTCCTCCCTCAAGCCTATTTATTCCATGGTTCTCATTGTAAATCGCAGGCTGAACTTGAAGAGAAGAATTAATACATTTGTCATATGAGCTTTGAAGAATACACTTGAGTTATGATTTTTGGACTGCCTCTTGGATGCTTTTGAGGAATGATGAAGGATTGTTGATGGATTCCTTGACATGGTAGAATGGTATAGTGCTTCTTAATGTGTTTTGTCTTCTAGTTTTCATTCATACTACATATTTATTGCTGCTATAGATCAGTAAAGATTGATTTTGAGATATGCCCATGGAGGCACCTCAAAATCCCTGAATCTTCATAGCTTGATGTTTTCTTCTCCCTTAGTTATGCTAAAGAATTCTTAGCTGCTCTTTAGTAACTTAAGGTATTGTTGCTAAGTTTTATTTATAAGTTCTATGTATGTTGAGTAGGATGTATGGTTTGCCCTACCTACCTATTAGCTGCCCATAGTTCTGTCCATAAAAATTTCTCTCGACTGATTTGTTGATCATCTTGTTGAACCAAGGAGGCCTAGTCCCGATCTAGCCCTTTGCCTAAAACTATGAAAACTTGTTTGTCCAAGTGCCCAATGACTTAGAGACTATGTTTAGGCGTTCCGGCGTAGTTTATGAGTTGTTAGTTTGTCTTATGTGTTTTTCCCAAAGTCTGATAGCCATTTCCCGAAGTTAGAGGGTCTTATACCTCTATGTATGGCTGGAATGTTTTGATTTCTATGTATTAATTAGCTTATAGTTACACTTAGCATGATTAATGGCTTGCTATAACATGTTTATGTCTGCTATAAACTAGTTACACTTGAAATCCCTTGTCTTTCACCAACTTGTTGTCCATTTAATCCATTTTGCCCAAAGATCCCTTCTACCGTGAATCAAATCGGCCCTACAGCAGTTTTACATCATCACCTCATAGCTTCCTTGACCTGTTTGACCCCATAGCCCAATTTATCTACATCTTGTTATCCAGTTTATGTATTTGATCAGTTTTATCCCTCACAAACTTAAAAACTAAAAAAAAACCAAAAACACACTTCATAACTAGCCTAATATCAGAACATCGCAAGTAAACACACCGACATCTTTTACACTTATAGAGAGAGCCCTCTCTGAGTCCAGGAAGGCTAGGTCCTTGGGCTCCAAAGCTTGGTTTGATGTTACATCGTCATTTGGCTAGCCAATCGGCCAAATCACTGGACACTAATAAATTCTACTACTTTCTCCTCGATTTCTACCTTCACAGTTTTTTTTTCAACCCACTTTGTCAGGTATTTTGTGCATACTATGATATACTTTTTATGTCCGGATGGTGGATCAATAGGTCCAATGAATTCCATGCCCATTTTTCAAATGGATCAAGAACCACGTGAGGGTGAAAAGTAATCTCATCCCTTTTTGTAGGCTTCCCCATCCTTTGGCACTGGTCGCACCTGCTAGTGTATCTTCTGGAATCTTGGTGAAAGGTAGGTCAATAGTATCCTACCTGCAAAAATTTTAAGGCAATCCTTTTTGTATCAAATTGGCCTCCACAAGGGCTATCGTGACATGTAGACAGGATATCAAAAACTTCTTCCTCACTCACAGATATTCTAAGAATTTGGTCAGGGCCTAGCTTGAAGATATTTCCCCCAATCCATGTGAAAGGGGCACTTTTTCTAATGATCTTTCCTTTCTCCTTGAATGAGAGATTAGGATGGAAATATCCAGCAATCAAGTAGTTACATATGTTAGCAAAATATGGTGAGAGTGTTGATATAGTGAAGAGATGTTCATCTACCTGCTGGTCATCCACCATTCCTTCTTCATTTGCAGATAGAGCTAACCTGGATTAAAAAATCTGCAGCAACATTCTCCTTTCTAGTTTTATCAACAATGGTTAGGTCAATTGATGTAATAGTAACAACCATCTAATTATCCTAGCATTAACATCTGGTTTTTTCATTAAATATTTGATGGCTACATGGTCAGTGTGTACAAAGGTTTGATACCCAGTGACATAAATTCTAAATTTTTTTAAAGTGTGGACAATGGCTAACATCTCCTTCTCTGTGAGAGTATAATTGAGTTCAGCCTTAGATAAGTTCTTACCAATGAAATAGATTGCATAAGGTAATTTTTCTTCTAACTTCCCTAATGCTACCCCCACATCTTTGTCAAATTCATCTGTGTAGATGTGGAAAGGTAGAGTCCAATTTGGATCTCAGAGAATGGGGGTAGTAGTTAACTTTCCCTTAATGAGCTCAAAAGCTTCTTGACAAATACTAGACCAAGTAAACTCAGAATCTTTGGCAAATAAACCAAATAGCGACGAAGCCATATTAATGAAATCTTTGATGAATCTTCTATAATATCCAGCTAACCCTAAGAAGCTCCTGACATCTCTCTGCTTTCGAGGAGCATGTACCATTTTTATCATAGTTATTTTTCTCGTGTTCACCTGTATTCCTACTAGGGAGATTGAGTGTCCCAATACAACTCCCGCTCTTTTCAGGAATTCACACTTTTCTCGGCTCAGGGAGAGATCCATCTCAATGCACCTTCTCAACACTTTTCCAGAATTGGAGAGAGATTCCTGGAAGTCATACCCATAGGGTGTGAAATAATCCATGTAGATTTCAAATTATTCATGAACTAGCTCAAATAAAATGCTCAAGATAGCTCTTTGGAAGGTAGTTGGGGCATTGCACAACCAAAAGGGTAGGACTCTGTAAGTGAAGGTACCCTAAGGGCAGGTGAAAGTATTATTTTCCTGGTCTCCAAGGCTAATTTGGATCTAGTTATACCCATTGAACCCACCTAAGAAGGAAAATAATTTTTTTCCTGCAAGACCATCCAAGACTTGGTCTATAAAGGGAAAAGGGAAATTCTCCTTCTTGGCGGATTGTTAAGTTCCCTATAATCAACACAAATTCGCCATTTTCCATTTTTCTTTAGGACTGGGAGAAGAGGAGATACCCACTCACTATCTGGTTTAGGATAAATGAAACCTACATCCAACAGTTTCTATAGTTATTCCTTGAATATGTCCTTTAGAGCTAGGTTCATCCTTCTTTGGGGTTGTCGCATAGGCTTGCATCCTTCCTTAATGTAAATATGATGTCTGCATATTGAAGGATGCAACCATTTCAGGTCCTTGTAATCCCAAGCAAATGCATCTAGATTTTCTTTTAGAAGATGGCATAGCTACTTTTCTTCTTCATCTAAGAGGTTTGAGTTAATTTTTATAGATCTGGATGGGCCAAACTCTACAACCTTGGTGGTTTCAGAGGTTGAATCAAATGAATGCAATTCCATCCAAGGTTGGCTCTCAGATTCTTTGAATAGGCTTTCAAGAAGACTATCAGTGGGGGATTGGTTTTAAATGACATGGTCAATGAGTTCATCTTCATCAAGCTATCCCCCTATAAGAACAAAATCTATGGTACAAATGGGGATAATGTTATATACCTCATGTTCTTTGTCCTCCACCATATAAGTAGATCATGATCAATGTAAGGCTGAACTGGAGGATATAATACTAGTTGTTTAAACAAGGGCCCGTTTTTAATAGTCATGTTTCCAGCCCAACAATTGATATCAACATTAGTAGTGGCTAACCAAGGTCTCCCTAAGCTGAGAGGATATCCATTGAACTTGGTTTTGGCTGTAGAACCAGGAAATATGTAGGATACTCCCATGAGTCAATTGAAACCATAACATCCTCAATAATTCCTTTCGGAGTTACTGTGGACCAATTTGGAAGTTGCAGAACTATTATGGTTTTACTCAAATTCCCTTGGATGTTGAGTTTCAACATAATTTCCTTGGTCATGACATTGATGGAAGCCCCGAGATCAATCAGAGTATTGGGGACTAAGACACCATCTATGTGCACATCTACAACTGGACTGTCAGGGTCCAGGTACTTTGGAAAGAGTTCTATTGCTAGAAAAAATTATGTGAAAGAAGAATTTACAAAATTTTATTAGATAGGGGAATCTACCAGATAATCCACCATACTTTTACCAAGTATACTAACAAGCATCATAATTATGGGTCACCCGCAAACCCAAGGTTATGGGTCAACTGCACAAAACCATTGTCATCGAAGTCCCTTTGCTAGGTCGCACATTATTAGTATCAAAGTCATTCACAAGCATTACAAAGTATCTCTATCCTCATATCATCATTTTTCATGGTTATGGGTCATCCAAAAATCCATACTTCATCGAATTCCATTTTCTAAGATGCACATTGTTAGTATCACAATTATTCACAAGCGTTACACGGTATCTCTATCAATGGATCTTTTTTCATCACGATTATGGGTTAGCCACAAAAACCCATTCTCTTCAATGGATCTTCATATTCAACAAAGCATTCTTAGGAGGGAACTTCACACAATGGGGACCATTTCTTCTTAAGGAGGTAGGAATGATCTGAATGGAAATTGGCATCCACCAATGGTATTCATCTACCCATGGTATTTATCCACCCATTAAATTTACCCATGGTATTGTAAATACCATCCACCCATGGTATTTTAAGTGGAATCCACCCATGGCATTCATTCACCCATGGTATTGTAAGTTGCATCCACCCATGGTATTCATCCCCATGGAATTTACCCATGGTATTGTAAGTGGCATCCACCCATGGTATTCATTCACCCATGGTATTTACCTACCCATGGAATTTACCTATGGTATGGTATTGTAAGTGGAATCCACCCATGGTATTGTAAGTTTCATCCACCCACGGTATTCATCCCCATGTAATTTACCCATGGTATTGTAAGTGGCATCCACACATGGTATTCATTCACCCATGGTATTTACCTACCCATGGAATTTACCTATGTTATTGTAACTAAAAAAGGCTATAAGTAACAAGTCGCATTTTGTAAAAGGACAAATTTTCCACCATAATGTAGCTTTCACAGTTATTCTTTATTTTAATAAAAAAAAATCTTGGTGTTTTAGTTTACTGTGTGTTCTCACATTTTTCTGGCATTTCAATTTTTTGGATCTTGGGGGAATGCCCCCAAGAACTGGATCAATGGGAGATAATTGAAAGAATATTTTGTCATAATAAGTAAGCCTCTTATCATAATAATATTCTCCAACTTTATCTAATGATATTCCATTTAAATCACCTACCATTTTTTCTTGCAAAGAAGCAACGAGAATTCATGTCAGAAATTAATAACATACTTTAACAATATAACCAATGAATAAAAAATAGAGTTGTTGTAAACTAAGATCATGGGGCATTAAATAATATTGAACTTTGGTTTAAAAAAGCCAAACAAGAACCATTATCTTACAGGCAAGGCCAAGGAAGGGTCAACTTTTGAAAGCCCTTTCAGGATATCACAAATAGCCACTTGAATATCCAATGTAAACAAAGTTATCAATGAATTGAACATAGTTGTAATTTTATTAACACTTATGGCACCTAGAGTTGGAAAAACCTCTTTCATAACACACAAATTTTCCATGAAATGATCTACAAATCACATTAAATACAATATGTTAATAAATGTCAATTATGGCACATTAATAAACATCAAATATGAAATATAGCTGCAATCTCTGTAAATTATTTTTTCCCATGTAATTTACTCACCATTCTTGTTGATCTTTTTGACATCAAGGAATGGTAACAAACAATCATCAAATTGATTCTCTACAGCCAAGAGATGCAGAGAAATTTTGTAATAGTAATAACATTTACAACTAGAAACAACATGCTATTTCGGCCCAATATTGTCAATGGATGTCCCCGGCTTAGTGATTGAAACTTTACAATTGGCTTCTAACTCTTTCAAATGAAATTTGTAATAATTTAAAATATTTAACCCTAATATTTGAACTAAAATTACATCCATGTTCTAAAACATCACATAAATCCTACATGATTACATTTTAAAATGGAAGAATGTTATTATTCACACAATATTGTATGTTTGAAGTATATCATTACCAGAAAATAACATGAAATAACATTGATATCTGAAATTGAGAATTGTTGAAAACTGAAGTTATGACTTATAGTAGAAATCGTATTGCAAAAGAGTCATCTAAAAATGTAGATGTGCCATCTAAAGTTCTCTAGCTTGTTATACTATGAAGATAGAACTTGCAAATATCACTGATTTCCTTTACATCTCACTCATAAACGCAACTTCTCCAATTGTTCAAGCCAAATTCTGAAGCTCACAAAGGAAACTTCCCTAATAATTCAATCCAAATTCACATGGATCGAAACTAAAGGAACTCTAAATATATTTGGAAGAAAAACATAATTGGTAACCATCTATTTAAGAAGAATTTGTCTCTTATGTCACTAAAAGAATGGATGGACTTTCAAAATTTTCAAACTTTGTATGACATTGAAATGGTTCATAGATCCAAAAATGGATACAAGTGGATATTAAATATCCTCCAATGTGCCTTCAACCACTGGGTTTCTCACTCATAAATTCTCTTCAAAGTTATTCCAAGACATTCAAGGAGGAGGAGTTAATTATTATGGTGTCAAACATGGCTATAGACTTCAATTACAGCTAATTTCTCAAGTTCAAAACTTTATTGTTTGGGGACTTGTTTAGCATCGAGACAAATTTCTTTTGTTGGTTGATGTTGCAAATGAAAGTATTAATTGGATAGAATTTAGCTAAGCATATATTATAGGTCCTTCACATTGTGCATTATGTTTGTCTGAATCCAAAACCATCCATCTCGTGTCCTATGTGTGTGAACATACCAAGCAGAGGTGGGAACCAGCCTTTGAGGTCCTACATCACCGAATGAGAATTCCTACAATAGGTATTGAGATTTTTTCTTGAAATAATAGTAGCTATAGAGGAAATATGGAAAACAAGGAAATGTTTTAAAGAGTTTCAACAACCATGGCTTGTCACAATAGAGTTTTTTTAAAATAGAAGCACGTCAACCCTAGGTGTAGCACGATTAAACCACAAAATAAGTTAGCTAATATCGTATTTAAGCCAAGAACAGGGGATATTAGGAACTCAAAATCTAAAAGTAAATGAGGTTAGGTTTCAACAATTCCATATTCGTATTGATAAGTTTCAAGGAACAAAAGGAAGGGAAATTTTAAAACCAAGTTGGCAGCTTCAATTATCTAGGCTAGACTTTTATGATTGGAAACTAGCTCAACAGTGATTAATATTATTTTCT
This sequence comes from Pinus albicaulis, assembly GCA_034641835.2. Classification (NCBI taxonomy): domain Eukaryota; kingdom Viridiplantae; phylum Streptophyta; class Pinopsida; order Pinales; family Pinaceae; genus Pinus; species Pinus albicaulis. The sequence goes on along the minus strand of CM076571.1, from coordinate 918,740,517 downwards.
GATGGAACATTCAAATGAAATCCCAATTTCGTTGGCATAAGAGGTATTCTCCAATATCTACGGGAAAAACAAAATTCATTACGCTTAAGAGCATCGGTTTCTGCACTAATAGTCAAGGAGAGGCTTATGTCTTCATATAATGGTTGAAATTGGCCAGAAATCATTCTAACAACTACAAACATGCTTTGATTCTTCTAAAGAGTAAACCAAGACGTAGCTCTCTCAAAAATACAAAATTTCTCTCAAAACGTGGACACTGGTTGATTAGCTAATGAAGCTGTAAAGGAAAAACCTAAAAGATGAGGTGGACGTAGCTCTCTCAAAAATACAAAATTTCTCTCAAAACGTGGACACTGGTTGATTAGCTAATGAAGCTGTAAAGGAAAAACCTAAAAGATGAGGTGTTAAACATAAAAAGATCAATAATGTAGCAATTCATTCCATAGAAATTTGGTTCACCTTCCATTTTCATATTTTTCTTTAGAATCACAGGCGCATAATGTAATAATCTCAATATCAGAGGTTTCCTCATCACTCAAAAAACCGAGGCCCATATGAACCTCCAATATTGGCATATTATTGGAGGTCAAAATGGAACATCACTTAGCGCAAGGGATTTAAATAATTTCAAAAGGAGGCTCCAAAGAATATTAAATAGCTCTCAACCTACAATTCCCAAGGTGCATTCTGCTTCATTTTCATGTTCAATCAAAGGATTCAAGTTAAAATTCAACCCATCTCATACTCCATTTTTTGGATTGATTATCAAGTTCTAGGCAGTTATGTTATAACTTGAGCTTCTTTGGAAACCTAGTGACCCTCTTCTCTATTTAAATGGTATTGTATGGCCACCATTGCATACTATGCTTCCAAGAAAGAGAAGTATTTATCAATGCATTCCATATAAATTCATCCCACCCTCCATTTTAATAATTTTAAAATTCAACCCATCTCATACTCTATTTTCTAGATTGATTATCAAGTTTTGGGAAGTGCGCTTGAGCTTCTTTGGAATCCTAGAGATCCTCTTCTCTTCCTCATTGATATTTTATGGACTCAATTACATCCTCTACTTCCAATAAAGGGCTTTGTAAAGGATTTTTCAAAAATTTCAAAGAAATTCATCCCACCCTCCATTTTAATATTTCTTCTATGGAATCACAGGTTCATCGCAAAATAATCCCAATAGCAAATTTTTCCTTCATCGCTCAACGACCTGAGACCCATATGAACTCGCAATGTTAAATTATTGGAGATTAAAATGGAACATCACCCAACATAATTGGGTTGAGTCATTTCAAAAATAGGTTTCACAGAAGATGCAGGAGCTCTTGTTCCCAAATTACCAAGGTGCACTCTACTTCATTTTTGTGTTCAAGTAAAGGGTTCAAGTTAAGATTCAACCCGCATCTCATAATATATTTTCTGGATGAATTCTCAAGTTCTAGGAAGCTTTGTTACCATCATAGCTTCTTTGGAATTCTAGTAACCCTCTTCTTTGTTTCACTTATCTTTTGTGGGCTCCATTGCACCCTCTACTTCCAAGAAAGAGCTTTATCTCAGGTTCTCCTTGGCTTACACTTCTATACTGTGTAGAATTAACCTTTGAATTCTTTAACTCACTTATTTCACTTTTCTCCGAACTTATTTGAAGAATCAATAATAAACATGACTATTCAAAAAATCCAAATAAGTTTTAACTGCATTAGGATTCAAATAAAGAAAACAAAGACACTCTTCGAGCCACAAAAATAAGCAAGAAAGAGGTCTCAGATGTCACAGTGATATGAACTTAGAAGCTGCATAGAATGAGGAAAATTTAGAAAATTATTATGTACAAAATATATTTGGTAAATTAAAATAAGTGGACCTGGAAACAAAACACTCTAGGAAACGAATGGAAGAGGCAATCCGATGCCGTATATTTTAGTTATTAAATCATTACAAAGTTCTACTGATATTAGGTTTACTTCCACAATACCTACGCTAGTTATAAATGTTGAATATTGAGAGACTTCATTAATAGTTTTTTTAATCTGGAAATTATGGAAAATGAAATGACATATTGTTGAGCTCAAGTACAACAATTTGATTACTATTACAGAAGTTCACCAAATTCTATGAAAAAAAAAGCTAGTTAGTAATAATTTGGACATTCCATTTTCCAAAACACATCAATAAATTAAAAAAATGGATGACCATGGAATCCATAAACAGACTACCTATGACCTACACAAAGGGAAGTTGACGGGATAAGAGAGAGAAATCCTATTGGAAGCTCAAAAAAAAGGATAAAATAGAAAATTAGTGGTGTTCACATGGTGTGCCATAAATTCTTATGAGATAGGGAAGTAAATTAAATACACTTGTTCAAAATATGAAGAAGTTTTCTTCGCATAAGCATTTTTTCGTGAGTTATCAATACAATTAACATTGTACAATTTATGTCTTCCCATCTACTCTCATCATCATAAGGACTAGAGCACTGAATTGCAAGTGTGCTCTCTTCATAGTATTGGTGCTAAAGCATAACTCTTCATCATAATATCAGTGCTAGTGCTAGTATCACTCTTCTTCAAATCTCAGTGATTTCCTTTGCATATGAACATGCACTTCTTATAAATAAAAAAATTATATTTGTGCTTGAATAATAGTCTGAACTACCTAGAGGAATTTTTTAAACCTAGGGTTAAGGCATTCTCAGAACTGAGTTCTTCTCCACATATTGGTACCCTTACACATGTTGATGAATATTAAAATATGGAAACATAGCTTCTACTCATGTGATTCTAGATCTACACACAGATTAGTCTTGTTACCCATGAATTATGAAAGGAATATGATAGTAGTCATAGAAAATTATGCAATAAGAAAAAAAAAATCATCTTCAAAGAAAACAAACATATTTTCTTTTAGCCTTGGCATCAAAAGTGTAATTTCATAGAAGGAATTTTGTTCCCATGTCAATGGGTCTCCTAAGATGAATGTGTTAGTGTCAGTCTTTGCAGCCTTCCTCCAGTGATCAAACATGCTCTTACAAGGTGATTTTAAGGTGTCAAGGTCAAATTTTGTCATTTAAGGGAGTCTTCAAGCAAAATTTGGTCACTAGGTATTAGGTCTAGGGTTTGTTTTCACTCTTTTCAAAGTTGTCCAAATGTCGGTCCATGTCACCATTCAGATGAGTGTACCATCATTCAGAGGGTTGTCATCATCATGTCAAGTTTCACTGGGTCATTTTACACCTTGTTCATGCTTCAGTTGCGCCTAGGTAAGGTTCATTTCCCTCTCTTAGGGTTTTGAAGGTAATTTCTCTTAGATGGTCAAATCATCAGCAAAACTTGTATCCTGATGTTCATACACCTTCCCCTATCCTTAATTTACCTTATTAAACACTTCCCATCACTGAGATCCCCCAAATTCCTCATTTTTGCACAAACCCTAGTTTCTCGCTACAACTTGGCAATTTTCTAGGCTAGGCCTGTGTTTTGCCCTTTTGGACCCCTTCCCCTCACTCAATATTTGAAATTCCACTTTCTCCTGCTTCCTAACATCCCTCCCTACTTCCCAAAATTTTCTCAAGAATTTAGAAGCCCCTTATCCCCTTCATTTCGCTTCATTTCGACAAATCCCTTGTTCCACACATCGGGATAGGTTTCACTCCAATGATGTTTCTGAGCAATAAAAGATGAATTTTGGAAAACTGAGAGAGGTTTTTGTCCAAAATAGGCCAAGGAAGAAAAACCTCCTTCACTGTTTACACAGGTGTCATGGTTTTAGAAAAATGTCAAACATTCAGTTGCATCAGGAGAATTGATGCACCTCTGAAGTGACCTTGGGAAAATAAATATTTCTCCTATCTTGGTTGGCCAAATGACTTTATTGATGAGTCAAATGATAACTAGACACAAATATATTTCCAATGAGCTATCATGAGCTCAATTTTGAGTTGAGGAAGACCTTCAAAAGTTGACTGCAACAACACTCTGCCTTGAGGCAGCCTCATTTTGCACATTTTGACCAGTATTGGGATATTTGATTTTTGACAGGGAAAATAAACTCCAAATTGAAAAATTTCAGTTGGGTTGGAAAGTAGACTCAATAATATTTCCAACGAGCTATGCCTCGCCCAATTTGGACACCCGGAAGGCCTCCAAAAGCCTCCTGAAAAAGGGCACTACACATTGGGTTTGTGGCGCGACACATAGAGCTGCAAACCCAATTTTACCATAAACTTCTCCAAATTTTCTAAATGTGCTCAAATATGTGGTGTGCAATGAGAAAAATAAGAGGTGTGAGGAGTGAAGGAAGAAGCTTGGAGGTAAAACTGGGCAAAGTTGGGTGCGCGGCGCATTGGGCAGCCAGCGCGACGCACTGGGCAGGCGCGGCGCTTTGGGTCGGCCGCCACAGTGTAAAACTACACTGGTGCGGTGAATTGGAGGGGTGCGGCGCATTGGGTTGACTGCACGTCGCACAGGCCCGAAATGCTAATTTTTTCCATTGCTTCCAAATTCTTGAACCGACTCGGTCCTTCTTGCTCCAAGTAAGTTCATATGATCTTCTACTACCTATAAACCCATGCTTGGTGTTATTATATGATTGATTATGAGAATTTGAATACACAAAAGTCAAACCCTATCATTTTGTTGAGAATTGCTCCCTTAGGGTTTTGAAGTTGGTGTTTTAAAATTGGCTTTGGTGCCAAACGTTTTCACCTCCCCACCTTATTTTTTCCATTTCCCATCACTGTTATCTCATCACTACAGTTTATCCTCCATCCCCTTACATCCTTAAAGCCTATCTCCCTATCCCTAAAGTCATTTCATTTCCTATCATTCCCATTTCCCATTTCACTTGATTATAGCCCATCACTTTCATTACCCCATTCCTCCATATTCCCTCCCATTTGACACATATTTGGCAATAAATCAAAGACACAAAAGTTCTCATTATCATACAAGACAACACAAACCTTGCAAATTCTCATGGAGACGAATACTTCTTATGACCAAGACAGTGACTCTACAACTGAATTGCAAGCACCAAGGAGGCATTAAAGCGTCACAAAAGGCATGTTAAACTCCAAATCTTGGCTGAATCTTCTTTGGCCTAACATAGTGCTTGATGGTGGACATTCAGCCCAAATTTCAAGAAATTTGGGAAACTTTTTGTCAATTGTGAATTTTTTGGCTGAAACACAGATTTTCCTGCCCGACGCGTAGCACTACTTGGCGTGCACTTATAATTGGCAGCTCCTTTGGAGGAAAAATTTTCATTTCTAGATTTTTCATCAAAAATTATGCATGCCTACCCATTACCTAAGGATTTTGACAAGTTTTGGGTTGCCTAAAGGGTCAAAAACACCTCAAAAATGGCCTTTCTGCCACTTTTTGGACACACAAGAAGCAGTGTTGGGAGATTTGATTTTTGGAGGGGAAAATGGCAACCAAATTTAGAAATTCCACTTGGGTCCGAAATTAGACAGGTAGATCTTTCCAACAAGCTATCCTGCGCTCAATTTGGACTTCGGGAAGGCCCTCAAAATTAGCCTCAAAGTGGCGCTACACATAGAGATTTCAGGCGTGACGCATTGGGAATTTTGGCCTAATTTTCACTCAGCAACTCAGATTTTCGCCTAGTTTTGGCCAGTTTGACTTTTTTATCTCCAAATGTGAAACTATTGATGTAACTTGATGTAATTTCATAACTTTGATGTAATTTTGGCACATTTTTACTCATCCAAGTAGATTCATTCACCAAAAAGTGAAATGTAACTGAATGAATCAGTTTCCTATCTTATCGAGGAAAACTGTTTCATTGCCTATTTTCTAGTTCTTAGTTTAGATCTTGTTGAAACAGCTCCTAAACTAGTGAGCTCGACCCCTAGAAGCATGGGAATGAGTTAGGCTTGTCTATATCTTGTAATTCTTCAGTCATTTTCAGAGGTTGGACACTTGGGATTGCTTGGCACTTCATTGTACATTTCATCTCTACAATTTTGGCAAAAGAATAGACCAGGGTTTGCAGCACTCTTTGGGATCCATGTGGCTCTGTGTTTTGATGGTGTGTTTCTCTATGTGATTGTAAGTTGATTGATGTTTATGTGTATCATTTCCCTTCTCCTTTCTTCTTAAATTAAACAAATGAGTGATAAAGGTGGAATTCATTAGATTGCTTTGCTCTGCCTTCAGTTTTGTGTAATTTTCCATGTTTTCATCTGTTTGAAGAGGATTCTTGAAAGCCTCTTTCCCTCTTCAGCTCCTCACTGGTCTCAACTATCCATACATTCAATTTCAAAGCATCAAAACAATTGCCTTCCTTGCCCCATTCAGAACTCTGCAAAAACTAGGCCTCATCCCCGAACCCAAAACTTCCTTTCCCTTTGTTTCCAAAAAAACCCCCAAAATCAAAATCAAACTCCTTTACTTATATACCTAGCCTAAAATCAACCTTTATTTCAAGTCAACTCAAGCTTTTTTGATTATTTTTGCTGAGATTGACCCAGAGAAAGCCCTCTCCTGATCTGGTAGGGCTAGCTACCAGACTGAGCGTGGTTTGATGTTACCCTAGACTCTGCCTTCCTTCAGCCTGAGGTAGATTTAGGAAATAACAGAATGCATAGGAACCTAGTACATAGACCGTTTTTCTCTTCATTTAGCTGCCCAGGGCTTATTTCCATTTCCAAATATCAATAATTATTTTCCAAGAAAATATAAAATAAGAATAATATTTTACTATATTATAAAAGGTGAAGATGTTGAAATCATGCCACTCACACAAAGTTAAATGAAATAAAATATATTTCCTCAAATCACCAAATATATAAAGAAGACAATAATAATTATAATAATGAAACTAGATCAATGGATTCATGCATGAAATTAGAACTATAATAATTCAAGGGACTAACAATATATTTGACTAAAACGAACTAAAAATTTCAAACTCGACAAAATTCTCTAAACACAAGCAGCAAACAAACCACTAAAATTTTCCAAGATATCAGAGCTAGACATCAACACAATTTCATGTACTTGAATAAGCCCATTGTTTCTTAGTGTTAGCCTTCTTAAATTAGTTATTTATCATTTCATACTAGGACATTATTTATGTGAAAATAAAAAGGTCCCAATGTCATCAAATCTGATTTCATTTCAAATCAAATATCAAATCCAACTTCATTTCCAATACCAATATAAAATCACACCCTTTATAAATATTAACACTTAACCACTTAGACCCCTCAAATTTTCCTTTTCATAGCCCAACCAAAAGATATCCTAGAAAAAAAATTGAACTTTTCAAAAATATAACATGATCATGGAAGACACTAAATACTAAATATGAATACTACTAGATATGCATCAATTCAATCCCCGTTCAATCAACCTTCATGCAACAAATAAAAATCAACAACTCATTTTGTGATTGACAATGCCACATTCTTGTAATCAATAATTATGCTGACACTTGAGTTGCTAGTGTTGTCTCAAAGTAACCATTGCTCACTACCTACAAATGTTGAAATACAGGATGGTGCTAAAGTTAAAGACACAAAAAAAAAAAGATATGGAAAAAAATAGACCTATGAGACTATATTGGTTGAGTGTGACAGGGACACCAATAAATGAGACTAGATAGATTTATAGAATGTGGTAGTTACTAGTGTGTGTCGATTGTGCAATTAGTGGTATGGTGGATAGACCTACCAAGAAGGGATGTTGGTCCCGAGAAAGTATAGTAGGGAGATCCATAAATAATTTATGTAAAAGGAAGATGAGAAGTGTTGTCTTCAAGTTGGATTATGTTATGGTAGAATTTTTTTGGTGATAAGAAGTGATAACAAAATAGTTACATCAATAGGTAAAAGTAGATTCGGGCATGAATTCAACTGACTCATGTTATCTCATCCCTTAATGGTCCTAAGGACATGTGAGGATTCGAAAAACTTAGTACTTGAAATACTTGAAAGCATGGCTGACAAATTACCGACAATAATTTATGCAAAATAATGGTGGGCTCATGCGAATAGGTCTCCTACGATGAATGCGCAGGAACCTAGTACATAAACCATTTTTCTCTTCGCATAGCTACCCATGGCTCATTTACCTTTCCAAATATCAACAATTATTTTCCAAGAATATATAAAATAAGCATACTAGTCTAGTAGATTTTAAAAGTGAAAATGCTAAAGTCATTCCACAATGTGAAAGGAAATAAAAATTTCTTCAAACCACCAAATATATTAAGAAAAAAATAATAATTATAAAACTAGGTCTATGAATCTAAGAATGAAATAAAAAATAAAATAATTAAAGGAACTAGCATAATCTTTGACCAAAAAAAATCCAAAAATCAACGAAATGCCCCAAACACAAGCAACATATAAACCACTAAAATTTCCCAAGATATTGGAGCTAGACATCAAGGTAGTTTCAGGTACTTGAATGAGCCCATTTTTTATTTTCTTTAGTATTGTTAAATTATTTATTTATCACTTAATAATAGTCAAACAGTATCTATGTGAAAAGAAATAGGTCCCAACTTCATCAAATATAGCTTCGTTTCCCGTCACAGATAAGATACAAAAAATTTAATGATTAAATATGACATATAAATCTTAAAATAAGACATATCAAAAAAATGTAAATGCAATGTTACAATGAAAAATAAAAAATATAGAACCTATTTTTAGCTGAAATTGAAATATAGTAATCTTTCATTATCAATGGAACATGTATACTAAAATAAGATTCCCCTCACATATATCGAATTATATTATGTCTTAGGGTATTATAATGGGTATAACAATTTCCCAATTCCCATCTTGGTTCTCATTTTCTACATTGTGAACATGCTATTCTCAAAATGAACTATCATCATGAGCCTCCAAAATATTATGTTTTTTATCAAGTTCATTAGAGAAATTTGTTATATTGTTTTCTCCCCTTCTATCACAATTTGATCGCCAAGGATCTAGTTCTCTTTCATATGGAAAATTGTTAATGGCATACTTTGTTACATATAATCTTAGACATGTATCCATATGTTTATCAAGCTTGTTCCTCAACATTTACTTCAAGAATGATAGTGCACTTAACATTTTTGCATCCTCCATTGATCCCAAAATCATGGTTTGACACAAATCTACTAATTTGAAATATTATGATATGTTTTCTTGCAGGTATTGGCTAGCACTTAAAGTATTCCATAATATTGTTATAGCACCATTTTCATTAGGATTATCTAAAAAAGTGTATTGCTTCCACATTGATGAATCTAAAATACATTCAATATTTTCTCCATGTATCGAGACATTCTTGCAAAAGTGGTCTACTAAAAATTTTATCTCTTTTGTTTTAGCACGGGATAAATTTTGGAAAAAAATTATGCCCTTAGCATGCATGGTCTGATATGCATATTTTCAAGTTCATTGGTGAAGGTTAGGACAAACTGGAAGCCGCTTTATCAAAGTTTATTTCAAATGAAATGAAATTTGTTTAAAATTAAATTAAATTTATTTAAAATATAGAATTAATTAATTAATTCTATATTTTTTATATTGTGCTAAAACTTATGCATATTACCCTTATGAGCGATGATATTTGGTTAAAATTGACAGTTCAAATATATTTTTGGACCCATTTAGTGTTTTGAAGTTTAATGGAAGAAGGGGGTACAAAATTGGAAGTTTTCAAATCCAATTCATGACCACGTGGAAATCATAATTTAATTCACACCCCCCCCCCCCCCCCACAATACCACTCACTATGATGGTACCCCTCTGAACTCTGGTTTCGAGTTTTTCATGACAAATGTGGCAGTAGTAAATCTTGTCTTTGGATTGCATTTAATCAGACTCCACCTCAATTCCTTCATTTCCAAGTGGTGAACAATGAAGAACCAGCTCCAAAGTGACCTGCAAGGTGTTTGAATCCTCACGTGGGAGGCTCAAGGTAGTCGGAAGATCAGGCGTGGGTGAAAAAATGTGGATGTCCCATCTATCAAAAATGTCACAATAGTCACGGAGAAAATTCAACATATTCTTGACTAGGGTGTTAAAATGTCCAAATCTCCAGTATTCTCACTTCATATCCATGCCACTAGTTGTTTACACAGGACTTGCAGAGAAGCTCACGGGCTTTCAAAACTTTGTTCTAGATTTAAATGGTAGTGCTGACAAAGAGGAAAGTGACTCTGAAATCATTTCAAAATGAAAAATCCTCTGATGATGATTTTAAAGTCAATCTCAATGAAGATGATGATAATGTTCATAGAGGTAAAGAGCATCATTCGGGATGTGAAACCAAAATCGCAAACAACATATTTCTCAAGCAAGGAGTCAATTTGTAACTCTTCTAATGAATACTCAATCAAATTGAGTGTATCAAGGGATTACTAACAAATATTCAAGGCATAAAATTAGGATGAATAACACATTTGAGTGTTCACTGGTGTTAGCAAAAGGTCTCAACTCAGATATAGATAATTCAATTTTCATCAAACCCACAACCTTTTCATTTGATTGTTCTTATGCTGAAGTTGTGGAATAATGAGTGTGTTGTTGTAGTAGCTTAAATTCTGAGAAATGTTTCACCAAAAGTAAAGGAGGCTTTAGAAGGTTTCCCTATTGGATGATGAGTTCTGTCTTAAGTAGGATGGCACACTTCTCTATTCAAATACTTTATAAGAGTTCCAGCTAACAGGAACAATGATTGTCCATTGGATCAAAAAGTTTCCATTATTATGTAGTGTCCGAGAGTATGTCATTGGTAGTCAAATTTGGGACTCTGGAAAGACATACTTCTGTGTGAAAAAGGTGTACCGTATCCTTCACATCCAAGGCATAGAAAACCAATATGTGTTGACCTATACTATTCTATATGGTGCATTCGAGTAGTGGAATCAAGAAAAGGAAATGGACTATTGTTTTCCTATGAGGTGATCCTATTTCATCACGAAGACATGGTAATCCCATGGGAGATTGCAAAGATTGGAGTCTGTGAAGGAATGTTGGAATTTGTCAAAAATATAGAATGTGGGGTGAATGCCTATATTAAAGAACAGAAATTAAGTCCTCCGTTGTCAAGAATTGCGTCAATGGCAAGAATTAACATAAAGATGCCTGCAGATTTCTCTAGATCATTAGGGTTGCCCTCCATAGAAACAGAGGATGTACATGATGTATAAAATTCATTGCAGGGAAATGGATGGAAATTTCTCATTGTCAGGGGAGTTGTGGCTCTAGCATATGGGCTTGATAGAGGGGTACTAAGTAAAGCATTGATATTTGGAATACCAAGAAGGCTAGGGAAATTTGGGAAAAGGTTGTAATCAAGAGTTTTGTTGTGACTACAATGCATTTTATGGAATAGGTATTCTTTACATTTTTAGAATTTTGGGACTGGTGTAAGAAATTTATATTGGCATTTAATCAATCTCGAGATTGGCTGCAACATTTTGCAGAAACCTCAAGGATCCCAAGACATTTTGCCCCCAAATTGAGGGAAGTTTGGACTTTGTGGGGACGTGGGAAGTCCAAAGTGACACTTAGTGTTTGTTGATGTAGCTCTTGGAAATTTTCTTTCATTACTCGGGGACATCGAGTCATTTTCACCTCAAGTATGCCTCTTTTTTCAACATGAAATCACAGCAAATTCCAGCGATTGATAAATGCCTCCGTTGCCCTTGATTTCAGTTGAATTAATTATAACAAATGAAGGAGGATCAAATCAAAACTAAACCATTTTAGATTAAATTTGAGAGAAGTTATAATTTTTGTTATCAAAGAATCGTTTCTGAATCCATAATTAGCAGCCAAAAATCACACCCAGCAAATTGGCAGCTAAGCACACTCTGTTTGACCTCATTAGCAGCCGAAATTTTTTTTATGAACATAAAGCATCAAATCTCCTTAAATCAAGGAAAATTTATTGGTCAATTATCTCAAAGGCTTCCAGAACGATCTTCTATTTATGGCTCGTCCTCAACATGTTTTTGTCAAGCTCTGATTCAATAATATTGGTTTTTTAAAGAAGATCAAAGTAAATATTTTTTTGGAATTCTGTTGTATTTTCCAGTTTAAGGATATTAGTCAGTAGGAATTTTTTTCTATTTGTACCCTTTCAGTGTTAAAAATATATTTAAGATATATGGCATTATTGTGAAATATATCAAATCTCTATTTTTGATAGAACATAAATAGGTATTTTATAGAAATATCTTAAAATAGTTAATGAAGAGATTTGATCCTCCTAGTCTGTAGGATCTGAATGTAAGGGGAAAATTATAAAATATAGAATGCCATATGGGATAAGGGTTGGGATCTATTGGTAGGAGACGACCAATGTTGTAAGTCAGCTCACAAAGCCTCTTTTGATTAATTTCAGTAACACAATTGTAGCATTACAGGATTCTCGTGTCATTCATGTTAGTGAAGTGGATCTAACTTTGTATATGTGTTTTCACTTTTATTCACTTGCTATCCATAAATTCTAAATTATCCAATAGAAAATTTAGAGCATAATTTGTTTAAAGAACACTTTGTTTCTGGCTTTGGATAATTTCTATGTTTTCTACTAGAAGTTTAGTTTCAGAATTCTTAATTGCTCTGCTACAATCCTCTTTCCTCACCTTTTCTCTCACATCATTCAACAATCTCAAGAAGCCAACAAAGGTGCCTATCCTACCCCGTAAGATTTCAAGTATAACTTGCCTTGATTGAATTAGGTGGCCCATTTCCCTTATTGTTCCAACCAACCATTTTAAAGCCAAACCTCGCACCTATTAACTAGCCTAAAATCCAAAATCAAACAAAGATAAATCATAAAGAGAGACCCCTCTCTAAGTCTAGGAGGGCTAGATCCTAGATTCGAAAGCGTTTTTGATGTTACCTCTGCGGTTTTGTCTTCAGCCTCAGAATTACGAAGCACTAAAATAGTGGATACCATACTGGGGAATGAGGTTTTACATTCCTTAGTAACAATTATCAAGTTCAGATCTAGTTGTTGATGGTGGAAAAATAGTCAAACACAAGAAGGTTGAAATCATCCACCTGGTGACTCCACAAAGTTCAGTTGATCTAAAGACTCCACTGGTAAAAGAATCCAAAATTTTAGAGAAATTATGGTGACTCCATTCCATTATTGATTGTTCTAAAAATGAATTCAAGAATACAATGTAAATATGCTCCTTTAGACAGATCAAAGATTCTAGCTTTTCCAAACCCCACGCCCAACATCGATTGGTTAAAATATCTTCTAGTGTTTAAAGATAAAAAAGGAGATGATGTTGTTATACAGTTATTAAGGTTTTGTATGCAAATTCGTAGGCTTAAAATCAAATTTTTTGAATATTGTCTTATGAAAATGTTTGTGGCGAGTTTGGACGAAAAGGCTAGCTCTTGGTATGAAAAATTATCAGTTGTTAGTATATGTTCTTTAAAGCATTTTCATACTCTTTTTTTTGACAAGTACAAAGAATATTATCCATATTTTTTGCTGGTTCAAAACTGTTGTGATAATTTTGAAAGTTTTATTGAATATCTGGAAGATAATTATGATGATGATCAGTTCATGTATGATGAAATACTGTTGGCTTTAAAAGAAAGACCTTTTAAAAAATTAGAAGCCTTAGTTGAATTTCTTCCCCCCAGGAAGAAAAAGATAATGTATGTTGTCCAGATGTTCTTGAAGGTTCACCAAAGGAGATAATTGTTGCAGTAGTACGAAAAACTGATCAGCTAAAAGTCAAGGAAGAAGTTCAGCCTCCTGAACCTGATCAAGTAGAGGACAACACTAAAAATAAACAGCAGTCTGGTGATCCAGAAAAAGAGGCAACATAGCTTAATTGTCTTGATCAACAAGAACATCTTCAGCAAGCAGTGTTTCCTTCAGATATTAAAGACCAATCATATTTGCATGATGAAGACCATCTCTCAAATTCTCTTTCATGTTGCATCTTATCTCAATTTACAGCCCTTGAATAAAATCATGAAAGTTCTCAATCATTAATTTCTTCCTTGGATGTTAATGAAGTAGCACAACATATTGTTATAAGTCATGTTCCTTCACCCAAAATTAATGAGAGTTTTCAGCTCCCTTGAAAGATTCTATGTAGCAAAGAGAATTATAAAGAGTGCTCAAAGCACTTGACTACAGTTAATAATGAGGAAAAACAATTTTCTCCCTTGTTGTTTGCAGAGAATTATTTTCAACACATAAGAAAAGCAACAATTTGGAATGAGGTTTTTTTTCCTGTTACAAATCATCTAGAAGATTTTATTTTGCATGTTTACCATGATCCTTTGGTTAGTATATTGCAGTCATCAGTGAAGGAATAATTCACCAGGGTCATCAATAGAGCTATTGAATCCAGTGGAAAAGTTAAGTTGTCATGTTTTAAATTCACTTTTCTGCCTAGAGAAGTAGAATGAAAACTTCAGTTGAGTATCCATTTGCTTGATTGGTTACATTGGAAGTTTGTTATTACTTGATATGGAAGTCATTTTATGAGAGTAGAGTAGGTAGATTAGTGAAAATAAGCTCAATACTCTGAGCATGTTTCCAATTTTTAGTTTTAGAAAGATTTTCAGTTTTCAATTCACTTGTGTTCTAGAGTTCAGTTGCAGAGATTTTTGATTTCAGGTTGAAGATTTTCAGCAACAGAGGTTTTGTAGCAGATCAGGTTGCAGATTTTTGGATCGTTTCAATGACCGAGGCATTGGTTTCCAAATTCAGAGATCTAGGAGGACAACATCCCCAGAAGGAGTCGATGTTAGTACAGGATAAATTTTGGAAAATATTTATGCCCTGGGCATGCATGGTCTGATATGCATATTTTCAAGTTCATTGGTGAAGTTCAAGACAAATTGGAAGTGGCTTTATGAAATTTTATTTCAAATGAAATTAAATTTATTTAAAATATAGAATGAATTAATTAATTCTATATTTTTTATATTGTGTTAAAACTTATAAATATTTCGCTTATGGGCGATGATATTTGGTTAAAATCGACGATTCAAATCTATTTTCAGACCCCTTCAGTGTTTCGAAGTTTAATGGATGAAGGGGGTCTAGAATTGTAAAATACAATTCACAAACACGTGGCAATCAGAAGTTAAATCACACCCCCCCTCCCCCTCACAATACCACTCACTGTGATGGTACCCCTCTGAAATTCAGTTGTGGGTTTTGCATGACAAATGCGGGAATAGTAAATTTTGTCTTTGGGGTTGCATTTAATCGGCCTCTGCCTCAATTCCTTCATGTCCAAGTGGTGAACAATGAATAACTGGCTCCAAATTGACCAAAAAGGTGTTTGAATCCTTATGTGGGAGGCTCAAGGTAGTCAGAAGATCGGGTGTGGGTGTAAACAATGTGGATGGCCCATCTATCAAAAGTGTCACTATAGCCATAGAGAAAATTCAGCATATTCTTGATGAGGGTGTTAAAATGTCCAAGTCTCCAGTATTTTCACTTCATCTCCTTGCCACTAGTTGTTCACACAGGACTTGCAGATAAGGTCATGGACTTTCAAAAATCTGTTCTAGCTTTAAATGGTAGTGCTGACAAAGAGGAAATTGACTCTAACAGCGTTTCAAAATGCCTAATCCTACGACAATGATTTTAAATTCAATCTAAATGAAGATGATGATAATGTTCATAGAGGTGAAGAGCATCATTCTGGATGTAAATGAAAAATCACAAACCACATATTTCTCAAGTAAGGAGTCAATTTGTAACTCTTATAATGAAGACTCAATCAAATTGAGTGTTTCAAGGTATTACTGATAAATCTTCAAGGGATAAAATCAAGATGAATAGCACATTTGAGTGTTCACTAGTGTTAGAAAAAGGTCCTGATTTAGAAATAGATAAGTCAATTTTCATCAAACCCACAACCTTTTCATTTGACTATTATTATGCTGAAGTTGTGGAATAATGAGCATGTTGTTGTAGATTCCTAAATTCTGAGAAATGTTTAACCAAAAGTAAAGGAGGCTTTGGAAGGATTCCCTATTGGATGATGAGTTCCATCTTAAGTAGGATGACACGCTTCTCTATTCGAAGACTTTATAAGAGTGCTAATGAACAGGAACGATGATTGTCCATTGGATCCGAAAGCGTCCAATATTTTGTAGTGACCGAGAGTATGTCATCGGTCGTCAAATTTGGGACTCTAGAAAGACATAATTATGTGTGAAAAAGGGTGTACCATATACTTCACTTCCAAGGCATATCAAACCAATACATGTTGACCTATACTATTCCAGCTGGTGCATTCGAGCAGTGGAATCATGGAAAGGAGATGGGTAATTTTTTTTCCTATGAGGTGATCCTATTTCATCATGAAGACATGGGAATCCCATGGGATATTGCAAAGATTGGAGTCCTTGAAGGAATATGGGGAGTTGTCAAGAATATAGAACGTGGGGTGAATTCATATATTAAATAACAGAAATCAAGTCCTCCGATGTCAAGAAGTGTGTCAATGGAAAGAATTAACATAAAGGTGTCTGCAGATTTCTCTAGATCATTAGGGTTTCCTTCCACAGAAACAAAGGATGTACATCATGTATCAAATTCGTTGCAGGGAAATGGATGGAAATTGCTCATTTTTGGGGGAGCTGTGGCTCTAGTATGTGGGCTTGATAGAGGGGTACTCAGTAAAGCATTAATATTTGGAACAACAAGAAAGCTAGGGAAATTCAGGAAAAGGTTGTAATCAAGATTTTTGTTGTGATTACAGTGAATTTTGTGGAATAGGTGTTCTTTAAATTTTTATCATTTTGAGACTCATGTAAAGAAATTTATATTTACATTTAATCAATCTCGAAATTGGTTGCAACATTTTGCAGAAACCTCGAGGATCCCAAGAAATTTTGTCACCAAATTGAGGGTATTCTGGATTCCATGGGGATGTGGGAAGTTGAAAGTGACATTTAGTGTTCATTGATGAAGCTCTTGGAAATTTTATTTCCTTACTTGGGGACATGAGTCATTTTTCCCTCAAGTATTCCTATGTTTTCAACATGAAATCGCAGCAAGTTCCACTGATTGGTAAATGCCTCTGCTTCCCTTGATCTCAATTGAAGTAGTTATAAAAAATGAAGGAGGGTCGAAGGAGAGCTCAACCATTTTAGATTAAATTCGGGAGCAGTTACAATTTTCTCCAGCAAATAAATGTTTCATAATCGATAATTAGCAGCCAAAAATCATGCCCAACAAATCGACAGCTAAGCACACTCTGTTTGACCTCATTAGTAGCCGAAAGTTCTATTACAAACATAAAGCATCGAATATCCTTTCATCAATGAAAATTGATTCCTCAATTATCTCAAAATCCAAACCTCGCACCTATTAAATAGCCTAAAATCCCAAATCAAACAAAGCTAAATCATAAAGAGAGATCCCTCTCTGATTCTAGGAGGGATAGATCCTAGATTCAAAAGCGGTTTTGATGTTACGTCCGGGGTTCTGTCTTCAGCCTCGGAATTACGGAGCGACAACATAGTGGAAACCATACTGGGCAATGAGGTTTTATGTTCCCAGTAACAATTATCAAGTTCAGATCTGGTTGTTGATGGTGGACAAATAGTCAGACACAAGAAGGTTGAAATCATCCACCTGGCGACTCCACAAATTTCAATTGATCTAAAGACTCCACTGGTAAAAGAATCCAGAATTGTAGAGAAATTATGGTGACCCCATTCCATTTTTTATTGTTTTAAAAATGAATTCAAGAATACAACGTAGGTATGCTCCTTTGGATAGATCAAAGGTTCCAGGTTTTCCAAACCCCATGCCCAACATCGATTGGTTAAAATATTCCAATGTTTAAAGATAAAAAAGGAGATGATGTTGTTATACATTCATTAAGGTTTCGTATGAAAATCCATAGGCTTAAAATAAAATTTCCTGAATATTGTCTTATGAAAAGTTTGTGGCGAGTTTGGAGGAAAAGGCTAGCTCTTAATATGAAAATTTATCAGTTGTTAGTATATGTTCTTTAAAGCATTTTCATACTCTATTTTTTGACAAGTACAAAGAAGATTATCCATATTCATTGCTGGTTCAAAACTATTGTGATAATTTTGAAAGTTTTATTGAATATCTGGAAGATTATTATGATGACGATCATTTCCTGGATGATGAAATACTAGAGGCTTTAGAAGAAATACCTTTTCAAAAATTAGAAGCCTTACTTGAATATCTTCCCCTCAGGAAGAAAAATATGATGTATGTTGTCCAGATTTTCTTGAAGGTTCACCAAGGAGACAATTATTGCAACAGTTCGACAAACTGATCAGCCAAAATTCAAGGAAGAAGCTCAGCCTCATGAACCTGATCAAGTAGAGGACAACACTGAAAATAAACAGTAGTCTAGTGATCCGGAAAAAGAGGCAGCAGAGCTTAATTGTCTTGATCAACAAGAACATCTTCAGCAAGCAATGTTTCCTTCATATATTAAAGACCAATCATATTTGCATGATGAAGGCCATCTCTTAAATTCTCTTTCATGTTGCATCTTATCTCAACTTACAGCCCTTGAATAAAATCATTAAAGTTCTCAATCATTATTTTCTTCCTTCGATGTTAATGAAGTAGCACAACATATTGTTATAAGTCATGTTTCTTCACCCGAAATTAATGAGAGTTTGCAGCTCCCTTGCAAGCTTCTGTGTAACAAAGATAATGATAAAGAGTTCTCAGAGCACTTGACTACAGTGAATAATGAGGAAAAACAATTTCCTCCCTTTTTGTTTGAAGAGAATCAATTTCAACACATAAGAAAAGCAGCAGTTTGGAATGAGGTTTTTTTTCCTATTACAAATCATCTAGAACATATTATGTTGCATGTTTACCATGATCCTTTGGTCAGTGTATTGCAGTCATCAGTGAAGGAATAATTCACCAGGGTCATCAATAGAGCTATTGAATCCAGTGGAAAATTTAATTTTTCATGTTTTAAATTCACTTTTCTGCCTAGAGAAGTAGAATGCAAACTTCAGTTAGGTATCCATTTGATTGATTGGTTGCATTGGAATTTTGTTATTACTTGATATGGCAGTCATTTTATCAAATTAGAGTAGGTATATGAGTGAAAATAAGCTCAATACTCTGAGCATATTTCCAAGTTTTAGTTTTAGAATGCTTTTCAGTTTTCAATTCAAGCATGTTCTAGAGTTCAGTTATAGAGAGTTTTGATTTCAGGTTGAATATTTTCAGCCATATTGGTTTTGTAGCAGATCAGGTTGTACGTTTTGGGATCATCTCAATGACCAATTCATTGATTTACAAATTCAAATTTTTGGGAGGAAAGCATCCCTAGAAGGAGTTGATGTTAGCACGGGATGAATTTTGGAAAATATTTATGCCCTGGGCATGCATGGTCTGATATGAATATTTTCAAGTTCATTGGTGAAGGTCAGGACAAATTGGAAGTGGCTTTATCAAATTTTATTTCAAATGAAATTAAATTTATTTAAAATATAGAATTAATTAATTAATTCTATATTTTTTATATTGTGTTAAACCTTATAAATATTTCGCTTATGGGCGATGATATTTGGTTAAAATCAATGGTTCAAAACTATTTTCGGACCCCTTCAGTGTTTCGAAGTTTAATGGATGAAGGGGTTCTGAAATTGGAAGTTTTCAAATCCAAGTCATGACCACGTGGAAATCAGAAGTTAATTCACACCCCCCCTCACAATACCGCTCACCGTGATGGTATCCCTCTGAAATTCGGTTACGGGTTTTGCATAACAAATGCGGGAATAGTAAAGTTTGTCTTCAGGGTTGCATTTAATCAGCCTCCACCTCAATTCCTTCATGTCCAAGTGGTGAACAATGAATAAATGGCTCCAAATTGACCAGAAAGGTGTTCGAATCCTCGCGTGGGAAGCTCAAGGTAGTCGGAAGATTGGGTGTGGGTGTAAACAATGTGGATGGCCCATTTGTCAAAAGTGTCACTACAGCCATAGAGACAACTCAACATATTCTTGACAGGGGTGTTAAAATGTCCAAATCTCTAGTATTCTCACTTCATCTCCTTGCCACTGGTTGTTCACACAGGACTTGCAACTAAGCTCACAGACTTTCAAAAATCTATTCTAGCTTTAAATGGTAGAGATAACAAAGAGGAAAGTGACTCTGACAGTGCTTCAAAATGCTTAATCCTCTGAATATTATTTTAAATTCAATATCAATGAAGATGATGATAATTTTCGTAAAGGTGAAGAGCATCATTCTGTATGTAAATGAAAAATCAGAAACCACATATTTCTCGAGCAAGGAGTCAATTTGTAACTCCTTTAATGAAGACTCAATCAAATTGAGTGTTTCAAGGGATTACTAATAAATCTTCAAGGGATAAAGTCAGGATGAATAGCACATTTGAGTGTTCACTGGTGTTAGCAAAAGGTCTCGATTCATATATAGGTAAGGCAATTTTCATCAAACACGCAACCTTTTCATTTCACTGTTCTTATGCTAAAGTTGTGGAATAATGAGCGTGTTGTTGTAGATGCTTAAATTCTGAGAAATGTTTCACCAAAAGTAAAGGAGGCTTTGGAAGGTTTCCCTATTGTATGTGAGTTCCATCTTAAGTAGGATGACACGCTTCTCTATTTGAATACTTTATAATACTGCTAGCGAATAGGAACGATGATTGTCCATTGGATCAAAAAGTTTACATTCTTTTGTACTAACCGAGAGTATGTCATTGGTCGTCAAATTTGGGACTTTGGAAAGAGATAATTCTGCGTGAAAAATGGTGTACTGTATCCTTCACTTCCAAGGAACAGCAAACCAAGACGTGTTGACCTATACTATTCCAGCTGGTGCATTCGAGCAGTGGAATCATGGAAAGGAGATGGGTAATTTTTTTCCTGTGAGGTGATCATATTTCATCACGAAGACATGGGAATCCCATGGGATATTGCAAATATTGGATTCCTTGAAGGAATGTGGGGAGTTTTCAAGAATATATAACGTGGGGTGAATTCAAATATTAAATAACGAAAATCAAGTCCTCCGCTATCAATAAGTGTGTCAATGGCAAGAATTAACATAAAGGTGCCTGCAAATTTCTCCATATCATTAGGGTTTACTTCCACAAAAACATAGGATGTACATGATGTATCAAAGTCATTGCGGGGAAATGGATGGAAATTGCTCATTTTTGGGGGAGATATGGCTCTAGTATGTGGGCTTGATAGAGGGGTACTCAGTAAAGCATTAATATTTGGAATAGCAAGAAAGCTAGGGAAATCCAATAAAAGGTTGTAATCAAGGTTTTTTTCGTGATTACAATGAATTTTGTGGAATAGGTATTCTTTACATTTTTATAATTTTGGTACTTGTGTAAATAAATTTGTATTTTCTTTTAATTAATATCGATATTGGTTGCAACATTTTGTAGAAACCTCGAGGATCCCAAGACATTTTGTCACCAAATTGAGGGTAGTCTGAATTCCATGGGGATGTGGGAAGTCAAAAGTGACATTTAGTGTTCGTTGATGAAGCTCTTGGAAATTTTCTTTCATTACTCGGGGACATCGAGTCATTTTCCCCTCAAGTATGCCTATGTTTTCAACATGAAATCGCAGCAAGTTCCATTGATTGGTAAATGCCTCCGCTGCCCTCAATCTCAATTGAAGTAGTTATAACAAATGAAGGAGGGTTGAAGGACAACTCAACCATTTTAGATTAAATTCGGGAGCAGTTACAGTTTTCTCCAGCAAATAAACGTTTCAAAATCCATAATTAGTAGCCAAAAATCATGCCCAACAAATCAGCAGCTAAGCACACTTTGTTTGACCTCATTAGCAGCCAAAAGTTTTGATACAAACATAAAGCATTGAATCTCCTTAAATCAAGGAAAATTGATTCCTTAATGATCTCAAAGGCCAAACCTCGCACCTATTAACTAGACTAAAATTCCAAATCAAACAAAGCTAAATCATAAAGAGAGATCCCTCTCTGATTCTAGGAGGTCTAGATCCTATATTTGAAAGTAGTTTTGATGTTACCTCTGGGGTTTTGTCTTCATCCTCGGAATTACGGAGTGCTAACATAATGGTGACCATACCGAGGAATGAGGTTTTATGTTCCTCAGTAAAAAATATCAAGTTCGGATTTGTTTGTTGATGGTGGACAAACATTCAGATGCAAGAAGGTTGAAATCATCCACCTGGCGACTCCACAAAGTTCAGTTGATCTAAAGACTCCACTCGTAAAAGAATCCATAATTGTAGAGAACTTATGGTGACTCCATTCCATTGTTGATTGTTTTCAAAATGAATTCAAGAATAAAATGCAGGTATGCTCCTTTGTACTGATCAACAATTCTAGGTTTTCCAAACCCCATGCTCAACATCGATTGGTTAAAATATCTCCCAGTGTTTAAATATAAAAAAGGAGATGATGTTGTTATACATTTATTAAGGTTTCGTATGCAAATCTGTAGGCTTAAAATAAAATTTCATGAAGATTGTCTTATGAAAATTTTTGTGGCGAGTTTGGAGGAAAAGGTTAGATCTTGGTATGAAAATTTATCAGCTGTTAATATATGTTCTGTAAAGAATTTTCATACTGTATTTTTTGACAAGTATAAAGAAGATTATCCATATTTGTTGTTGGTTCAAAACTGTTGTGATAATTTTGAAAGCTTTATTGAATATCTGGAAGATTATTATGATGATGATTAGTTCATGGATGATGAAATACTAGAGGCTTTAGAAGAAATACCTTTTCAAAAAGTATAAGCCTTACTTGAATTTCTTCCCCTCAGGAAGAAAAAGATGATGTATGTTGTCCATATGTTCTTGAAGGTTCACCAAAGGAGACAATTCTTGTATCAGTACAAAAAAATGATCAGCCAAAAGTCAAGGAAGAAGTTCAGCCTCCTGAACCTGATCAAGTAGAGGACAACACTAAAAATCAACAACAGTCTAGTGATCCGGAAAAAGAGGCAACATAGCTTAATTGTCTTGATCAACAAGAACATCTTTAGCAAGTAATGTTTCCTTCAGATATTAAATACCAATGAAATTTGCATGATGAAGACTATCTCTCAAATTCTCTTTCATGTTGCATCTTATCTCAATTTATAGCCCTTGAATAAAATCATGAAAGTTCTCAATCATTAATTTCTTCCTTGGATGTTAATGAAGTAGCACAACATATTTTTATAAGGCATGTTCCTTCACCCGAAATTAATAAGATTTTGCAGCTCCTTTGCAAGCTTCTCTGTAAAAAAGAGAATGATAAAGAGCGCTCAGAGCACTTGACTACAGTGAATAATGAGGAAAAAAAAATTCTCCCTTGTTTGAAGAGAATCAGTTTCAACACATAAGAAAAGTAGCAGTTTGGAATGAGGTTTTTTTCCTGTTACAAATCATCTAGAAGATATTATGTTGCATGTTTACCATGATCCTTTGGTCAGTATATTGAAGTCATCAGTGAAGGAAGAATTCACCAGGGTCATCAATAAAGCTATTGAATCCAGTGGAAAAGTTAAGTAACCATGTTTTAAATTCACTTTTCTGCCTAGAGAAGTAGAATGCAAGCTTCAGTTAAGTATCCATTTGCTTGAATAGTTGCATTGGAAGTTTTTGATTACTTGATATGGAAATCATTTTATCATAGTAGAGTAGGTATATGAGTGAAAATAAGCTCAATACCCTGAGCATATTTCCAAGTTTTATTTTTAGAATGCTTTTCAGTTTTCAATTCAAGCGTGTTCCAAAGTTCAGTTGCAGAGAGTTTTGATTTTAGGTTGAAGATTTTTAGCCACAGAGGTTTTGTAGCAGATCAAGTTGCAGATTTTGGGATCATCTCAATGACCATGGTATTGGTTTCCAAATTCAGAGATCTGGGAGGACAACATCCCCAAAAGGAGTCGATGTTAGCATGGGATAAATTTTGGAAAATATTTATGGCATGGACATGCATGGTCTCATATGCATATTTTCAAGTTCATTGGTGAAGGTTAGGACAAATTCAAAGTGGCATTATCAAATTTTATTTCAAATGAAATTAAATTTATTTAAATTAATTAATTAATTAATTAATTCTATATTTTTTATATTGTGTTAAACCTTATAAATATTTCTCTTATGGGGGATGATATTTGGTTAAAATAAACGGTTCAAATCTATTTTCGGCCCCTTCAGTGTTTCAAAGTTTAATGGATGAAGGGGGTCTAAAATTGGCAGTTTTCAAATCCAAATCAGGAACACGTGCCAATTAGAAGTTAATCCACACCCCCCTCACAATACCACTCACTGTGATGGTACCCCTCCGAAATTCTGTTTCGGTTTCTGCATGACAAACGCGGCAATAGTAAATTTTATCTTCGAGGTTGCATTTAATCATCCTCCACCTCAATTCCTTCATGTCCAAGTGGTGAACAATGAATAACTGGCACCAAATTGACCAGCAAGGTCTTTGAATCCTCTCTTGGGAGGCTCAAGGTAGTCGGAAGATCTTGTGTGGGTGTAAACAATGTGGATGGCCCATCTGTCAAAAGTGTCGCTGCAGCCACAGAGACAATTCAACATATTCTTGACGAGAGTGTTAAAATGTCCAAATCTCATGTATTCTCACTTCATCTCCTTGCCACTGGTTGTTCACATAGGACTTTTACATAGGCTCACGGACTTTCAAAAATCTGTTCTAGTTTTAAAGAGGAAAGTGACTCTGACAGCATTTCAAAATGCCTAATCCTTCGACGATGATTTTAAACTCAATCTCTATGAAAATGATGATAATGTTCATAGAGGTGAATAGCATCATTCTAGATGTAAATACAAAATCACAAACCACATATTTCTCGAGCAAGGAGTCAATTTGTAACTCTTCTAATGAAGCCTCAATCAAATTGAGTGTTTCAAGGGATTACTGATAAATCTTCAAGGGATAAAATTAGGATGAATAGCACATTTGAGTGTTCACTGGTGTTAGAAAAAGGCCCAGATTCATAAATCGATAAGTCAATTTTCATCAAACTCGCAACCTTTTCATTTGATTGTTCTTATGCCGAATCTGTGCAATAATGAGCGTGTTGTTGTAGATGCTTAAACTATGAGAAATGTTTCACCAAAAGTAAAGGAGGCTTTGGAAGGTTTCCATATTGGATGATGAGTTATGTCTTAAGTAGGATGACATGCTTCTCTATTCCAAGACTTTATAAGAG
Source organism: Pinus albicaulis (assembly GCA_034641835.2). Lineage (NCBI taxonomy): Eukaryota > Viridiplantae > Streptophyta > Pinopsida > Pinales > Pinaceae > Pinus > Pinus albicaulis. The sequence goes on along the minus strand of CM076571.1, from coordinate 918,715,317 downwards.
TGCTAGTGAACATGAATGATGATTGTCCATTGGATCAGAAAGTTTCCATTATTTTGTTGTGACCGAGAGTATGTCATTGGCCGTCAAATTTGGGACTCTGGAACAACATACCTTTCTTTGAAAAAGGGTTTATTGTATCCTTCACTTCCAAGGCATATAAAACCAAGACGTGTTGACCTATACTATTCCATCTCGTGCATTCAAGCAGTGGAATCAAGGAAAGGAGATGGGCAATTTTTTTCCTGTGAGCTGATCCTATTTCATCACGAAGACATGGGAATCCCATGGGATATTGCAAATATTGGAGTCCTTGAAGAAATTTGGGGAGTTTTCAAGAATATAGAATGTGGGGTGAATTCCTATATTAAATAACTGAAATCGAGTCCTCCACTGTCAAGAAGTGTGTCAATGGCAAGAATTAACATAAAGGTGCCCCCAGATTTCTCCTGTTCATTAGGGTCTCCTTCCACAGAAACAGAGGATGCACATGATGTATCAAAGTCATTGCAGGGAAATGGATGGAATTTCTCATTGTCGGGGGAGTTGTGGCTCTATTATGTGGGCTTGACAGAGGGGTACTCAGTAAAGCATTAATATTTATAATAGCAAGAAAGCTAGGGAAATTTGGGAAAAGGTTGTAATCAAGAGTTTTGTTGTGATTACATTACATTTTGTAGAATAGGTATTCTTTACATTTTTAGCATTTTGGGACTGATGTAAAGAAATTGATATTTACATTTAATCAATCTCGAGATTGGCTACAACATTTTACAGAAACCTCGAGGATCCCAAGACATTTTGTCACCAAATTGAGGGTAGTCTAGATTCCATGGGGATGTGGGAAGTCCAAAGCATTAGGGGAATTTTGAGGTCTAAAATGGGCCTCCTAAGGAAATTATAAAATAATAGTAGAAATAATAAAATAAGATTTGATTACATCATCAAATTTTAGAGGGAAAAAATAAAAAACTACTTTTTCAACTTGTATTTTCAACTTATCTCCTAAAATTCTTACTCAAATTTCGAGCGAGAGTACTCATTGGATGAAAAATTTAATTCCTCATCTAAGGAGTACCCATGTTGTATAATTTTGATGGATCCTACTACAAGAAAAATGAGAAATACATGAAAAACGTTATTGCAGTCACGATTTTTCATGTATTTCTCATTTTTCATGTAGAAAGGTCCCTCAAAAGTATGCAACATGGGTAATCCTTCGATGAGGAATTAAATTTTTCATCCAAAGAGTAATCCCACTCAAAATTTGAGTAAAATATTTGGGAGATAAGTTTAAAATATGAGTTGAAAAAGTAGTTTTATTATTTTTTTATTTTTTTTATCTTTTTACCCTTTTACTTAAAAAATGGTGAATCATCCCCCCTGGTTGACTTCATCATCTTGAATCCTATTGGTTCTTATAAATTTTATTTTGGTTGTACATTTTTCTTGGGAGGCCCATTTTAGACCTCAAAATTCCCTTAATGGTGACATTTAGTGTTCGTTGATGAAGCTCTTGGAAGTTTTCTTTCATTACTCGAAGACATTGAGTCATTTTCCCCTCAAGTATGCCTATGTTTTCAACATTAAATCGCAGCAAGTTCCACTGATTGGTAAATGCCTCCGCTTCCCTTGATCTCAATTGAAGTAGTTATAAGAAATGAAGGAGGGTCGAAGGACAGCTCAACCATTTTAGATTAAATTCGGGAGCAGTTACAGTTTTCTCTAGCAAATAACCATTTAAGAATCCATAATTAGAAGCCGGAAATCATGCCATCAAATTGGCATCTAAGCACACTCTATTTGACCTCATTAGCAACCGAACGTTTTGTTAGAAACAAAAGGCATAGAATATCCTTAAATCAAGGAAAATTGATTCCTCAATGATCTCAAAGGCTTCCATAACGATCTTCTAGTTATGAATCATCCTCAACATGTTGTTGTCAAGTTCAGATTCAATTATGTTGGGTTTTTAAAGAAGATCAAATTAAATCTATTTTTTGGAATTCTGTTGTATTTTCCAGTTTGAGGATAGTAGTGAGTAGGCAATTTTTTCTAATTTTACCCTTTCAGTGTTAAAAATCAAATATATTGTAATATATTTAAGATATATGGCATGATTTTGAAAGTGATAAAATCTCTATTTTTGATAGAACATAAATAGGTATTTCCTAGAAATATCTGAAAACAGTTAAGGAAGAGATTTGATCCTCCTAGTCTATAGGATCTTAATGTAAGGTGAAAATTATAAAATATAGAATTCCATATGGGATAAGGGTTGGGATCTGTTGGTAGGAGAAGACCAATGTTGTAAAGCATCTCACAGAGCCTCTTTTGATTAATTTTAATAATACGATTGTAGCATTATAGGATTCTCGTGTCATTCATGTTGGTTAAGTGCATCTAACTTTGTATCTGTGTTTTCACTGTTATTCACTTGTTATCCATAAATTATGAATTATCCAATAGAATATTTAGAGAAGAATTTGTTTAAATAACACTCTGTTTCTGGCTTTGGATAATTTCTATGTTTTCTACTAGAGTTTTAGCTTCATAATTCTTAATTTCTCTACAAAAATCCTCTTTCCTCACCTTTTCTCTCACATAATTAAATAATCTCAAGAAGTCAACAAAGGTGCCTATCCTGCCCCATAAGCTTTCAAGTATAACTTTCCTTTATTGAATTAGGCCTCTTTAACTCCATTGCCCAATGGCCCATTTCCCTTACTGTTCCAACCAACCAATTTAAATCCAAACCCCGCACCTATTAACTAGCCTAAAATCCCAAATAAAACAAAGCTAAATCATAAAGAGAGGTCCTTCTCTGAGTCTAGGAGGGCTAGATCCTAGATTTGAAAGTGGTTTTGATGTTACCTCTAGGGTCCTGTCTTCAACCTCGGAATTACAGAGCACTAACATTTTGAAAATCATCTTTTAAAGTTCTTGAACATTAAAAATTGTTCCAATATTGAGGGTATACCACACATGTTCCCTCCAACAATTCATCTTGAGGAAATCGTTCTCTTATCTCTAATGATAGTGATCCTTCAATTTATATCAAATTTTGTCTCACTAAAATCACAGTATTATCAAATTGGTCTCTTGACATGAGGCGCTCTTTGGTGATTCATCTTGTCTTACTAATATAATGAAAGAGATCCATATACCCAAGCACTCTAATACATAGTATCCCTTTTTCATCAAACACCATAAAAAATCAGTATTTTTTATATTGTAAACTCTATACCAGTAAAATACTCTGGAATCATATACAAATTATCCAATGCAATGCCCGCCAACTTTATTCCTTTTGTTTATTCTATAATATACATTGTTTGATTCTAATACATTTTCAAGAAGACAATAGTTTGATGTGGCAAAGGAATAATTCCATCCAATGTCAACAATGTCTCTATATTTGTTAGTTGAAAAAGAAGATCTTGAGCTTTGTCTACATCGTAGTGATTTTCATACATCAACCCTACCAAATATTTGAACTCACTAAATAGTCTTTGAGTTGGTCCCTTCAATGAGAACCATTTTGTATCAACATCTTTCAATAGTTTTTTTCCATTTGTAACACCATTTGAAAATTGTTGAATCTCTAAAAAGCATTTGGGACTATGAGAAAATTATGCATGAGTCTCACATACAAGATCTTCAACTTTTGAAACTAATGGAAACTTTATTACTATTTTAGATGCAACATTCATCCTATGAGCCATACAATAAATATTAAACATATATGGTGAAGATGATAGTTTTTTTCTAAGACAAGGGCCACTCCTTCGTCCTTGAATTATTGATGCTCCATCTGCTCCAACACATACCAACTTTTTTGAAATCACTAAATGATCCATATCACTTTCAATCAAACTATTAAGAACAATTTCATAAATATTTTCAATTGTAGAAGTATCTCTCATATTTTTAATCATGAGTAGATAGGAATGTGTAATATGTTCATTAACCATATACATTCTCATGCAAATCCATGAAGCATTATCTATAGTCATAACTTCATCAAAAGACAATGCCAAAAACCTAACATTTGCAATATTCTCTTTCAAATCATCCTTTTCTACTTGAGCTAAATACCTTTCCCATTCCCAACAATTGGTTACAAACCAATGAGAATATGTAAAGTTTGACAATTGAAGAAAAGATAGATAGATCATGTGATCTGAATAATCTATCATAGGATGGCCCTTAGATAAGATGTGAAATACAGTGCTCAATTGCATCGTATTAGATAACAAAATTATTTCCATCGTATTTCCAAATAGCGATATGATGGTTCCTCCACTTGCCTTAAGTTTTCTCTTAATTATTAAATATTTCTTGTATTGGGTGAAAATGTGAAGATGGGTTATACTTTTTGCCCTTTTTTGAGAAAAAAATATCATTTTTTTTTATGTTCTTCAACTTTCTGCAAGCCAAAACAATTTTTCTCCTTAGAATTTCATTTTGCAATAAAAAGAAAAGTTGTTATAAATTTTATTAGCTTTCTATTACTTATTTTTTGGAATTTTTTAATCAACATTTGTAATATCCCAAAATGGAATAATGCATGCATTGATACATAAACACAATATTTGAAACACAATAAATGTACATAAATATTATGATCAACACAGATATAGACAAAACAAATGTGCCATTTTATTCCACAGGAGATGATTCAGTTACAACAATGTACAAAATATAAGGTAATCCAGCCAAGGAGATGGCCTAGAATGACCCCGAAAGCATGCTACAACAAGCACTGCGTAACTGGAGAGTTGCACGAGGAAATATTGCATTGTCCCTTCATCAAATGATGAACATGTGACTGCTAGATGAAAGGGAAATTTAGATATATGGAGATTAGGAGCTTTGATGATGCCAATATTCAAGATCTGGGCACTATGATGGAAACCCGAGATAACCCAGAAAGGATTTTCCAAATCTATGAGTTTGGAAAATCACCTTCTTAGGGTTTCACTATACAACTGTTGGGTCTGCAGATATGAGCTAGATCTGATCATATGATTGCTGCAATATGATTTACAAATAGATCTAAGTTTTTAGGGTTGATCCCTCCTTCAGATCTCCAAGCTAGAAGCTTGATATCTTGTCTCTTTTTCCTCCTCCTCAAGGTGTAACAACTGAAGATGCAGCTACTGGGAAAATTGAGTTGTACAAGAGGGAGAGACTAAATGCCTACTAAAATGTGCTGCAATAAGCTCCAGGCTGATGGAACTAGTGATGGAAAGGTGAGGGAATGATCCCTCACAGGATTCCTAGCTGAAATGCTAGAAAATTCCTTCCTCCTCTAGATCTATAATGATGGACTGCACAATCCTTGATGGGACTGTTGCTGATAGGAGGTCAATAACTCTTGGCCTAATTCCATATATGAAATGAGGCTACAATAATTTTTATCTTGAATCCCAAGGTGATAGGAATAATCCTTCATCAGTTCTCCAGCTGAAATACTGAAGACAACCTTCTCCTCCCAAACTGATCTTCAGAAATTGTGTAATTCCTAAAGGTATGTGTAATGCATAGAGTGGAAATAGTGTGTCACCAATGCCTGATGATGAATGGAATCTTAGAATACATTCACAAATTAGGCACACAATTCCCCTATGGGTAAGGGTGGGATTCCTGCTCGGGAACATCCTATGCTAAACAACACTGCGGACTTAGCTAAACAACATAAGAGTGCATGGAATGCCAAATGAAAATTTCAGATCTAAACAGATATCGAATCAATAATACCCAACCCCTATAATGTTTCCTTCATCTTCTTTATATAAAAAGTGAGCCTTCCCAAGCCCTAGCCCACCTCTAAACTGTGTTGTTCATGTGGACATAATCCTTCATGGTTGACTACGCTGCCTCTCCAACTCCTCCATCTTTTCTACATGCAATGTGCACCCTCTACATCATGTGTGAATTAAATGCACTACTTCCTCCATCACTTCATCATGAATGATCTATGATCTCTCATGATATTCCCTCCATGATCTCAGTTGACTGCTTCAACCTCTATGATCTATCTCATTAATGAGATACAATCTCCACTCCTTTCATATTAGTAGTTTCTCCACTACCCTAGTATGTAGATCTATGTTTAATTAATCCACAATGCACATTCACACATGAAAAGTGGATCTTATTCATATTTGAGGATTATGGGTCCCTCCACCCTTTTATTTACTTAATTAAATAAGAAAATTAAGAACTCTAATATTTCAATTATCTTGTGAAAAACTGGGAATATTACAGTCCTCCCCAGAAAAATGTTGCTTGTCCTCAAGCAACCGCAAAAGTAGATGCAAATCCATCTATTCCCCCCCAAATGGCATCCACATAAGGAAGGCCTCCTCCATTTGCTGCATTATTTTATGCATGTTTGGTTCCCAAGAATGCATAAACTGACCTTCAACTGTGTAGTTAGATGTCCTTCTTTCTCGAAGAAGTTCCAAGTGGCAACCATAAGCTCCCCAACATCATCATCAATACATGAGATACATAATATAAAGTGGTTCTTCTCACAGAGGAAAAGCTCCATCTCACAAAACATCTCTTCATCCCATGCTTTATGAAGTAGATTGAGAATTGACATGCCCTCATCCTTAGCCCTGTTGGCCTTGTTGGATCCAAGCATCATTCCAACATTGTGAAAAAGAAGAAATAGAGACATATGGGTAGAAAAATATTTCAAACCATATTCTCCCAAAAGTAACCACCAGATTAAGGCTTCTTGTTGCCATCCTCTATCTCCACAATGCAAGGTGGACAAGCCAAACTCCCCCAAAATAAACCAAAGAAACAAGAGATCTTGTTGCTTTCTCACCTCATCATGTGCATCATGGAGTAAAAACATACTGATAGGCATGTGGAATGTCACATCATCCCAATACAATCAAATACCATCATTACACATCATAAGAGTACCATGCCAAGCTCTACCCAATACAAAACACATAGACATAGGAGATGTCATGTGATGGCAAAACACTCTCAAGGAAAACCAAAGTGAACATGCCTTATTTTTTTGCATTCTATCATTGATACACAAGGCATGAGTCAAATAAATATGAGCTATTGGGTGGTAACCATACTCACCCAAGAGTAGTAAGCACAACCATGCCTCCTTCTTCATTACATGAGTGTTATGCAAGGCATGGATCAAAGAAATAGGAGCCTTTGGGTAGTAACCAAACTCACCCAAGAGCAACCAGTGTAACCAAGATTCTTGCTGGCCCATGTCATATATCTGCAAGTGGTCATGCAACGCCTTGCTTCTCATCCTCGCAAACTCATCCCAATTTGGATGATGAATGATGCTCTGCATAAACATGGTATCCTCCCATTGTAGAATACCATCCTCCTGAAACTGATGAAGAAATTTTCACTTCATGATATGTTGAAGTGCACCTCCAATGAGACCTCTCCATGAGATCTTCTTCTCATCAATGGCCCTCCAAAACCAACAAGGTTCTAGATCTACTGTAGGTAGACGTTTTTCTTTGAGCTATGAGATGCTCATTGAGAAAGAGTCATCTTTAAAGGGGAAAATATTTCCCATCTCAAGATGTATACCATATATCATCTTCTTCTCCATTGCTTCATGAGTGAAGCTGCCATTTGATTGCCCCCAAAAGGAATGAGTCCTCTTCTTCACACTGCTGCTCATTAACAATGATGTACATCTGCCAAGTGATGCATGTGCTATCTCAAAGCAAGGCACAATGCTCAAGTCATAGCCAGCCATTGTACATAGGAACATGCTCATCCCTTTTTTTTGAAACTCCACAGTTCAACTCAAATGGTTGAATGTAGTTCATCAATGAAAAACTAGGATGTTTCTTCCTTCTTTCCTTGAACAAATCAAGGGTCCTCTGTGTAGTGATATGATGTTTCTCCAAATCAACATGGTGTACTAACCCTTGGTTATGCATTGGCTCTGATGGCATGTCCCCATAAGTTTCAATAAGAGGTACTAAAACAATATGAGATAGAAGTGGATTTATTCCTTGGATCAACTAATGTGTGGGAACCTCTTGCAAGGCCACAAGATTTCCTCCAATCGGAACAATAGTCCCTCCACCTGTTGGTAGTGATGATGGTTGTATCTCTACAACTGTACCAACGCTAGTATATGTATCCTCTTCCTCATGCATCTTTTGAATCATGAATGGGACTCTATACGTCAAAAGCTTAAGACCATCTTGCAAATATGCAAGTGTCTCTCCTTCGGATACAAGTACTTATATAGCTAGTGGTGAATGTAGTGACTCTTTGTCCAGAGTGACAAGAATGCCATCCTCTTTTACTTCCTTAGGAAATGTCTCTTTGGGACACATCTCTAGTTTTCTCACATCAAAATTCTTTCTCAACTTGTGAAAGAAATATGAATACTTAGTCACCTTTGCCTGCTCCATGTGACCAGACCACCAATCATTTTCTTCACCTAAGAGATGAAGTGTTGCAATCTTAACAACCTCTTTTTCAGCTACAGGATGTAGCCTGAAAAATGCATCTAACTCTTTCCTCCAAGCCTTAACATTGCTCGAGGAAGATCCATCAAATTTAGGCAAGTGGAATCTATTTTGCCTCTTTATTCTATTGCTGCTATAGGATCCTCTTTATTCTTTGATTTTGAAGAATTGTTGGAGAGTTAGATTCTTCTTGAATGCTCTAGACTGTGCTATGTACTCTTCAAGATACAAAATGAGAGTCTCATGAGTCTCAGGTTCTCTTCTTTCTTCATTTCTATACCATTCAACTTCTTCAAATAAAGTGGGCATAGTAGATCTACGAGGAGATCTATGATCCTCTGTTATTATTTGTTGCTAATAAGAAGTACTAGGACCTTCTTCATCTTGAAACCTTCTAGAGGTTTCTCTTTGCCTTTATTTCTTCATTTCATTGATCTCCTTGGAGAGATCCTTCATAGTTATCAAGAAATATGCAGCAAAAATTAATCCCTCCATTATAGCAGATCTCTACTATCTTCTTTTCTTATGTTGTTAATAATGTCCACAAGCTGAGCCAAAGATCATGCTCTGATACCACTATAATATCCCAAAATGGAATAATGCATTGATACACAAACACAATATTTGAAACACAGTAAATGTACATAAATATTATGATCAACACGGATATAGACAGAATAGATGAGTCATTTTATTCCATAGGTGATGACTTAGTTACAAAAATGTACAAAATATAAGGTAATCTAGCCAAGAAGATGGCCTAGAATGACCCTGAAAGCATGCTACAATAAGCACTGCGTAATTGGAGAGCTGCAGGAAGAAATACTGTGTTGTCCCTTCAGCAAATGATGAACATGTGACTTTTGGCTGAAAGGGAAATGCAAATATATCAGGAGCTCTAATGATGCAAAGATTCAAGATCTAGGTACTATGATGGAAACCCAAGATAACCCAGAAAGGATTTTCTAGATCTATGAGTTTGGAAAATCACCCTCTTAGGGTTTCACTCTACAACTGTTGGGTCTATAGATCTGAGCTATATTTGACCATAGGATGGATGCAATATTATGTACAACCAAATAATAGCTTTGAGGGTTGATCCCTCCTTCAAATCTCTAAGCTAGAAGCTTGAGATATTGTCTCTTCTTCCTCCTCCTCAAGATGCAACAACTAAAGATGCAGTTGTTGGGAAAAATGCACTGTACAAGAGGGAGAGACTCAATGCCTATTGAAATGTAATGAATTAAGCTCCAAGATGATGGAAAAAGTGATGGCAAGGTGAGGGAATGATCCCTCACAAGAATCCTAGCTAAAATGCTAGAAACTTCCTTCCTCCCCTGGATCTGCAATGATGGACTGTGCCATCCTTGATAGGTCTACTACTGATAGGGGGTTGATAACTCTTGGCCTGATGCCAAATCTGAAATGAGGCACTGGGAATTCTGATCTTGAAGCCCAAGGTGATAGGAATAGTCCTTCACTGGTTCACAAGCTGAAATACTGAAGACATCCTTCTCCTCCCAAAATGATCTTCAGAAATTGCATAATTCCTGAAGGTATGTGTTCTGTAAAGAGTGGAAATAGTGTGGCACCAATTCTTGAGGATGAAAAGCAGCTAAGAATACCTTTCCAGAGTAGGCACACAAGTCCCATGTGGGTATGGGTGGGATTCACGCTCGGGAATACCCTGTGCTAAACAAAAATGTAGACTTAGCTAAACAACATAAGAGTGCATGGAATGTCAAATGACAATTTCAGATCTAAACGGATCTTGAATCAATAATACCCAGCCCCTCTAATGTTTCCTTCATCTCCTTTTTATTCAAAGTGAGCCTTCCCAAGCCCTGGCCCACCTCTAAAATTCGTTTTTCATGTGGACATAATCATCCATGGTTGACTACGTTGCCTCTCCAAATCCTCCATCATGTCTACATGAAATGTGCACCCTCTCCATCATGTGTGCATTAAATGCACTACTTTCTCCATCACTTCATCATCAATTCTCTATGATCTTACATGAGATTCCCTCCATGATCTCAGTTGACTGCTTCAACCTCTATGATCTATCTCATTAATGAGATATGATCTCCACTCCTTTCATATTAGTAGCTACTCCACTACCCCATTATGTAGATCTATGTTTAATTAATCCACATGCACACATCAAAGGTGGATCTTATTCATCTTTGAGGATTATGGAGGGAATGGATCCCTCCACCCTTTTATTTACTTAATTAAATAAGAAAATTAAGAACTCTAATATTCCAATTATCTTGCGAAAATTGGGAATATTACAACATTTGATATGTCAACTTAGTGTTTCTTTGAGTGTGTTTTCTTTAACAATCAAAGGATTCATAAAAATTCATGTCCAAACCCATTGGTGTATTCTTTAAAAACTTTGTGTTTTTGAGGGAAAAAATGTTACAACAATCTAGACAGAGTCTACTTCGTTTTCGTTATATTTACGAAACCAACTGATGCATACCATAATTACTAGAATTTTTTGAATTGATTCAATATGAAAAAAGCCCCGCATATTTTTTTTAATATGTTTGCTTTCCTTTAGCAAAATTTCCTGTATATAAGTTAAAAACTAAAAATCTAAAAACTACCCATTACAGACGGTGGACCAATGTAATGCACCATAATTTTTTCAATTTTTTTTACAGTGTATTTTGGAAGATACAGAATATTGATTTCACTGAATCGTAACGACCTTCATAAATTGTTTGCACCCGTTTTATTACAAAATTAATTAAAATTAGTAAATATTTTTGAAATTCCATAAAAGTTATATTTCCTGAAAGTAGATTGAATTCTGCAAATGCTTGTCTTGGTTCCGACAGTTAATTCATAAAGTTTCATGGAGTTTAATCAGTACAAAGTTGAAGAAATGTGTTTAGAACTCGGCTCTGCGTAATTGCAGACGTGTTAGTTCGACTGAACTTTTAAAAAAAGTTCGGCCGATTTTTTTTTTGTCTCGATGGCCCATGAAGTCTAATGACACAAAATTTTGGCCGAGTTTTAACAAAATTTCGAATGAAATTTTAATTGACTTTACACCGGCCGGAAAATTCAACGAAGCCCCTCCAAAAAAACATTTAACGACAATATAAATAGGCGTAAACGGATTCATATTTTCGCATAATTTCACACATTTCTTCATTTGGTCTGATTTTGCAAAGGATTTTTTTGGGCTTAATTTTCAAAGGATTCTTTTTGGCTTAGCATTCAAAGGACATTTTTTAGAGGTATGTGATACATTTTTTGGATGCTTTTTAGGCTTAATTTTCAAATGACATTTTTTTGAAGGTATTTTTTTTTTAGAGGTTTTGGGCTTAATTTTCAAAGGACATTATTTTGGAGGTGTTTTTTTTTAGAGGTTTTTGGGCTTAATTTCCAAAAGACATTTTTTGGACTTTTTTTGGGCTTAATTTCGAAAGGACTCTTTTTAGGCTTAATATTCAAAGGATATTTTTTGGAGGTATTTTTTAAAGTGATATCTTTTAGAGGATTTTTGGGCTTAATTTTCAAAGGACATCGTTTGGAGGTATTTTGGTTTCAGAGACATTTGTTTTAGAGGTTTTTGGACTTAATTTCAAAGGACATCTTTTGGAGGTATTTTTTAAAGTGAAATTTTTTAAGAAGTTGGGCTTAATTTTCAATCGACATTTTTTGGAGGTATTTTTTGAGGGCTTAATTTTCAATGGACATTTTTTGGAGGTATTTTTTAAAGTGACATTTTTTTAGAGTACATGTTTTGGGTTGAAGTAAATCTTTTATAATGATTTTTTTAAATGAGTTTTTGTCTAACTTTTTAAATGAATTTTTTTTGCAGGATTTGGAAGGAAATATTTTGAGCTTCATTTCATTTTTAGAAGACATTTTTTTCTCATATTTTTAAAGTAAGTGTTTTGGACTGAAGTATGAAATTTGTGAAAAAATTTTAAAATGAGTTTTTTCTTTTAAATTAAATCTTTTGTGATGCTTTTTTTAATTGAGTTTTTGTCTAAATTTTTGAAGGAAAATTTTTGAACTTTATACTCAATTTATCTCATAGGAAAATACGAAGAATTTCTAAAAATATAGATTGAAAAAGAGACCACGAGGAACGTAGAGAACGAGGGGAGAGAATAGACAAAAAAAAGAGAGAATACTTCGCTCGAAATAATGAAGGAAAATCAAACTCAGCCCAGAAGTTGGAGAAGAGGTATGTAAATGTAAGTATTATAAATTTTATAGTTAAAATTTTCCTAGTCTAAGTGTGAGCTTATTTTTATTTAATGAACTAATTTGAAAATATTTTGCAATGTAAACGAATATTCCTCAAAACATAGATGATGAGATACCAAATTTTGAAAGAGAAAGTGAAAAAGATATTGAACCAATCATTGAAGATGGTGAAAATGTTGAAAGAAATTCAAGTGAAGAAATTGAATCACCAGGTATGTATATATATATTTTGAACACATGCACGTATTATTGAAATTATACATACTTGTTAATTTAGTTATTTATTGAATATGTAAACTTATTATGTACTATTAATTCGAATATGTATAGATGAAATCAAAATCGATGATGATATGTTAGAAAATGTTGACACTCACACATATGCAAATAAAAAAAGCTTACCATTTTATACGATATCGTGTTAATCACATTTTTTATTCGTACTTCATAAAGGAAAATGTGGCAGTTCAAGCCCAATTTTTGAAAGGTCTCCTAACATTAAGGAAATTAAAACAAGCTATGACTTTATTGGGTATTCGAAAATCAACAAAGGATAAAAGAATGAAGGAAAATGTGATACAAAATATAAATAGTGCTATAAATTCAATTACAATATGTAGACAAAAAAATTTTGAACTTAGAGCAGTACATATGGAAGTGGTTTCATCAAGTACTAAAGAGAATCGCTTGGTAAAATCTATAGCAGGAGCATTACGAACCTCACGAAAAAATTTGCACAAACATCAGAAATTTTGGTTGAAAATAGATGTAAATGATGAACTCGCGTGTTGGACAGCTATTTTCATGCAACAATACAAAGATAGACTTGGAGAAAATGTTAAAAAAACAATATATGAATATTGGAGGAAAAATTGACATGTTTCACCAAAGCAAGGGATGTGATGCGAAGAAGAATAACACGAAATGAGCATGAAGATCATCCAAAACATTTCTTGGACACCACTCAGATAGATTTTTTCAACAATTTCAAAGAAGAGAATCGTGAAATTTATGTCTCAGTCACTGCTTTTGTGAAACAAAAACCATGGTATGTAAAACCTATCACCGTACGCACACTTTTTGTTGTCATTATCATGTGGTATTTCAGTTATATTATGACACAATCCTTAATTTTGGTAGAAAATTTTGGAGAGTTTCACTTCCTCCTTCCACTATCCATGATTTTATATCTCAAATTCTATGTGGAAGAGAAAGCCATGAATTATTTTACCAAAATAAATGTGTTGGTGGTAAAAAATGTCATGATTGTGGAAATTTGACTAAATTTCAAAAAAAGTATCGTACTAATATAATGATCAATCATTTTCCAACATGTAAGTGAGTTGGAAGACATATGAATATATCCATACATAGATTCAAGGTTCAAGTGCTGAAAGGATTTCTTTACAAGAAGAATATATTTTTGTGATATATTTTTTGAGAAATTTTGAGGCAAAAATTTATAAATACACCAAGAATTCCCATAGAACTCGATGGCAGGACTTTCAGTTCAAAAAATCCCATGAATTTTTTCCACTAGGGACCATTTTGTGAGTAATTGATTTTGTAAAAAACTACACATTTGTTCCACAAAAAGAAATTCGGAGTGAATACTATCATTATGACCAAGTCTCCATACTCGTCCATATTCTATATAGACATGCTGAAAAAAATGTTGATCATATAGAAACCACCAATGAAAATCATCATGTTATTAAATAATATCACTTTTATATCAGTGATGATCGTACACATGATACATATTTTATATCACACCATTTTGGAAATATTTATGACTCCTTGAAAAGTCGTGAAATAAAATTCAATGAACGTTGGATATGTTAAAATGGATGCACAGGTCAATTCAAATCTTCACGATCATTCTTTTGGTTGTGTCATCTTCATATGAAAACCTGCATTAAACATTGTTGGAATTTCTTTGAGACTAGTCATGGAAAATGAGAGCATGACGGTGCAAGGGCATGCATAAAATGATCACTTCGAAGATATAAAATGGACCCCTCTGCAAAATGAATTTTGGACACTAAATAAGTTGTTCAATGTTGCATCACTTGACTAATCCATGAGACTAACCGATCAAGGGAAGTGCAAAGGTACATTCAATTTATTTTTTATTTAATTTCTAATTTTAAACAGTGTACATTTATCACAATGATTATCTTTGATGGTGTTTTGATATCATATTTACTTTCTTCTTTGAATTTTCCATATAGGTTTTCTTGGCATATTAGGGTAGAAGACATAGATAGATCAATTGGAAATGATGTTGAAACCATAAAAGGGACTGGAAAATTACATTGAATTAAAACAAAATTATCCACAAATGTGTTTGCATTGGGTAAAAGAAAATGTTCTTGTTTTTGTCATGTTTTCATAGACAACAAAAAATCCAATGATGTTTGTGAAACCAAAATGTATGTAAAATATTGGCAACATACAGAGCTAAATACAAATCGGAAAATGTTTTTTGCAATGTTTGAAGAAATGAAATCAGAGGAGACTACAATATCATCTAATGGTGATCGAGTTTCTGATCTTGTTAGAGAAGGTAACATTTCAGTTGGTTTCAAATGATAGAGATCTAGAAATATATAATAAAATCAAGTACATATATGTTAAATTTAAAGTTATTTTTCCATTTTAATTATGATTTAAATTTAAATACATAATTTTTTTTATTGTGCAAGAGATTTTTTTGTTGTAATTGCACCTACTATCAACGATGAAAATGTGAAGTATTATTTGATGCATTGCACTGAATAAAATATGAAATTATTAGAAAACTATAATGATCATAGGTTTAAATATAAAAGAGGGTTTATTATACTGAAAGGTTATTTTTTCATACAAACTAATCAATGTGGGGATTTTGTTTACTTTGAAGAATATGAACTTGATGTCATAAGTTGTCAATATAGTCACTTGGTATGTGCATCACGCATAAAGTTGATAGAAGTTCAATCAAAGAAAAAATTGAAAATTAAGAAATGGAAAATGTCAAAAACCGATCATGAATGGATCATTGAGGATGAAATTCCATTAGAATATTTTTGATTGAACTTCCCAACAATTTCTTCTCTCTGGATTCATGTTTTAGAACTTTTAGAGCTTAACTAAAAATTTAACTTCCTCGTTATGTTATCTGAGCAAGTGTTTTCACATGTACATTGTTTTGGTACATACACATGAGTAATTTATACATGTGTACACATACACATGTATATTTTATCTGGTCTAAATGATTTCATACTTTTTTGGTACAATTTGTCATAATGTCATTATTGCAAAATGTACATATCTGTGTATCTAGCATAGTTGATATAATGTAAATTCGAAGTTGCATGATTTTTTTTTAAACATGCGTGTCTCTTAGAAGTAAATAACAATATTCATTTTTTACTGCAAAATGTGTGGTACGTGTTTTGTAATTTCCAGTTTACTATCAATTGAAAGTAGCTTTTCTATGTGCATTGATGAAAAATGTTGCACGTACTGGATATATATGTTCTAGAATGCAATTTTAAAATTTTATGATTGTTTGGCACATCTAAGAAGATAGAGAATCTTTTGTTTGTTTTTAGATATATATATATATATATATATATATATATATATATATATATATATATATACATCGATATGTATTGTACTTCAATCATTTTAACATATATTCAAACATGTGCTTAAATAATTTCTATGTACATATATTCATGTGAACTCTTTTTTTTTTGTAAAATAACAACTTGAATTTTAAAAACAAAATATTATATCACAATCACATGCCAAATGTATTTCAACCATCAAAAAGTTGAGTTTTAAAAACAAAACATTATATCACGACATTACTAAACACATGCCAAATGTAGTTCAACTATCCCAAAAAAACAAAACATTATATCACAATCACATGCCAAATGTCTAGTTCAACTATCCAAAACTTGAGTTTTAAAAACAAAACATTATATCACAACATTACTTCACATGCCAAATGTAGTTCAATTATCCAATAAAAACAAAACATTATAACACAATCACATGCCAAATGTAGTTTGACCATCCAAAACTTCAGTTTTAAAAACAAAACAAATTATATCACAACATTACTTCACATGCCAAATTTAGTTCAAATATCCAATAAAAACAAAACATTATATCACAATCACATGCCAAATGTAGTTCAACCATCCAAAAATTGAGTTTTAAAAACAAAACAAATTATATCACAACATTACTTCACATGCCAAATGTAGTTCAACTATCCAATAAAAAAAAAACATTATATCATGAATCACTTGCCAAATGTAGTTCAAACATCCAAAACTTGAGTTTAAAAAAAAAACATTATATCACAATCACATACCAAATGTAATTCAACCATCCAAAACTTGAGTTTTAAAAACAAAACATTATATCACAACATTACTTCACATGCCAAATGTAGTTCAACCATCCAAAAATTGAGTTTTAAAAACAAAACATTATATCACAACATGTGATCACATGTCAAATGTAGTTCAACTATCCAAAATATGGTTTATAATTCGATATTTCCATCTAGAGAGATTCATTTTATATTTTTAACAAGTCTATAAAATGACAACTTGAATTTTAAAAACAAAGCATTATATCACAATCACATGCAAAATGAAGTTCAACCATACAAAATATACAGATTGTGAAAATGTAATTTGAAATTTTCATCTAGAGATTCATTTTATATAAATAAAAGATAAAATGACAACTTGAATTTTAAAAACAAAACATTATATCACAACATGTGATTACATGCCAAATGTATTTCAACTACATCCAAATATACACATGTATGTACATGGTTTAAAAAATAAAATGAGAACTTGAGTTTTAAAAACAAAGCATTATATATATCACAACATGTGATCACATGCAAAATGTAACTATCCAAAATTTAAAATCATTCTTGACAAGAGTAAATGTAGTTTGAAACTATATATATCCAAACAGTAAAATATGTCCAAAATTTGTATCTCACATGAACAATAAAATTATATATATATATATATATATATATATATATATATTGTTACAAGTATCAAATATATAGAGAAGTAAATATATGATTGCATCTAGATAAGACTAGATATAAAAAAGTAAATTTAATACTAGATCTATCAAATATAATGTTGCACACATGTGCATCATCCATCAAATACAAATGGATTTAGTGTCTCTCCCAACAAAGTCACAATCCTTGAGCTATCCTGTGAAGCATGGGGAACCTGTACACAATGTGTACAAACATTAAAATTTAATGTTTTAAAATTGAATGAGAATATAGAACTTCATATTAAAAAAAAAAATTAAAAAAAAAATCATGCAATACCTCATGAGGTTCCCTCTCCATTGTGTTTTGTTGCTCGTCCATTAAAACTTCCTTCACAGGAACATCTTCCAGAGTAAACTGTACAATATATATATATATATATATATATATATATATTAAAAAATTCAAATGAAAATGCATATATAAACTAATTTTCAATAATATTAAAAAAAAAAGTTAAATAGTTTGTTCAAATGATTCAAATGGTGTGGATGTTCCTATCTCCATCATACACTCCATCGCTAGAGTCCGTGGAGAAAAGAAATCATATCCAGGAACCTAAAATTCAAAAAATTTAAAAGTATAAAATAACTCAAGATCTAGATCTCAATTTATAATAAAACTTTTGAACTTCAATTTATAACTTATAACTTAAAAACATATATTTAAGTGAAAAATTGAATACTTGTGATGGTGGATTTGGCACATCTCCTAAGGGTGGCTCCGAAGGAAAATCTCCAAAAACCTAAAATTCAAAAAATTTAAAATAACTCAGGATCTAGAGATCTCATTTTTTAATGAAACTTTTGATTTGGAATATATAAATTTAAAACATATTTAAAAGTGAAAAGTTGTTCATACTTGTTGTTGGAGTGTATTTGGTGCACGTATGTACGAAATCACACCAACATAAGGGGTTTGGTCTACCCACTTAAGTTATTGGTAACGGGTAGAAAAAGAAGTGGAGTGAAGAAAGTTAGTGGAACAAGCTAGAATCATAAGCATACTAGATAGAGAACTAACATGCATATATAAACTAAAAACTAAACTAAAAAAATTAAACATGAGCTTTGAAAAGAGTAAAATGACAAAAATAATACGAATGGTGGCTCTAGGCCCCTCTTATTGAGCATTGTTAGTAATAATAGTGAAAGGTTACCCTCTTTCCAAAGGGCCCCTAGACAATGGGTTCTAGGTCCCGATGCAAGGATGTTTTTATCCCAAGCTTGCCTCAGTGCAGTCTCCCTCTCTCTCTACTGTGTTGGACTAAATTTTTTGGATGGCCAACAATTGAGTCCCCTCTATGCTCAGCTCTAGCTCACACACTGTTGGTATTGCTTGGGAAATTCTGGCCAGCATAACAATGTGTTCACCAATTCTTCATCTCATGGTAGCCTTATATAGGAGATTTTAAATCCTAACTTCCCTCTCTTGGTACATTGTGGATGGTGACCCAAGAGAGGGGTATGATTCATTTGTGTGCTCCAAATATTCCATTGTGTGCTCACTTAGTGTCTAAGGAGGCGTTGGTGGTTGTCCTTAGGCGGCTTCAAGTAAGGGGTCACTTGTCCTTTGCTTTGTGTGGTCCCGGATAGGGACATTTCTCCACTCCTCAGATTACGCACATTTTGGGAAAAAAGGCGCATGGAAGGCACTCTTCATGAAGGATTATGTGTGCAAAGAGAATTTAGGACTTGTTCAAATTTTATTTTCCTCAGACCTTAGAGACTTTTAAATACTTTCCATATTTTGTAATGTCTTCCAGCCCTGTAAATCCTTTTTCCTAATACTAATTAATGTCACCTTCTGATATACGATTTTCCAGTGTTAATAGTTGCCCCCTAATGTGTGAGGTCTAGGAAGAACTATATAGCCAAAATACATTATATTTTCTTTTCTGTATCATGCGTAGAGAGAGAGAGAGAGACCTGCGTGAAGCTTGGAATTGAAAATACCCTACACTAGTTCCAAGAATGACCATGTCCTAAGGGATCCCTGTAAGAAAATACAATTTACAATACATATACAAATCTATATGAGGTGGGCATGTCCCATGCTCATGATGTTGTTGCTAGTTAAACAAATCTATTTGACAGATACATGTTCTTTCTGTGTCACTAATATGGCAGTGATGTTGGCAGTTGTTGACGATGACTGATAATGCCCTCAGGGGAATTTCTTTCTTTGACAATAGATGGAATATGGTACCCATATGCATAAAATTTGTATGTAATATAGATGCGCATTGTACGCATGGGTGTTGGTTGGGACCTTCCCATGTAAGCATTTTTGAGAGAGATGCTTATGGAGGCACGTGTCTTCAACGAATTTGTTGAAGTCGAATGTCAGGAGGATCGATGACATCTGTGGAAAATGATGTCTCCCACAGTGCCACCCGAGGATGCCCCTTGTATGGGGAGGAGTGATCCAAGGTACTGTTTCCTTTTCGTAAAATAGGTGTCGAAGTCGAAAAAAGGAAGTCTCAACCGAACAAGGGGTCGCCGATATGAGGGATCGGGGACCTGGATGTGATGGGTTTAACATAGGCATGTTGGCGAGGGGTGACTGAAAACTGATGATGGGGATTCAGTGGCCCGAGGTCGGAGTATACTAAGCATCTTGGCGGCAGTCATAGTTATATCTCATGGGGAAATCCCTAGAGTTGATAAGACTTCCAGGGTGGGTATAAGCTAGCTATGAATGTCAAGGTGACTTGTACATGGGGGTATAATACTTCGACCAAGGGTGTTCAGGGACTATTTCTGTGGGAGAAAATATGAAATGAGAAGGTGAAGGACGTAGTGCACCATTCAGGGTCTTTGTACACTTACCAAAAGAATAAAATAATGGGGTTTGGTTTGTACAAAACATAGAGACGGGTACCCCAAAACATGAAATTTTTCGCTCACTGATGTTGTGAGGAAGGCGTTTTGCTGAGGGTGGGGGTCCCATAGGTTAGTATCATGTGCGGGGTTGATGAAGCGGATGAGAAAGTATCACAGATGGGATTATGCTGGTGGACGTATGGTGGGCCAAATGCGAGGCACGATGGTGAAATTTTGATCTGCTTGTACAACCTGGTCGTCTCGGAAGGGGGTTTTAGCTTGTATGGTAAACTTGACCTTATGCATGGTGAATTGATTGGCATGAGGTACTTCTTGGACTGAAGTGGTATGGCCATGACATCACTTTTGTTGTGATATATGGTCTACTGCGGGTGACAAGAGCCATGGAGGGAAGGCTCTATCGACCAACAAGGATGTTTATCATGTGCAAGGTGAGGTGATGATAAACACGGTTGGATATGAGGACCCTATGGTTGATTTCTGATGGAGAAATGATGTCAGGGTATGTAGAGTTTACTAGGACTCTATCATGTTGGGGGTAGAATGATACCTTCTCTGGAACTTTCAGCAGATGGCGTTGTGGACGGTTTGTGAGCTTTTCCTAAAAAAACTACTACCTCAAGTGAAAGCATCTTCTTTATAAAATATTATTGAAAGCCATGAGCTTTTAAAAAGAAGATGAGAGAGGGCATACCTACCGGCACTGAAAAAAATTTCGGGAGTGCGAATGTGTGACATCGCCTTCAGGTGTTACGAGGTCCTGATCACTGTGTTGCTATAGGTTTCATGATCAGATAATCTAAGCTCCAACTTTCCCTTGGGAGTTATTACTTGGCTCCTAGTTTTGATTTCATTTGGGTTTTCCCCCAGACTGAGGTCAGGGGGGGGCGTTGTCAGTTACTGCCCCCTATCCAGGATCTCCCATTTTGTTTATTCCTCGGCTTCTTTTTGCAGCATTTGGAGGATTTTCATAATTCTCCTGGTTGTATGGTTGTTGATAAGCCTAGGAAAGGTTGTACTAGATTGACTGGCACATTACGTTGTGCTAGTGGTCCATTCTGTGCGGAGTATGAGGGATATAGGCTCCCTTATCCCTAGTTTCTATATGAGTGTCGAGGTGACTTTCATGATAGCTAAGTTGTGATATGTTCTAAGTATAATAGTATGAGTATCCAAGGTATTTATTACTATTGCCTAGGTGTCCTTGGGCCAATGACCCGATCCAAATTTCTATGGAATCGACGTGCATGGTACTACTGCTTCCTAGGTTATCTTGGGAAAGACCCAATCAAAACATCTATAGGATCGATGCACATGGTACTACTACTTCCTAGGTGATCTTGGTTCAAGGACTCGATCAAACCATCTGCAGAATCTACCTACTTGGTTGTTACTGCTGCCTAGGAGATCTAGGGTGGAAGACTTGATCAAGCCGTTTGCATAATCTACCTATCCAGTAGCTCTCTGAGTATCATGGGTGTTACTACTGCCTAGGTGATCTTGGGTCAAAGACCCGATCAAGCCATCTACACAATCTACCTACCTGGTAACTCTCTGAGTATTATGGGTGCTACTTCTACCTAGGTGATCTTGGGTCAAATACCCATATCAAACTGTCTACAGTAGAAAACGTGCATGGTAACTCCCCAAATACGGATTACTATTTCCTAGGTGACCTTGGGTCAAAGACTCGATCAAACCATCTACAGTAATCAATGCGTGTGATTACTCAAGAGGATGAGGCAACTAGGTTCCCTTGTCCCTAGTTGGTGTATGGTGGCTTTGGGGGAAGAGGGACAAATGGTTGTTGTTCTGGTGACCGTCGTTCCTCCTGTAGGTACAGGATGGTACGAGGTTCATTTCTGGATGCCTGGGTGGAGGGATCATCTTGATAGGATTGTTCAAGGGCATGTAAGGCATCCCTATACTGTGGGATCTTTGGGCAATGATGGGTATAGTGCCCATAGTTGCTGCAGAGAGCGCATGTGTGATTTTTACGCAGTGCTTTTCCTTTACCTTTGGTGGTAGTTTCCTTTTGCGACGTCACGAAACCTGTCTCAGATCCAAGGAGTGGTTTTAATTCATCCATATTTGGACAAATATGGGTAGGGTGACATATTACGTCGCATATGGTGCAAACTGGTGATTCCCATTGAACGGTGGGGGTCACCATCTTCTTTCCTCTCTTCTCAATTTTCTTAGCCATAATCACTGGTTTTGCAATGGGAATTTCCTTTGAAGGGGTGGTTTCGATTGTTTCTTGGATGAGTGGGGCCTCCTCAGGACTAAGGGGCTTCAATCCTATGGCCATAACTTGGGTGACTCTTGTTCTTACAGGGGGAATGAGGTACCAAACTGGGATTGCCAATGATATGTTGGGTAATACCAGTGTTGCCAAAACCTGTTGGGAGATGAAACCAGCTGGGGGTTAGAGGAAAGGGCTTTGGGAGGCAACATAGGCTAGAGAGGCTTCCTTGGCTCATGACTCAGTGTCATTACTACTTGTGTTTGTGTCCTGACTAGCTTCGGCGCTTGATGTGGACATCATGCACACCAGAGCCCCTGTGACATAGGGCGATGATTCAGGGATTATGGGAGGATCCCCTAGGAATGACCCTATAATGGACGACGATTTGAATTGGCTGGGGCCATATTCTTGGTATCGTGAGAGAGTATCTGAGGATGTATCTATATAGGGTAGAATTACATCAGTGTTTGTTATGGGTTGCTTCTCGTTGTGCATCAGTTGGTCTACAGTAATGATGCGGTCCTCGTGCAGGAACATCATGATGTGGAAGATAGAGGAGGCTATGACAGGCATGACGTACATATAACTCCACCCAAGGAGTATATTGTAGTCCAGGTGAACGTCCAATACTTCAATGTCTATGTGGATCATCTTTCTGGCTGAGCAGATCGAGATGTTTTGGTAGAGGCTTATGGGGGTTGATGGATGACCCTTGTATGCTCGAAGCGTGATGACTGAGGGTTTTAGTTCAGGAGAATCTAACATCTGCCAAAAATTTTTGGACATGATGCATGTGGATGCACCCTTGTCTATGACAAATCAGTGAATAGTGATATTCTACACTGACACTGGTATCTGGAAGGCGACCATGGAAGGAAGCCTAGGGGTGGCCTTTTCTAAGTCAAAAGCCATTAGGCGAGTATTGGTAGGTTCGATATTGCCTAACACGGAAAGTAGGGCTTTCCATTGTTTTTGGCATGACTAAAATACTTCCAAAGCTGACATAGCAGTGGGATATTGTGCTAAATTTCCCATGATGCTATAATTATGGACCGCTTTGGAGTAGTTTCCTGCTCACCTATTAGGTCCCTTCGCTATTTTCAGCAATGGCTCTATAGGCATCCTTGAAATGGTCAAAGGTGCAGTCGATGCACTGGTACTTGCCCCTGACATATTGGTATCTGGTGGGGTGTCGTAATTGTGATTCCGTGTTTGGAAAAACATATCTTTTCCAGTCATGTAGATTTCATGGCTTATTTTCCTGGAGTTTTCTATATTTTTCTACTGAGTGCTTACCGTCCCTTGATGGAGAAAGGTTCTTACATCACAGCTGGTTGCTAGGAAGTTCCTCCTTGTCCTCGGTTACTTTGTAGCTTCTTCATCTCAGGGAGATCAGGACAGTGGTGAGTATAGTGGTCGTACTCACCACATATCAAACAAGAAGGGTTTGTTCAAAGAGGTGGCCTTTTGCTCTGTCGTTGGGCATTGCTTGGCTCGTAGTTCTGATTCTGGTTGGAGTTTCCTCCAGCCTGAGATCGCGATGGGCACTGTTGGTTGCTGCCCCCCTATCCAGGGTTCCCTTTTGGCTTGTTTTTGGATTTTTTCTTCACCACGTTAGGAGGGTAGTTCTCTTGATTATATTGGTGTGGTTGGCTTTGGGACAGCTACATAAAGTTCACCTGTGCATTGTTTTTCATAGGTGGGTCATGTGCTGGGGACTGAGCATAACGCAGTCCCTAGTTTTCACCTGGCTATTAGAGGGGAGCTCTTTCGTCATTGTTTCTTTCTGTGTACTGATTCCCCTGAGCCGGAGGATAAGGTCCTCCCTGGTGATACATTGGTGCCCTATTGGTCAAATTTTGCTGAGACATATGATGACTTTGATAATCGATTTGAGGTACGTTCTAGGTAGAACTATATGTGTAACCGAGGTTTTGACTATTGTTGCCTAGGTAACCTTGGGTCAATGACCCAATTAGTCCGTCTACAGAGTTCGATGCACCTGGAAATTCTTGATAAGTTTGTAGTCGCGGGGTATTAGGCAGGATGTTATAAATTTATTCTAACTACGTATAAATCATCTCAAGATGTTGGGCTTTGCTGATTGCGTCCTCTTCAGATATGGGCTTCTGCTGCACCACATCCTTTGAAATATTTGTTGTAATATTTTTCAAAAACAAATCTAAGAGAACTCGATCGTCAAGTTTAGCTTTACATAAACTGCGATGCTACCTCCATTCATGGAGATGGTCCGAGATATGGACGGCATGGGTTTGTCTAAATTGAGTCAGTAATTCCATTCCAGAATCATGGTGAATGGGTAACTAAAAGTATGTTAGGAATGTCGTAGCAAGGGCGCTAAAGGTTCCATGTGAAGTAGATGTTTACTCCATGTACCACTTCGCGGCTACCCTTGTAAGAGTGCGTTGAAATAATCTCAATCAAATAGTGTCATCAATGATACTGTTCGATGAGAACCATAGGTGGAAGGTCATGAAATGATTACCTGGGTCTTCCACTTGCTTGCCTTCGAATTTTGGAATATTCAAACGGAGCTTTGTGGGCATGGGAGGCCATGTAGGATCATGTGCAATGGGGTCATTCGTCATCTTGGTTAAATAATTCAGATTCAACAAAGCTAAGAAAGGTGACTGAGAGGTTGACGCCATTGCAATGTGCGAAGACACAAAGTTCTAGTTAGGAAGAGGTTAGGAAGAAGGTTGGTCTGCGACGTACCCTGTTGTGTATTCGGATGGCTTCCCTAATGGGACACACTCCTCTACCCTCCAGGGGTCATGGGAGGAGTGGTGTGTGGTGTGGCGTTGGGAGACCGACTGGGGTTCCCAACTACGGCTTCCCCAATAAAGGACAAACCAATAATGGTGGTAGTGTTCTGTCTTTGACGCCTGAATGGTGAAAGACTTAGAACCCCTCCCAGTAATGGGGGGAGGTCCAAAAGACGCCTAGATCAACAAGGTCCCATTGGGTCTGTCCTGGTGTCGACTAGGTCTATTTTTTGGAAAATTTTGAGAGGATAGAGTCTACGATAAAAGAAAAATTATGGTCACATACATAAAACAAAGTGAAAATAAAATTAATTTTCCCTTTAAATTAATCTATGTGATCAAGCAATAAAAAAAAGTGGTTTTTTTTTGTTTGTGTGTGATACTAAAATTCCTAGAAGACCTATTCGTCCTCACACACTCAAATGTAATTGGGCCTTGAGAATATTTCTTGTGAGTGCTAGCACAATGTCTCGTAAGAGTTGGTGACGCCCCCACTTAGCCGAAGAAAATCCACCAAGGTAAGGGTAGAGGGTTTGGCACTTGCATGCACCATCACTTATAGGGAAAAGGATGCCCTAGTTTTTGGCCACTAAGAACCACTGTCCCACGTGAGAATTCGAGTCTTGGGCTTCTTGGTAGTTAGCTAACAGTTTAAAGTATTATCCAAGTCAGGTAGCCCTGAGTGATACCACATGCATTGCACCTAAGTCTAACCCCCTCTGAAACGGGTCTCTTCTGCGCTCATATTTTCTTTGCCATGGGCTAATAAGTGGATTTGAAGCTCTCTAAAAAGAAAACTTCTATGTTTCAAGATGAAGTATGATCAAGGCGGCTTATTGGATGCCTACTCCCTTGATCCTGACTTAAGCTATAAATTATTTTGTGGCCCCTGTGGAGAGAATTTAGTGAGTTTGGTTAAGTTAGTTTTAGGTGTCTTTGCTTCACTTAGTGGGTGAGTGTGTGTGAGCACAAATTGGACAAGCAAATAGTTTCAAAATGAGGATATTCGATGATCCTTTACAAAATCCCCTATTTAAACTATGTTGTATTGTTCCTGGCTCAAAATAAAAACATGTGTGGATTATGGGCCGCTTTATATTTTTCCTAGTTAATCTATGTGACCAACTATAGGGAGATGGAGAATTATGAATAGGGAGTGTTCATATGCTTACCTAGGATCACCAGAGGGTGCAAAGGTAGCAGATATTACTTGCTCTTCTATAAAAAATTCAATCCTAGTCCCGAAATTCCTAGTGCAAAATTTGAACTAAACTACAACTTTTACACTAGAAAAAAGAAAACTAGCTACACATGCATGGTCTTGGGCCACTTACTTCGGCTCATTACCTAGGTGTGTAAGTACCAAAATTTGCAAAACATCAATTTTTTTCGGAATGCAAGTTATTTCCCCCCCTACTTAAACTATGTGTGAACTTTGCAAAAATCAACTTGAATTAAAACTGACACTAAGCCTACAAATGTGAATATTTAGCCACAGTATCACAACCGTTGTCAAGAAATAAATGCTACACTTTAAAAGCAGGAAAAGACAGAGATATGGGAGAAATTTCTTATTATGTATTTTGTGCGCAAAAGGCTGAAACATTCACGTTGTTTGCATGCAGGTTAGCTCTGAACGCACGCCCTGTGTGCCTATGAGAAAAAAACGCACACAAATTTCTGCAAGAAATTTTTTTGGAGTTGTTCTGCTTCAGTTTGTCACTTGGGATGAACTCAGGACTGCAAGACAAATTACGGGAAATTCAGCTCCACTCCACATCACAGACAAAGGTCTCTACAAAAAAGCACAACCACATAAAATTGGTAATAAACGTTAGTGGAGTCGCCAATCCTGTTGGAGTGTGTTTGGTGCACGTATGTATGAAATCATACCAACTTAAAGGGTGTGGTTTACCCACTTAATTTATTGGTAACAGGCAAAAAAATAAGTGGAGTCAAGCAAGTTAGTGGAACAAGCTAGAATCATAAGCATACTAGATAGAGAAATAGCATGCATATATAAACTAAAAACTAAAACAAATAAACACAAGCTCTGAAAAGAGTCAAATGACAACAATAATACGAACGGTGGCTCTAGGCCCCTCTTATTGAGTGCTGGTAGTAATAAGAGTGAAACTTTACCCTCTT
Source organism: Pinus albicaulis (assembly GCA_034641835.2). NCBI lineage: Eukaryota > Viridiplantae > Streptophyta > Pinopsida > Pinales > Pinaceae > Pinus > Pinus albicaulis. The sequence continues at coordinate 918,687,460 of CM076571.1, read as the reverse complement.
GCCAAAGGGCCCCTAGACCATGGGTTCTAGGTCCCAATGCAAGGACATTTTTATCCCAAGCTTGCCTCGGTGCAGTCTTCCTCTCTCTCTACTGTGTTGGACTAAACTTGTTGGATGGCCAACAATTGAGTCCCCTCTATCTTCAGCTCTGGATCACACACTGCTAGTATTTCTTGGGCAATTCTGGCCAGCATAACAATGTATTCACAAATTCTTCATCTCATGGTGGCCTTATATAGCAGATTTCAAATCCTCCCTTCCCTCTCTTGGTACATTGTGGACGGTAACCCAAGAGAGGGGTATGATTCCTTTGTGTGCTCCAAATATTCCATTGTGTGCTCACTTAGTGTCTAAGCAGGCGTTGGTGGTTGTCCTTAGGCTGCTTCAAGTAAGGGTGTTACACCATTTTTTCTAACCTATTATCATTAGATGGACCCAAGTACACCATGTAAGACCAATTTTACCTTAAGTAAAATTGCTTTCACTATGTAAAATAACTTAATAAAACACATTTATTAGGTTGTTTATGGTCTAAACAGGAAACCCCAAGGGGAAATATTAAAAAAATCTATATTTGTTTGGTTTTCCTCATGGAATAATTAATTAAACAGTAATTTAATTATTATTCCTGGTCATATTTAACCCAAAACAAGGAAATTAATTAGATAAATCCTTATTTATCTTATTATTTTCTAGGAATAATTATTTAAACCTTATTTAAATAATATTCCTTGTTAAATATGACTAAATCATTTATAAATAATTAAATAAATCATTATTTATTTAATTATCATTCAACTACTTCCTTAAAATGATAAATAAATCATTTATTTATTTATTACTTACAAATAAAGGGATTTGACCCAAGTCAAATTCCTTTCCCCTCCAACAAATATAATAAAATATTCCATAAAACGTGGATCTAGATTTGGTTAATATTATTTTAATGATGCACCAAGATCTAGAATGACCTAATATTTTGTTATAAATAGAAGAGTTTTTCCTACCATTCATCACCTTTTGTTGCCTCTTAGATCACTCTCGATCTATACTCTTGGTCTGACTTTGAGCCATTATCATTGTCATATTTTCTATTATTTGCTTTGTGAGCTCCCTTTGAGTTCTATGTTTGTCTGGGTTTTCTACACCAACAAGAGAGAGAAATTCTAGATCTGAAGTACTGAGGACTTCCAAGAACCCATCCCATTGAAGAGAATTGGAAACACCTTTCTTTTTTTCCTCCCAAGTGCCATTAATATAAAAATTCTTCAAAAATATTGTTCTTGTCTTGTCTATTGGATGCATGGAGCAAAACCTTATTTTTACTTCTTAATGTCTTTTTATGCATAGATCTGGATTTTTGTAGCATTTTCTTTGATTAACTAACTACAGATCTAAAGATATTAGCAGCCATATTTTGTTGTTAGGGTTGTTTGTTATGCACAACTAAAGTGGTTTTTTTTTGTACACTTCAAATCAAGATTCATATTAAAAATTGGCGACTCCACACGGGTTTTCAATTACGACCGCTATCGTTTTTCATATTCTTGCATATCCAGCTGCTTCGAACCCTAGGGTTTCTCTTCAGATTTTTTTTTTCCTATTTTTATGTTGTTTTTCACCCATAAAACCCTCAAACATTAAAATTTCTAACTTCCGTGTGTTTCTGGCCCTATTGCACAGGTAACAGACATCAATCGCCACTGAGACGACAACTTTTTCTGAAATCTGCCGCTGAGAGACCCAGAACTGCAGGTCGTACTTTTCGGCCCTAAACCTGTGACCTGGATTGTAGGACGCACTTTTCAGCCTCAAAACTGTGACCTGGACAGAAAACAGGTCAGAACCTACGACCTGCACTCTTTTCTGCAGATTTTCTGAAAGTTTTCTGGGTTTGTCTGAAGCTTCTATCAGATTTTTCCAGCGTCCGTCTCCACCTGTTTAGACCTATTCTTGTTCTGTTTTAATCAACTAAGTGGGAATCTATTCCCCTAGGGCTTTAGTACCCTCCACTTCTTTTGGAAGAGTTTTTAGCTGTTGCAAGTGTCTAAATTTTCAGAGTTTCAGCCATTTCTTTTCCATATCTGATACCTCCTCTTCAAATCCCTTTTAGATCAGCTATTTTTCCATTCAAATCACCTCATATAGTTTTTTTTGGGTTTTCCTTTAGGGTCCCCTCCTTTCCCCTACTGCCTTTAGCTGTTTGCCTCCTTTTTTACAGCAACCTTGCCTCTGTCTCTTTTTTTTTTCTACACCTCTTTTCAGCAGATTTATCCTTTAGATCCATGTCCCTCCCAACCTTAGATATATTGGCTTATTTTCAGTGTGTTTTGACTAGATTTTTTTTTTCTCCCTTTGTTAGACTATTTTTTGAGAGACCCACCTCCTTGGGTTAGATTGATGCATTGTTAGCTGTTAATTTTATTTTATTTCAGTCTTATATGTTGTTCTTTACAGGTTTATTTTCAGTTACACAACACACTTTTTATTTTACTCTCAAAACGTCTGGGTTTAAAAATTAAAATTAACACATGCCACACACTCACCCTGAGCGAAGAAGAGCCTGGTTAACACCGCCAGGAAAAGACTTTAAAACATTGTAAATTCAATTGAGACTGCACCTTTCTGCCCTTGCTTTGACATTGTAATCACTTGATTCTACACCTCCCTGACCTTTTTGGTCATTCTTCTTCCCTGGGAGCCGTGTTTGTGTTGTCACCATTGTGCCTCCAAGGTGCATATCCCGGAGACTTGTTGGCCTTCATCCTCAGTTTCTGGTTGGTCGACCTATTCCTTCCCACCGTCGTTGATTTAGTCCTCCTCTGAGTCTGCACTAAGAATCCTCTTCTGATTCTTTGGGTTCTCCTTTTACTTCTAGTTCTCCCCCTGTCACCTTCACTATGTCTGGTCTAGGGCCTAATGCTAGTGGTAATCTTGACCCTACTATCGAGAATGTTACTAGCGGAACTGCCATAAGAACTACCTCGGCTATCCCCTTGCTCCCTTACATGGCAGGCCTCAGTCTCCCTGATTTCAATCAGTTGATCAATGACCCTATCCGCCACGATGTTGGTTGGCCTGCTATGCCAACCAAGCTCCCCTCCGACATTCCCAAGTTTGAAGGCCTTGCTGGAGAAGATCCCTCCAACCATATCCAATCTTTTCACATGTGGTGTTCATCCAATTCCATTACCGATGATTCCATCCGTCTTCGGTTGTTCCAACGCATGCTTACAGGCAAAGCTTTCTAAGTGGTATGTTGATCAAACCTCTTCTTCCCATACCACCTTTGCGACCATTTCCTGAGCCTTCTTATATCATTTCTAGCTCCCTCTCCGATACGACACTGGTACCGAACTCTTGACTTCTTTCCGTCAATCATTTGTGACCCACCTATCCGATCATGTTCAGGAATGGCAGAGAAGAAAGAGCCTCTGTCGAGCTCCTACCTTTGAAGATTGGGTCTACATGGACTGGTTCCTTAGATCTCTCTTACCCGCCATCGACAAAGATGTTGCATTGCATTTTCCCCAAACCAAAGAAGCTTCCCTCCAAATAGCCTTGAAATATGACATGATCTACACTCAGTCTGGTTATGTTTATACCGTCCTTCCTGACCTCCCCAAACCCGGTGGTGCTAACACCCCGGGGGAATCTCATTCTTCTGAAAGTATCATTGGAGCTCTTTCTCATCCGTATGCTCAACCTCCTATGGGCTATGGTCTCCCTCCGGGAGGGGCCAGCACCTCCAGCAATTTCCCCCCTCCAGGTAGCATGTATCTAAGATACAGCATGCCTCATCCTTTTGCCCAACCTCCTGCTTACCTCAATGTTGCCCAACCTAACCATTATCTTTATCCACAGCCTGGTGCCCCAACTCCTCCAACATTTGCACCTCTGCCTCCCTTTCCTTCTCAACCCCAGCAACAGAAACTACCACCCCCTCTGGGGCAAGTATTTGCATAGCAGGGCACAACTAATCCTCCTTCTTCTCAAAGGAAGAGGAAAGGCAATCAAAATCAATCTGCCCCTGGTACTCGTGGACCCAATCCTCAAGGTATTGACTCTAACACTGCTAACTAGCAATAGGGCACTCATCCCAAGCCGGACAGGCCTATTCATACAAATAAGCCTTTTTCGTGTTGCGGTGTTCACGGTCATTACACTCACGATTGTCCCATTTTACCACAGATGCGAAAGATGTGGGAGTCTCAAGCCACATTGTGAGGACAACATGCCTCCCCTACTGCTCCCCCCAATGTGGCCACTACTCAACCGACTGTGTTTACCAATCCTTTCCCCCAGCAAGGATTCGTGGCTACCCAACCACCTGATAGACAGGTGGCCACTCAACCTTCCCCTTCTGGTTCCTCCAATTACCATATCCTGATGATGAACTTTGATCAACCTCTAACCATTGACCTTAACCTTCAAAATCGATCCCGTCAGTACCCCAAGCCTCCCGCTCTGTCTGTCCTCGAGTCCCCTTCTTCAGGTTCTACAGAGCCTCTTTTGACATCCAATGGTCCCTTGCATATCCCTCAGCCCAAAGTTGAGGTTCATACCAAGATTCCTAAGGGACCGTTACGCCAAAATGCTGCTTCTGGTTGAGCTACTCATTCGTATAGCATAGTAGATGATTTGGCACAATCTCCTGCTGCCATTTCAACACTAGAACTCCTCTAGTCGTTCCCTTCTCAAAAGAAGGCTCTAGTATCATCCATGGGTGCTGTAGATCCTGCTGATGACCAATTGATTGTTTTCGACGCCCATCAATCAGAACATCCTCCCCTCCCTGCTTCCGTAGCTTTCCAAATCCCAGTCAAAATCCGGAATGCTAAATTTTCCCGGTGTATCATTGATGAGGGGACATCCACCTGTGTGATGTTCGCTTCAGTTTGGAAAAAACTCAGATCTCCTGAGTTGGCCCCTTCCATGAACACCCTTCGAGCATGGGATGGCCACGCATCCCAGCCCATTGGCCTATTTCGTAATTGCCCTATCACTCTTGCGGGAAAGATGATTTGCATTGACATTGAAGTCATCGATGCCCCTCTTGATTATAACATTCTTTTGGGGTGTAGCTACACCTATTACATGTCTGTTGTCCCATCCGCAGTACACCGCAAGATGTTTTTCCCCCATAATGGAAAGATAGTCACCATTGACCAGCTGATGTATCATGAGCCAAAATCTCAGACCTCCCCTGAGATGACAATCTCTTCTATGACCAATAAGCAAACCATCGATTCTTTACCCAGTGTCTCTCCCAGCATCTACAAAGACTCCTCTTTGCTTGGAACCTTCCCTGGTCTTCCTCCTTCCCCTGCCTCTAATCCCAGCTTCTCGAATTTTTTCATGATGCAATCATCCTGGGATGCCCTTAAGCGGCTCGCTTTGGCTAGTCAGCAACCTCAACCTCCACCTCACCTACAACAACCTGCTCCTAGTCCTTTGTCTCAGCCAGCCGGACCTCTTCCCTCTAGCCCTTCTCCTACAGCTGACACCCATGAGCCCCTTTATCCTCTTGGGATGGTTCCACCAAGCCTCAACCATCTTGGAGCCGTCCCTCTTGGTCATTACCCTGCTGGTCAGATACCTTTCCTTGCTCCCCCTCCTAGAGTCTATTCGGTCCCCATCATGGCCACCCTATCTCTCCCCAACTTGACCCTGGGTATTCCCATCTGGTACCTTGACCCTCCAGCCGCTACCCCACTTGGTCACCCTAAACCCTACCTTGCTTTGACACTGGTTCAACTGATTCCCCTAGCTTCTTCCATTACTACAGTGCCACCCGCACCTCAACAGGACCCTTCTCCTGTTGTGACAGCTCCATGAAAGAAAGCCAAAGCTTGCAAGGGGGAATCCAAAGACAAGACCATCCCGACTGACCCTGCCCCTCCTCCACCTGGAAAGCCTTGTGCCTTGTGTGATGTCGTCGGTCATGCCACCCATACTTGTCCCGAATTTCCCCATATTAAACCCATGGTTAAAGTCGCTTTCCCTGAGTCTACGGTCCTTGAACCCTCTGTTCATTTGTCCTCCACAGCCAAGAACCCAAAGACTATTCACACCAACAAACCCTATGCTCTATGTGGTGTCCATGGCCATTATTCCCATCATTGTCCCCAACTGACGCATTAGCGTTCCTCTTTAGAGGTAGTTCGAGAGTATGAGGTTGAACAAAATCAATCCGCCTCTCCCATACTTGCACAGTATGCTTCAAGTCAAATTTAAGATCTACCCACTCCCATTGACATCCCCCCTCTTGATGTCAAGATGACAGAGCCTGCTACCACCATCCTCTACCTATCATCATATGCGAGAACCTCGGGGAACATTCCCTTTGAATACTCCCCTATTGTTTCGCTCGACCCCCCTTCAGCGACCACCCTGGCCTCAACATCATTTGACGATCTAGTTACTTGTTCGTCTGTCATCCCCTGTGATGATTCGTATGTGAGCCTTTCTTCCCATCCTGATGATTTAGGTAGCTTTTCAGCGTCGTGTGGTTTCCCTTACCCTCGTCATCCCCTCTTTTCCCATCATGATGACCTCCTGGAAATCTTCTCCACCCCTGACCTTATATTTTCCGCCCATAAATGAGATGACACCATCTGTATCTATGTTGACCTCAACAGCATGAGCACCAGCTATACCTCCCATAGCCCTCATACATCACCCTCTAGTCGGTATATGAGTCACAACCATCCTACCCAGACCACTCCCTCCCACAGTTGTCGTTTGATGTCTACTTTTCACTCACGCTTCCCTCATTGTTCTTCCCCCTCCCATTTATTATCTTGTGACACTATTCCATAGAACCTCCCATCCACACCCTATATTGGTTATGCTAATGGTGAGAGTTGCTATTCCCAGAATCTAGCCTCAGCAAGTTGGGCCATCTTTACCCCCTTGCATGCACTTGTTCTCTCGAATGGGTCTGCATTGGTACTGCTACCAATAATCAGGCAGAATATGATGCAGTGTGTGGTCTCTTAGCCGATGCCCTCTCTCATCGCATCCTCCATTTGCACGTCTGTTTAGATTCCCTACTTCTTGTCATGCAACTAAATGGTGTCTATCGTGTGCATAATCCTATCCTTTTTAGACGATATTTACGAGTGAAACTTTTCATACGTGAATTTGATATCATTACATTCAGTCATGTACCTCGAGAACAAAATCACTATGTAGATAGCATTGCAAACCAAGTTCTAGATTGGCATTTATCACACGCATTTCATACAATACAATAACATTCAAAATCATCAAAACGATGCATATCCATAATATGTGTCGTATAACATGTTTTTAGAGTCCATCTACTCTGATACATATGACATGCCCATAGCATGTTACAAAAACAAAACTCAAAATTGGGGGCACCACTTGCCCCTACATACACACTAGGGGGCACCACCTACCCCACACCTAATCACTATCTGGAGGATCCCGAGCCAAAGGCTCTGCTCCCGCAGCTTGTAGATCGCACATCCTATGACCGGCCATTGCCATGTGCCGCATAACACCTCGCCATTCTCAGGGTAGACCAATACATGGCTCTATGTACTGGTCATCTAAGTCTTGCCAACCACACTCTGAAACACAGGTCAACAGCCTCTCACATCTACGACGAATGTCCTCCAAGAGGGTGGTCACATCCTCATTTTGTGCTGCTCTTGATCCACTAGGGCCTACAGCTCCTAATACTACAGGTCGTCCCATATATCCAGCTGGTTTTACCGTAGCTATATTTTCATACCAAAAGTACACGAATTAGTACCATATATACTATTCAAAAACTTTAACATGCACATAAAATATTAGTAACTTGTCACTTACCATCGGGCCCCCATACTTGACCAGGCGGAAGTGGCAGGTCTGAATCCCCACAATAACTCATCCCACTATAGGGATAGTCATCTATGTACAACGACATCTGATCCCAATGGGCAAATAAATTAGATCATAACACCCGTCCGACTGCCCCTCCTCATCCTCTGCACAGTAGTCACCCCCACTAGCACATCCTGGGCTCTCTCGGGCCCCCATCTGGGAGTTGTATACGAGGTCGCAAGGTCGGGATCTTCTCAAAAAATAAGGAGCACAATAAGGTCCCATACGCACAATCATGGTTCACTTTCTGCTTGCAAAGTGATAGTTGTCATTTCAATGACACTAACATCATCTGGGCCCACCCATAGTAGGTCCCACTCAACACTTTCTCCACAATCATCATCTAGCCCCAGTGATATGATGGAACGCCTGGTTGCCCAGGATCCGTAGCACCACTAAGGCCACTACACGGGTCTATAATCTTTCTAGTTCCCCGATTGATATCTGAGTCCCTTTGACTTGGAGGCCTAGTCAACAATGACGCTCTACAAACTCCATGATGTTACGCCCCTAATAGTGGGAGACCAGTCAGAAAATATAGATCCTAGATTTTCAACTAGATCCTATGCCCCTGCACTATAAATACCTCATGATCTGGATCCCAATAACTGACAATCCGGGCCAACAACGGCTCTCCCGCCCGCATTAGAGGGTTCTCCACAAACTTCAGAACCCCAAACCTAGCCAATGCACGACGGACACACTGATCCGCTTGGATCTCAGACCATAATGTACCCAGTTCTCTCTCTCTCCATTTGATCTGTATATCTGCCATATCTGCACAAAAACATCATCTTTGTTAGTCTACAGATAGAAAAAATTGTATCCAACCACAAAAACCCAAGTCTCAGCCCCAAAACAACACTGAAACTCCCTCCATCTAACAGGTCACACTTTTTGACCAAATCTTGGGACAGGTCGCACTTTACAGCTCCAAACCTGCTTCCTAGGTCACAGATTTTCGCCCCAGAAGTGTGATCCGGCCGTAAAGATGAAGGAGGGGTTGTTCCTGAGATTTAGGACACTAATCTGAACTTTCAATCCATCAAAAAGAAAGAGTAGGATTAGGCCTCTTACCTGCAACAGACGGATCTTGATTCCAATGGTCCGTTTGTCCGCTACGATCGTTGCAAGATTTAGGGCCTTCTCTCCTCTCCACCTTCACCACAGCTACACAAGAAAATGAGTGAATTTGGAGGGAAAATGCCTTATTAGAAGAGAAACCATCGATTTTTCTTTCGCCTACTGTGGCCAAACCGTAGCTTTTTTTGACAAACCGTCTGCACCATTCGAAAGCTCTCACCGAACCCTCAAATGGGTATCTATTAGTTATTCGTGATTTGATACTTCACTTAGACAAAAAATTTCCACGAAGGGTCTCTTCACCCCTCCTCAAAATCAGATTTCCTCGCTTACAACACTTGTACTTGGGGCACCACTTTGCCTCCATACTTGTCCTTGTTCGTGCTGATTTTCATCGTGAATTACCATCTTGTGCTCATGTTTTTATGGTCCCCCATTGGACCTTTACTGTGTGGCAGCACCATCGAGTCGCCCTTGTTTAGAGCATCTAAGTTGAGTCATCATTGCATTCATGGAGTCTATCCTGATTCCCTTTGTATCCCGCTATAGTCCTCCATCCTTCATTTCTTGGTCCCTCTCTCATGTCGCACATTATGGCCTTTAGTCTCACTACCCCCTATCCCTCATGATATTATCTTAGTCATTTCCAGGTCATCAATGCCTTTTATGCTTTAACAAGGGAAGTCGTCCATTCGCTACTCAGTACCCCCCATTTCATCATCATCAATGGTTTCAGTCTGTCAGTTGCTCTACTATTTTCTCTCATGCCTTAGTTGAGGATCCCTTATTGCCTCACCTATGGCGGACATCCTTCTGTCGACATCAACTCATTCATTCCAGAAGATAGGTCTAGAGGGCAGTGTACCTTGCTTCCAGCTTCCACTCTTGTTCGATGCCTAGGATCAGGCAAAGGGACTCCTTATTACCCTTTGACTTGATTGTTTCTCAACTCCAGCTCCTTTCAGCATGATCGAGATCCGTATACTTGATGGTCCAGTGATGCAGCAGTTGATATCATTGATTTCCGGGTGTGTGTGATATGTCTCAACCCTCATGAGGGGGTGGCCCTGTAGGCAGCCCCCCACATGCCCAGATGACCTCTTCATCGCAGCCTTCGATGCAACTCTATATGTTTGATGATGTCAGCCTTAGCCGCTTGTAGCGCCTCTTTGATTTGCATGTATCAGTCAGATTTTTCGAGCCCTTCCCCCTTTTGTTGGGGCATTGGGGTTGTATTTGTATCTCATGTACTCAGATATTATTGTATAAGTCCTGGATGTTATCCCAGGCACAGCATGTATGTGGGATTCATCATTATATTTTTTATCTGGCTCATGTTTATGCCAACATGTACTTTACAGTTCGGTCCCTTGTTTACTGGATGCACTATTCTTTTGTACTTTGTCTCGGCGAGCATAGGTATGCCTCCCCTGTCGCCTTTAGCACAAGTACCCATTCATAAAAAGAGACTTGTCGCACCTGTAAGTCTCATCTCCTCAGGGTCTACTTCTTTAGCACATTAGTCTACCTTACATTTCTCTCTCTAACTTCCCTTTTGATGTCTGGTGATTGAGTTCTTACAACGTACTTTGGTCATATGATTTTCTCCTAACACTCGCACGCTGGGGGGAAATCTGTTACACCATTTTTTGGTCATCTAACCTATTATCATTAGATGGACCCAAGTACACCATGTAAGACCAATTTTACCCTAAGTAAAATTGCTTTCACTATGTAAAATAACTTAATAAAACACATTTATTAGGTTTTTTATGGTCTAAACAGGAAACCCCAAAGGGAAATATTAAACAAATCTATATTTGTTTGATTTTCCTCATGGAATAATTAATTAAACAATAATTTAATTATTATTCCAGGTCATATTTAACCCAAAACAAGGAAATTAATCAGATAAATCCTTATTTATCTTATTATTTTCTAGGAATAATTATTTAAATCTTATTTAAATAATATTCCTTGTTAAATATGACTAAATCATTTATAAATAATTAAATAAATCATTATTTATTTAATTATCATTCAACCACTTTCTTAAAATGATAAATAAATCATTTATTTATTTATTATTTACAAATAAAGGGATTTGACCCAAGTCAAATTCCTTTCCCCTCCAACAAATATAATAAAATATTCCATAAAAGGTGGATCTAGATTTGGTTAATATTATTTTAATCATGCACCAAGATCTAGAATTACCTAATATTTTGTTATAAATAGAAGGGATTTTCCTACCATTCATCACCTTTTGTTGCCTCTTAGATCACTCTGGATCTATACTCTTGGTCTGACTTTGAGCCATTATCATTGTCATATTTTCTATTATTTGCTTTGTGAGCTCCCTTTGAGTTCTATGTTTGTCTAGGTTTTCTACACCAACAAGAGAGAGAAATTCTAGATCTGAAGTGCTGAGGACTTCCAAGAACCCATCCCATTGAGGAGAATTGGAAACACCTTTCTTGTTTTCCTCCCAGGTGCCATTAATATAAAAATTCTTCAAAAATATTGTTCTTGTCTTATCTATTGGATGCATGTTGAAAAACCTTATTTTTACTGCTTAATGTCTTTTTATTCATAGATCTAGATTTTTGTAGCATTTGTCTTGATTAACTAACTGCAGATATGAAGATATTAGCAGCCGTATTTTGTTATTAGGGTTGTTTGTTATGCACAACTAAAGTGGTATTTTTTCGTACACTTCGAATCAAGATTCAGACTAACAAAGGGGTCACTTGTCCTTTGTTTTGTGTGGTCCCGGATAGTGACATTTCACCACTCCCAGGATTGCATGCATATTGGGCAAAAAGGCACGTGAAATTCGCTCTTCATGAAGGATTATGCACACAAATATCATTTAGGACTTGTTCAAATTTGATTTTCCTCATAAATTAGAGATTTTTAAATACTTTCCAGATTTTATAATGTCTTCCAGCCCTGTAAATCCTTTTTCCTGACATTAATTAATGTCATCTTCTGTTGTATGATTTTCCAGTGTTAACACTTGTGATGGTGGATTTGGCACATCTCCCAAGGAAGAAGAAGGTATCGCCATCCCAAAAAAATCGAATGGAATTGGAATCTGTTAATATTTAATTATATATACATGTACATGTGTGCACAATTATTTATTTTTAAAATATATCATGTTTCGATATATATAATAATAGATAAAAAATAATTGTACATCATCATGTTCACTTAAAAAACACTAACATTTGCCAACATATCTTGATGGTGAGAACCATCTTGATTGTGTGATTGATGGTCAGACGCATCTTGATTGTGTGAACCAGAGGCTTCGACTGTGATATTAACATCATCTTCATTCATCAAGCGTGACAACTGCAAATGGTGTTAACATATAATGATACATTTTTGTTAGATTAATGTATACAAATAAATGTATGTATATATGTATTTATTACAAATTGTACATGTGTTAAAATAATCAACCTAAACATTAACACATACCGTTCCCATGCCCTATTGCTCATGAATAATTAGGTCCTGATAACCATTGCGACAATTCCTTACATATGTTATGAGATCTTAAACACTCATGTTGTCTATCTCTTCATTTGTATAATACACAAAATTAGCACGTGCATTCTCACATGCTCTTTGTAGATTCATACAAACATCAACTCCACCCAATCCACTCTAAAAATTTTCAATGATGGAATCCCTTGCTTCTCGACTAATTTGAGAAGTGGCATCCATTTCTAACCGAAAATTTTTGACACGAAGAGGTCGACTAACCAATGGTGGCTTAAGAAAAGGAAAATCAGCATCACTCCTAGTGCCCCTACTGTCACACGATCAACCTTTCCCAAGACCAAAAAATTCAAAGGGAAGGTCATTATAATTAGGTTTCATTCCCAAAAATAATTCTACATAAAATAATTTTTCAAAATAAAGCGGAACCTCGTCGTTCCATGGGAGTCTTCCATAGGTAGCAAGGTACCTATCATACAAATACCTAGTTATATGATGGTGCTTGAAATATTTCACCTCTAGCATCTTTCTTTTTAGCCCTTCTTTTAAATTAAACATATACTTGGCCATTTCTATTGTAACTCTTTGTTTAACAACCTCCCATGTATCGGGACCCATCACTATTTCCTTTCTTTTTCTCATCACTTCTACAAAAGTATCAGTGGTTGGCCCAAGATTTAGGTACACATCTACTAGTTCGCTTAAAGAGTGAGTAACTATTTCCAAGCTTTGTCAACTCTCGGCAGGGAGATTCAAAGACACGATATCTCTCTTTAATTTTGAATGAATATTTTGACACCTTTCTAAGGAGCATTGTTGCATCTTTGATTCCCAAGGTATATCGAAAATTTCAGACGAATGAGTCGTGGTTGGTGTACAACCTTCTTCTTGAATGATGTGTTCTGTCCTACATATTTTTCGAGAAACATTTGGAGCAACATTTTCACCCTCTGCATCAATATATATACTTTTGTATATTAAAAAAACATGTAAACAATTTTTTACAAATTGAATGAAAATAATATTCAGATTGATAGCCACCTCGATATGGTTGGCTAGCATCTTTCCCACCCTGAGACTATTGAGAACCAAAACGACCACCGATTAGTTGAGAACCAACACGATCATCCATTGATTGGCCTCTAGGGGAATGCATATCACCACCTTCACGCAATTGGCCACCACCTATTGATGGCCCTCCAAGGGAATGTGTACAACCACTAACCTCACGAGACAAGAGGGAAGCTTCATTAAAAAATATGAATTTATAATCAACTCAAAAATGCATTTATACATATAAATACATGTACATATTCATTGATTAAATTCCATGAACCATACCACGATTGCATGAACCATGACCATGCTCCATTGATGGAGTAGACACCCTTATCCTCCTACCTCCTAAAAAATAAAAAATGAAACTTATTAACAACTAATTTAACTCACAAAATTGATAAAAAATCAACTATATATGTACACACATGTATGTATGGAGATAAGATTATATTTAAATACCATGAACATCCCTCGATCCATGATCCCCCTCTCTTGTAGATATATGAGATTCTATTGATCTTTGCCTTTCATCCTCCATGATATATATGGATATATATACAGTGGCATTTAAAATTATTTTTAAATTACTATTCAAAATAAATTCAAAATAAATTTTAAAAAATTAATGTAATTTAGTGTACAGAAATTATGTAAAACACAACTTTCAAAGCACTAATTGATGTGTGAAACTCAATTTAAGCAAAAAAATTATAAAAATGTTAAGTTCACCAAATTGTGCTTTACATGGTGGGAGCACACTTGGTGTATAATTGAAAAAAACACATGGTCATTAAAAAAGAAGCATGAAACTCCATTTAAACAAAAAATTGTTGAATTCCTCACATTTTAATTTTATAAAAATGTGAATTTTACCAAGTTGCAAATGTAAAGTTTACCAAGTTACGCTTTACATAGTGGGAGCACACCTGGTATATAATTGAAAAAAACACATGGTAATTAAAAAAGACGCATTTGTAAGTAAAAAACACACACATATCAAAGATATGTTACAATTTCCATCAACAATTTTTGAAGGAGAGCATCTCAACATTAATTCATCTTTGAGAGATGAATCTTAAATTTTTGAAGAAGAGCGTCTCAACACTAATTCATCTTTGAGAAATGAATCTTGAATTGGAATTGCCCCATATAATACTAATTCATCTATTAATTCATCTTTAATAGATGAATCTTGAATTGGAATTTCCCCACACAATAGATCAGCAGACATATTATTAACATTTGTACAATGTCTTATACTAAAAAAATGAAATTGGCTAACAAAATTGTTTTCTTTCCATGTAGTTGTTTTAGCCTCTCCTTGTTAACTGGGTACACTCATTTCATCTAGTTGCACACAAGTTCAGAATTGGTGAAAACTACAATTACATTTGATCCATACTCCCTAGTTGTTCCCATACCTTCTATCAATGCAATATAGTATGCCTTGTTGTTTTTTGTTTTTCCAGGTATATTCATTTGCCTTTGGAGGACCTAGCTAGTCACAATAATTCAAAGCACATATGTAATCACTGATTTCCTTATATTGGGATAAAAAGAAACATCTATGCACAATGTCCATTTTTCAACCATATTTAGTGGGTTTTTTTTATCCCTGAAAAAAACAAATTCAATAAAATATGTTAAATTAAAATTTATTGCAAATGCATGGGAGAAATGACATGTACATGGTTTGCCTTAAATTTTACCTTAAATTTTATGGGAGAAAACACATCTAGAAATGACATGCCTTAAATATTGCCTTGCCTAGAGTTTAAGGGAGAAATGACATGTACATGGTTCCAAAAACACTGGCAAATTATGCCTTAAAGGTTATCGGAGAAATGACATGTACATGGTTATACTTAAAGTTTGCCTTGAGTTTATGGGAGAAATAGGAGAAACGACATGTATGTGCATGGTTATCCTTAAAGTTTGCTTTAAAATTTAGGGTAGAAATGACATGTATATGGTTATCCTTAAAGTTTGCTTTAAAATTTATGAGAGAAATGACATAGAAATGGCATGTACATGGTTATCCTTAACGTTTTCTTTAAAATTTATGGGAGAAACGACATGTAAATGAAATCTACATGGTTATCCTTAAATGTTTCTTTAAAATTTATGGGAGAAATGACATAGAAATGACATGTACATGGTTATCCTTAAAGTTTTCCTTGAGTTTATGGGAGAAATGGGAGAAATGACATGTATGTACATGGTTATCCTTAAATTTTGCCTTAAATTTTATGGGAGAAATGACATATAAATGACACATGTACATGGTTCCAAAAACACTAGCAAATGCCTTAAAGTTTATGGGAGAAATGGCATGTACAGACATGGATATTAAAATCAATAACTTCTATTTAGTTTGGTTCCAAAGATTGACTGTAGGGGCATTTACTTGATATGTCACCTTTAAGAAAGGATGAGATCCAGAGGCTACCTGACCCTTTACAGACTCTACCTTTAGAACTTGTAGAAGTTAACACTCAACAAACAAACTAAAATCCTATGAAAGTTCATCCACTTTAGGTTCAGTTTTTAATTAGGCCTTAAAGTTTGTCTTGAATTAATGGGAGAAAACCTTGAGTTTGGGGGATCCTATGGAAGTTCAACCACTTTAGGTTTGATTTTTAGGCCTTCAAGTTTTCTTGAATTAATGGGCGAAATGACATACATGCATGGTTTTCCTCAAAATTTTATGGGAGAAATCACATCTAGAAATGACATGCCTTAAATTTTTCCTTAAAGTGTGTGGGAGAAATTACATCTAGAAATGGCATGACTTAAATTTTTTCTTGCCTAAATTTTAAGAGAGAAATGACTTGTACATGGTTTGCCTTAAAGTTTGCCTTATAGTTTAAGGTAGAAATGACATTGCCTTATAGTTTATGGGAGAAATGACATAGAAATGACACAAGCCTTAAAGTTTTTCTTGCCTAGATTTTAAGAGATAAATGACATGTACATGGTTTTCCTTAAATTTTTCCTTATAGTTTAATGGAGAAATGATATTGACTTATAGTTTATGGGAGAAATGGCATAGAAATGACACAATCCTTAAATTTTGCCTTGCCTAGAGTTTAAGAGAGAAATGACATGTACATGGTTTGCCTTAAAGTTTTCCTTATAGTTTATGGGAGAAATGACATTGCCTTATAGTTTATGGGAGAAATGACATATAAATGCTAGAGAAATGACATATAAATGACACAAGCCTTAAAGTTTTCCTTGCCTAGAGTTTAAGAGAGAAATGACATAAGAAATAAATGACATGTACATGGTTTGCCTTAAAGTTTTCCTTATAGTTTATGGGAGAAATGACATTGCCTTATAGTTTATGGGAGAAATGGCATATATAAATGGCAGAGAAATGACATGTTTTGCCTTAAAGTTTTCCTTAAAGTGTGTGAGAGAAATGTCATGTACATGGTTTGCAAAATTATTTTATGCACTTACTAAAATTTATGGGAGAAATGGGAGAAATGACATGTATGTACATGGTTTTCCTTAAAGTTTTCCTTAATTTTTATGGGAGAAAATAAATAGAAATGACATGTACATAGTTCCAAAAACACTAGCAAATGCTGCCTTAAAGTTTATGATAGAAATGGCATGTACAAAAATGGATATTACAATGAAGAACCTATATTTAGATATGTTCTAAATTATGGCATGCCTTAAATTTTGCCTAAAATTTTATGGGAGAAATGACACATGTGCATGGTTTGCCTTAAATGTTTCCTTAAAGTGTGTGGGAGAAATGAAATTTACATGGTTTGCAAAATTATTTTATGCACTTACTAAAATTTATGGGAGAAATGGGAGAAACGACATGTATGTACATAGTTTGTCTTAAATTTTTCCTTAAATTTTATGGGAGAAATGACATAGAAATGACATGTACATGGTTCCAAAAACACTAGAAAATAACTTAAAGTTTATGGGAGAAATGGCATGTATAGAAATGGATATTACAATGAAGAACTTCTATTTAGATCCGTTCCAGATTGACTGTAGGGGTATTTACTGGATATGTCACCTTTGAGAAAAGATGATATCCAGAGGCTACCTGGGCCTTTACAGACTCTACCTTTAGAACTTGTAGAAGTTAACACTCAACATATAGACTAAAATACTATGGAAGTTCAAAATCCTATGGAAGTTTAGCCACTTTAGGTTCAGTTTTTAGGCCTTAAAGTTTTCCTTGAATTAATGGGAGAAAGTCTTTTTTTTAAGGGAGAAATGGCATGTGCATGGTTTGCCTTAAAGTTTTCCTTAAATTTTATGGGAGAAATCACATCTAGAAATGACATGCCTTAAAGTTTTCCTTTCCTAGAATTTAAGAGAGAAATGACATGTACATGGTTTGCCTTAAAGTTTGCCTTATAGTATATGGGAGAAATGAAATTGACTTATAGTTTATGGGAGAAATGAGATAGAAATTATAGATAAATGACATATAAATGACACATGCCTTAAAATTTACCTAAAAGTGTGTGGGAGAAATGACACAGATACACGGTTTCCCTTAAAGTGGTAGTGGTTTTCACTTACTTAAACAACTAGTGGTAGTGGTTGATTAATTTATGTAAAAAGTCACACCTTGATGATTTTATGGGAGAAATGGCATGTACATAGTTTACAAAATTATTTTATGCACTTACTAAAACAACTAGTGGTAGTGGTTGATGAAGTTATGTCAAAAGTCACACCTTGATGAGTTTGTGGGAGAAATGGCATGTACATGGTTTGCAAAATTATTTTATGCAATTTTACTAAAACAACTAGTGGTAGTGGTTGATGAAGTTATGTCAAAAGTCACACCTTGATGAGTTTGTGGGAGAAATGACATGTACATGGTTTTCCTTAGAGTTTGGTTTGCCTTGAATTTTATGGGAGAAATCACATCTAGAAACCTTTACTTTGACATCTATAAATAGGATAAGAACATTAAAAAATAATTTTCAACTTGCATTAGTTATGTCCTTAATAAGTATGATTTAGCACCTAACAGATTGTTTAATAATTTATAATAATGTCAGTTTTTTTATGCACTTACTAAAACAACTAGTGGTAGTGGTTGATAAAGTTATGTCAAAAGTCACACCTTGATGAGTTTAACTAGTGGTAGTGGTTGATGAAGTTATGTAAAAAGTCACACCTTGATAAGTTTTTCGGAGAAAAGTAAAGTAAAGTTTAACATTTTACAAGATTAGAAAAGTAAATGAAAACACTAAGAGAGGAAGCATCATGGAAGGTGTAAAATTTAATAATTATTTAAATTTTATAATTTAATTTCATTTTTGGCTTGTAATATCATTCATCCTTGATATACATACAATAATTTTACAACTTGAACATCAACCTACACACTATCATCATATCACTACATACATAATCTAGATTAGTAATATCCATTACATCATAAAACACTCCACTTTTAACATTTTACAAGATTAGAAAAGTAAATGACAATACTAGGAGAGGAAGAATCATGGAAGGTGTAAATTTAGGTATATTAATAAAAAATAGTTAGCATCAACCTAAATATTAATACCGTGGAAAATTAGCACTAAATCAATGTTTGGTCAATTTTTTTGAAATAGCCAACCTCAATCCTAGTAATTTAATCATCTCAATTACAATAAAACCACCACATCATCTAGTGAGGTGGGCCTAAAATCTACACATAGAAACTTATGATTTAAGTAATAAGTGGAAAGGGGTGCAAAATTATTTTATACACTTACTTAAACAACTAGTGGTAGTGGTTGATGAAGTTATGTCAAAATTCACACATATAGCTCTACTCTTTGAGGCATTAGAAAGATAGGTAGATTAGGAAGCTTCAGTTTAGGAATAAGAAAGAAAAGCTTAGGTTTTAGCTTAGAAAGGATTATTCAGGAAGATAGGCACTATAACCACAAACAAACAATCTGTTGAAAGACAAAGAAAATCAAACAAAGGTCTGAGGAAGAATGTAATATCCCCAAAATCGAGATTGTTACCAAGGCATGACTGGAAAACGCATTTTCTAGGAATGGCTGCTACAGGATATGAAATTAGCCCTTGGATCCCTTATATATGAGTATCTAAGACCTAAATCCAAGAGGAGATCAGAAACAAATCTCTCTAGGTGGGTTAAACAGATCTCCCACACCTAGGAAGGCTTGAAAAGTGCCCAAAGAAGGGACTGCAGCAATACAAAAGAACACTGCAAAAAAAAAACGCAGTTTTAGATAGTAGTAGTAGTAGGCCAATACGACAGCTTAAAAATAGCTTATACAATGATAGTTCATATTTACAGTATAGCCCAATCAATGTACAGGAGAAAGAAATAGACTTTATGGAGAAAAACCCTCTAAAAGAGGTGCTGCAACAATGTATTTCACATCAAAGCCTTAAAAAAATTATTTTTATGAGTAAACAACAGTTGTAGGTTAAAAATCAGATCTAGGACAGATTTTTGTACAAAATATTAGATCTATATCAGATCTGTACACTATACTATCTCTATTTTACATCCCCCTTGGGGTTTTTAGCAATACATGAATGCACAAGAGTAGATCTGAGATCTACTGCAGAAAATCTATAGAATGATTCAGAAATTATAAAGTAGATGGATCAATGAATAGATTAGATCTGAAACATACATGGATTAGATGGCTAATCCATGGATCACCACAGTGCAAGGAAGACTCCTTTACACTAAAGATCTCTCCTCCAAATAGTTTCCAAACACCCTGGAACTCTTCACTTGCAAAATAACGTAGTATAGGGAGAAAAAATATGTTTTAGGCTTGATGTAGAATTTGACCTAATGCCAAGCTGTAGATCTGAAGCACCAATCAGCAAATACACTCTTTCCATTGGGATAGAAGGCTTTCCCACTGAAAAGAGGCACTAGTATGGTCTAGATCTGAATAGATCTAGCCTCCACTTGCTGCTGCTCACAAGTAAAACCAAACCCTCAATAGGATCTGAGTTGTAGTTGGAAGAAGAGGCTTGGAAAAATTCCTAATAGTGGACCAATAAATGCAAGACTCTTCCAAGAGGCCTCTCAAGGAAAGAGGTGGGATTCTCGATCAGGAACACCCAGTGCTAAACAACACTATTCTCAGCTAAATAGCCAGAGAATGAGAAGTGTCTAAACAGAAAAATCCTTTCAAGACAATATGTTCAAAAACCCCTCTCATGCTGCTCTCCTTTTTCATTTATAAGATGAAAGCCTTGAAAAACCCTAAACCATCTCAAAGGTTTAGCTCCTTTCACATTGGAACCCTCCAACTAGATCTGCACTATTCATCTAGGTACATTGCATCTAGAAATCACTGTATATTTGGTCCTATTGACCCATTCAATTGTCATAGTCCCTTTTCACACATGAGGGAGTTTTATTAAATCAGCCCATATTTAGCCTTGTTCACATGGGCATTGATTTA
The DNA here is from genome assembly GCA_034641835.2 of Pinus albicaulis. Lineage (NCBI taxonomy): Eukaryota > Viridiplantae > Streptophyta > Pinopsida > Pinales > Pinaceae > Pinus > Pinus albicaulis. Next base: position 918,666,455 of record CM076571.1, on the reverse strand, counting down.
TTTTGTTGTTAAAGGAGTTAAATCTGTCCTCCTTTACAATTTTATTCTTGTAACAAGAAAATGAAAACAAAAAGGAATATTCCTATTAGCTTGGGCTAATTAGGAATAGTACAGTCCTCACCCTCAAAAATGTTGCTTGTCCTTAAGAAACTGATAAGGTGAGTGCTTCAACTCATCTTATCCTTCATTGGTGTCACAAACAAAGGATACGCTTCTCTCATAAGCTAAGTGATCACCAATCCATCCATCCATGACTTGTCCCAACAATGTCCTCATGAGGTGCAAACAGCTCCTCCCATAAGGAAACAATGAATCACATGAAACAACCATGGTTTTCCCAAGGCCCTCCCTGAAATACAAAACATAAAGTACATGGAGTGTAGTCATCCCTTAGGGCACATGCATGCCTTCCCTCCTTCCTCCATTCATCCCCATGAAAAGCACATCATCAATATAGGGGATCAAAACAATGTACAAATAAACATAAATGTGTGTACATGGAGGTGGATCATAGTCCCACATGTGGAACCAGCACAACGCATCCCCTGCCTGCATCAAACCAAGATGTGGTAAGTGTTTTTCCCACCACTTACTTGCTGCCCAAGTCATCTCACTATTGCAGAAAATGTGAGATATATTTGGTGCCTTTGGGAAGCACCCATCATGAAAATAAATCTCCCTTTGCACATCAAAGGAGTGGCCAAATTCAGAATTCTTAGTGGCCCAACAATTTCCATGACATTTGGATGATACATTGTTCCTTCTAGGAGTCATGGCCTGCATACAAATGGTAAAAGAACATGTACAAATAGAAAAATAAACTTTCTTTACATGAACAGATTCTTTACCATCAAGGTTACTCATACACATGGAGTTGTGCATTGACATTTCTCTTCTCTCAAAAGAAGGAAGAGATGGCTGAAATGACTCTTGCATAGAGTCCCTTGGCTGCCCCAACTCCACATAGCTCATGCACTCTTCAGAGTGCTAATTTAGTTCCTCTATCAAACCTTCCCAATCAAAGCTCCCTGTGATTAGAGTGTAGATCTTCATTGACTGCATATGGCTGGAAAAGAACTCTTTGTTTTCCCCTTGTAGTATCTTCTACTTGAGCTTGGAAGCTCTAAACAAGAATACTCTACCATGATGATAGATGACCCCTCCTTGGACTAAATAACCCTCTCCTTGCAGCATGTCATCAAGTATCATACATGTGTGAAGATCTTTGGAATACTCTACAAGCAGTTGAGATTTCCAATACAGATCTACAATGCTCAACAATGATAGCACTGATGATACATCCATAGGAATGTCTGTCATATTGCTGATCTTTTCCTTGGCATTTCCCATGGCACAGATGTGTTTTGGAAGGTTGATCCTCCAATTCTTCTCCTCCCACAACGCAGATCCAGATAGGAGAGTGGGTGGTGATGTTAAGGGAATAAGATCTCCCTTCTCCTTCAGCTCACCCAAGCCTCCCAACACTGTAGCCTTGTCTTCTAATGCTCCAATCATTCTTGGATTCATGAGTTTAGCATCAATATGTGGGACACCTTTCACCAAATCTGAATCAAGTGATCTCCCAAGTGGTTTTCCACAAGACAATGATGCCTCATGGTTCATTCTCCCATGCTTATCAAATGTGATCGACATTCCCTTGCTTCCACAGTGCAAGTTCACCTCTTATTTTTGTGTGAAAGTCTTTTGAAACTTGAGGACCCCTCTTAGTGGTGCAAGAGTGCCTCTGATTGGAGCACTTGCCCCATATTCTGATAGTGGATTAGCTAGGTGATCCCTCCTTTGTTCTGTCTCATTGTCTTTTAGCAAAGACACATGCTGCTCATGTCCTCCATATGGAAGATCCTTAGGAAATCCTTGCAAAGGTGCAAGAACTCCTCTAGTGGAAGCCATTGCTTCATCTCCATCTCCAACTAAAAATAAATATCCTCCTGCTGTCATAGCACTGGAGGATCTTATTTTCTCTTCCTCTCCCTCCTCATCATGGTTGGAGAATGCTTCATCATCAAGAGATCCTTTTTATTGTTCTCTTAGTGAGGAAGAATCCATCATGCCTTCTCTTTGAGAGAAGATATCTTGTTGTAGTGGGGCTTTTGCCTCTAGAAAATTGTGCAGCAACCCCTCAACAATGTTTAGGGCTATAGTTGGCTCCATGGAATATTCCAAATTATGTATAAATGCAAATCTCTTGGGCTTGATTGGCTCTTCCCAAGAAGTCTCTACATGTTTCACATCAAATCTCTTCACTAGTCTCCTAGTGAACTTTGAATAAGAAGAGATGTTTATTCCCTTTAAGGAAGAGGATTCAAACAGCCACCAAGCATAAGCTTTCCCTTGAAGATGCAGCGCTACTACTCTCAACGCTTCTTCTTTTGTCACTTGATGCAGCTGCAAGTATGTGTCAAGCTTATTTACCCAAGACTTGACTGAGTCTTTAGGTGAGCCATCAAACATAGGTAGAGATAATCTACCCAAAGTGTGTTGAAGGCACCCTTTCCTCCTATTGTAGGTGTTGGATCTTACTTCTTTGAGTTGACAGAACTCTAGGAAACTGACATGCTCTTTGAACCTCTCTGATTGAGATTCATATTCTTGGAGATAAAAACCAAGAGATTTCTCCTTTGGTGTTCCTCCTCTTCCTCCTTCCTTTGACAAGAAAGTAGGCATGCTATAATGTTGTGGAACAGATTGTGTGGCTGAATGCTCACACATATCATATGAAGTAGTGGGGATATTTTCATGTGCAAACCTTTTCAAAATATCTCCTTTTCTTTCATTCCTCACTCCCCGGAGTTCATTCTTCATCTCATGCATAGTTTGGAACAGAGTTTTAGAAAACTCTTTTCCAATCAATCTTCCAGATGAAGGGTTTGGACCCTTCACTTATGTGTCTTCAGTGTCACCACATTTCTTCATCAATATTTTCCTCCCATGAAAAGATATATTGGCTCTTCAAAATCAAAGCACAAGTTGTGCCAAGAAAGAGGCTCTGATACCACTATAATATCCCCAAAATCGGGACTGTTAGCAAGGCATGACTGGAAAACGCATTTTCCAGGAATGGCTACTACAGGATATAAAATCATCCCTTGGATCCCTTAGATCTAATTATCTAAGACCTAAATCCAAGAGGATATCAGAAAAAAAATCTCTCTAGGTGGGTTAAACAGATCTCCCACACCTAGGAAGGCTTGAAAATTACCCAAAGAAGGGACTGCAGCAATACAAAAGGACACTGCCCAGAAAACAAAATAGTTTTAGATAGTAGTAGCAGTAGGCCAATATGACAGCTTAAAATATCTTATACAATGATAAATCATATTTACAGTATAGCCCAATCAATGTACAGGAGAAAGAAAGAGACTTTATGGAGAAAAACCCTCTAAAAAAGGTGCTGCAACAATGTATTTCATTGCAAAGCCTTGACAACATTATTTTTATGAGTAAACAATAGCTGTAGGTTACAACTCAAATCTAGGATAGATCCGTGTACAAAATATTAGATCTATATCAGATCTGTACACTAGACTGTCTTTATTTTACATCCCCCTTGGGATTTTCAGCAATACATGAATGCACAAGAGTAGATCTGAGATCTACTGCAGCAAATCTGCAGAATGATTCAGAAATTCTGAAGCAGATGGATCAATGAATAGATCAGATCTGAAGCATACATGGATTGTATGTCTAATCCATGGATCACCACAGTGCAAGGAAGACTCCTTTACACCAGAGATCTCTCCTCCAAATAGTTTCCAAACACCCTGCAACTCTTCACTTGAAAAATAACGCAACACAGGGAGATAAACTACACTATAGGATTGATGTAGACTTTGTCTTGATGCCAAGTTGTAGATCTAAAGCTCCAATCAGATAATACACTCTTGCCAATGGGATAGAAGGCTTTCCCACTGAAAAGAGGCACTAGTATGGTCTAGATCTGAATAGATCTAGCCTCCACTTGCTGCTACTCATAAGGACAACAAAACCCTCAATAAGATCTGAGTTGTATTTGGAACAAGAATCTTGGCCAAATTTCTGATAGTGTACCAAGAAATTCAAGACTCTTCCAATAGGCCTCTCAAGGAAAGAGGTGGGATTCCCGATCAGGAACACCCAGTGCTAAACAACACTATTCTCAGCTAAACAACCAGAGAATGAGAAGTGTCTAAAAAGACAAATCCTTTCAAGACAATATGTTCAACAACCCCTCTCATGCTACTCTCCTCTTTCATTTATAGGATGAAAGCCTTGCAAAAACCTAAACCATCTCAAAGTTTTAGCTCCTTTCACATTGGAACCCTCCAACCAGATCTGCACTGTTCATCTAGGTACATTACATCTGAACAAAATTGTAGATTTGGTCCTGTTGACCCAGTCAATTGTCACAATCCCTTATCACACATGAGGGAATTTTATTAAAGCAGCCCAGATTTAGCCTTGTTCACATGGGCATTGACTTATTTTGTTGTTTAAGGAGTTTAATTTGTCCTCCTTTACAATTTTATTCTTGTAACAAGAAAATGAAAACAAAAAGGAATATTCCTATTAGCTTCGGCTAATTAGGAATATTACAAAGAAACAAAACAAAAATACAACCTACAAGCTTAAGAAAGAACAAAGCCGTGAGTTGGTGCTCATAAGAAGAACATAGAGATATTAAATCTGCAAAGGTTGAAGGAAATAACAGAGCTATCAACCATCAGGAAAACAAACACATACAAATCTACTCTACTCTTTGAGGCATTAGAAATTTAGCTAAATTAGGAAGCTTCAGTTCAAGAATAAGAAATAAAATCTTAGGTTTTAGCTTAGCAAGGAGTATTCAGGAAGATAGGCATTGTAACCACAAACAAACACTCTGTTGAAAGACAAAGACAATCTAACAAAGGTTTGAGGAAGAAACAGAACACAAATACAACCTACAAGCTTAATAAATAATAGAGATGTGAGTTGGTGCTCATAAAAAAAACACAGAAATATTAGATCTGCATAGGTTGAAGGAAAGAATAGAGCTATCATCCATCAGAAAAACACATACAACTCTACTCTTTGAGGCATTAGAAAGCTATCTAGATTAGGAAACTTCAGTTTAGGAATAAGAAAGAAAGAAAACAAGCCTACCTACTTGAAATAATTCTACTCAACCAATAAAACAACCATCTAACCTATCATCAAGGTTCAGACACTACGTTGTATAGGCAGTAGAAATCTTGTTCCACTAAATTTGATTCCAAGGTCTGTATGTGTTAAAAAGAGAATGAGTAAAGAGGTCGTAGATGAGTTGTATGGAAGCTCTCTTCCATAGATATAATCTTCAAGTAGCTAAAAAACGTATGGTTTGGTTAGCATGCACAATATGAATGCTAATTGAAGTCCCAGAACAATTCTGAAGGTTCCATACAAACTAGACTAAGCAGAAATCGAAGTTGGAAGTACTGTTGAATTCTGGTAGCTTCACTATTCTTAACCGGAGGCTTAATTGTAGCATTGAATTTCTTAAAACTTTTCCTATGAAACATCTGAGATTCTGAGTTGTCACAAATTAGACAGAGAGCCTTGTTATGATAACACTATTTTAGCTAATGTGTGTTCATGATTAAATGAATAATAATTTATGTGGGTGTGTCAGTAACTACTGTGGCGATTTATGATTGAGTTTAGTTTCAGGGACTTTGATGCACTGTTTGAAAACAATGAAGATTCCATACGTGTGGCCTGTCATGGATTGAGAAAACACGTGTAATTGCTACCAGTGATTCCTCTACATGATTTTGAATATCATGGAAATGAATGTGAAACGATATATATATATATATATATATAACAAGTCAAGAATTTGTTTCAAAACATATTTTTGTGTTTTTGGTTTTGAGTAACTATCCAGACGATGATGTAATGGTTGATATAACTATGTTAGTCAATGAAATTACTTCTTTTTTAAATGAAATTGTAAATTTCCATTATTCAATTTATAGTTATATACATCTAAAATCAATACTTAAACAAAAACCTCTCATGCATTAAAATTGTACAGTTTTTACATTAAAATTTTAATAGTTTTCAATTTATAGTTTTTATATTAAAATTTTAATAGTTTTTCAATTTACAGTTACATATAAATAAAACTAATTTTTCATTCCCTGTAGTTGAATCATAGTTTGGTTCATTATATTGAAGGCAAGACAATCTAACCACAAACAAACACTCTGCAAGACAAACTGATTAGAAATGAGTTGTTTCGTCTACCTAGAGACGACGAGATGATGAGGAAGGAGAGTGCCAAAGATGTAGGTTATCTGCAACAAGGAAGGGTATCATCGAAGATGTAGGTTATTTGTAAACTGAGAACAAAAAAAAAGACAAAAATTGAAACCCACAAAAAAATAGACAAAAAGAAAACAAAAAAACAAAGCTTCTCACCTCAAGCCCCTACAACAGTAAACACGAAACAGTGATACAGAGATCAGACAATGAAATAGTGACACAGATATAACAATAAAATGGTAACAAGCCCGAAACATCTTGCGGTCTGTGGGCCGGTATATTTATAAGAAATAGTTAGGCCGAATTCTTCTCAAAAGTTCAGTCGAACTAATAGTCTGGCCAAACTAATAGTTCAGCTGAAATTTTAATGTCGTTTTTCCCATCTCAGACCAAAAATATGTTTACCCACATCGTCATTACGTCGTCAATGTAAATGATGGAATTAGTTCGGCCAAACTAATTTACAAAATTCGGCCGAAATTTGTAACAATTCGTCTAAACTTTTATAAAACTTCGTCTGAACTGTTGGAAAAATGAATTTTCCGCCCGTGTTTCTCACAAAAGTGTAACCCACCTTTGCATTTTTACCCTATTATTATGCATATTTGACGAGCCCCAATATTGCAACAATAATGCTGCAACTCTTGAGGCTATCGACTTAATTTATCAACCCGAGGTTCATACAAACTTAAGAGGGGTCGGCATTCTATGTGCAGCTGAGACACCTTCCTCTTCCTAGTCCAATTCCCTTTGATTCAAGTAAAAGAATAAAATGAAACAAATTCAAATGATAAAATATCTTAGGTAAGTTTCCAATCCTAAGTTGAAAAGGGTAAATAATAATAAGCAAATCTATTCTACTTGGAAAGTAAATGGCATGAAATAAATCTAATTTATTTGCAAAAACTTAAAGCATAATGACAACTAAGAAAATATAATATATCTTGCTAGAAAATGAATGGAATTAAAGTAAATTTATTCTATTTTGCAGGAAATAAAAGTACTATATTACTTTTTCAAGAAGGAACATACACTTTACTTGAAGTAAATTGCAAAAAGGAAAGCTTGACTAATTGCGAAAATCGACATTCAAGAAGTATGCAATGTAAGAGATGAATGCCGACCTAACAACGCCTCAAATCAACCAAAGTGGACTCAGAGAATTCATAGCCTATTAATATACTCCTATAATGAAATTGGAGTGAATTTGGGCAAGGAAGATCTCGAAAACACATTGCTACATGATTGCTACAGGATTGCTACATGATTGCTACAGGACTGGTAGGATTACTACAAGAGTGATACTCAAGATAAATTTCCAAATTCCCAAGAAATTTAGATGAAAATGAGATGGGAAAAAATATGAAGTAGTATGTCCTAGGAATCCATTCCAAGTGGAATCACTCAAAAATACCTTTGTTAACATCTGATAGGAAATAGTAGAAAATTGCTACTCTAAAACCGAAAATTCAAGAATTAGTGGGCTAGTTAACCTATCAAATTCCTAACCTGATAAAGTGAAACTTCTACGCGATGAATTTTATTATTAACTTGAAATTTTTTATGAATCAACACAATTTCAATAAACTCATATCAATCTCAATAACATGTTCTAAAAAATAGCAGAAAATTAATACTATTTTGCTACAAGAGACTTCAAGGAATTCTATATTTGTGAACTAGTAAACCAATTCAAATAGTTAAATGATGAATATGAATTTTCAAAGTTTTTATAAGGATGAATAATTATTGTGAATCTATAAATAACCTTCTAAAAAACTCATTTCAATCGGTTAAATAATCTAACCTGTTGAAAAAGAGGCATGAACACTAAATGCATAAATAAGAGATGTGAGTGAAAAAGACATTCAAAGAAAATAAATAAATTGTACAAGAGGGCTCTGAGGCTCCTGGGATGGACAAGCCCGAGGATACCTAGAGTCCTATGAAGTAAACCAAGCTTTAGAATCCAAAAATTTCACCAAACTTCATTCTTTGAATCAATTCAAGTACATCCCTTCTAGAAATGAAAGTGGTGTTGTTAAACAACAAGTTTTCTCCACATGAAGACTAATAAATGCATGCCCCTAGAGGAAAATTAAAATTTGTACTTATACAAAGTGATGAGGAATAATTCTCCTTTAAATGAGTCATCTTTCCCCTCCAAATCCCTCAAAAATTGGATCTAGTTCCCAACACTATGAATCTGCATTGAATGATAGGGAACACATTCCTGTTTTTTCTCAATCAGTGGAGCTCCAGAATTTGTCAATAATTTCATGATATTTCATTCATTTACTATCCAATATAGTTCCATCCTATAGAAAATAGAAATTCTCTATATTATATCATCCTCCAAGTATTCATAATATGCCAAATATTTTCACAATATTCTACAAAAATAAATAATATTAGGCACAAATATGCAATTATCTCTAAACCTTCCTAATGAACATATTAAAGTGAAAAATATGTCATATAATGTAAAAAGGGAGGTTTAACGTGTTGAAGTATGGTCGTATGCGCCTTAATTTATTTCTAATTTGGAGGTCCATCATACCCCACTACTAAAACTGTTTCTCATTCTTTGAGTAACCTGAGTGACCTAATTGTGCCTCATTCATGTCCCTAGTGGCTTCCTTAACATCCCAAGCTACCTCAGAAGGAATTTTGCCACATATTTCTTGCTCCATAATCTTCCTCTTCTTCCCAAACTTCTTCTTCTTCTTCTTCTTCTTCTTGGTTGTGGGCAAGGCAATTCTCTATTTCTAAAAATAATTGCAATTCCATTTATTATCAGGCTCAATTCAAAGAAAACACCCACATTTCATTTTTTATTCGTAAAACTTTATAGGAATTTTCCCATAGGTTTTACTACTAAAAAAATGAAAATTTTGCAATAGTATTGTTCACATATGGTAAGGAAAAATATGTATATAAAATAACTTTTGGATTAATCACATCATTAGGATTAGGTTGACATTTCGAACCAGCTAATGTGGCTCATCCTTAGGACAAGGTGGATATTGTCCTTTTAATCCTAGAATTTTGGTGTGAAATTGCTCAAAATCAGGGTCTTTTGCAGATAACTGGACTTTCTTGTAGCATACTGTCTTCTCTTGTAGTGAATTTGTCCCTTCCTGTAGTAGCTTTGTTTCTCCTATAGCGGCTCTGTTTCTCGTAAGAAGCTTATTTGATGCCCATGGTTTTCTATCTTTTGAGATATTTATGGCTCTTCAGGGGTCTCGTCTTTTTCTTTTTTTTCTCCTTCTTCCTCTACCTTTTCTCCTTCCCTTCCTCTTCCACTTCCTCTTCTTACCTACCTCAAACACTATATGTTGGTGTCTCTTCTCATTGTGTTGTGGTCAAGGCTTGTGCTTCAATGAATTCCTCTTTGTCTAAGTCTACAAATTCATTCCACAACACAGGGTTCTTGAGGTGGATTAAGGAATTCATGACAATTATGCCATGATGGTAAATTTGTTGGTGCCTCCTTTCCTCACTCTCTGGATCATTTAAATTATGGACTAAAGGAGGAAATGTGGAACACTAAGCCTGCTTGGAATTGGTAAATCTGTCTAGAACCTTAGCTCATAGAGAAATCTAAATTGATGGGAATTCACAATATTTATCCTCCCCTCATAATATATGTACCTCTGTTCAATTGAACCTCCTCCCATGACTTCTACTACTACTTCCTTAAATTATTTGAAGGGAATTTCCAACATTTTTCTTTGAATAGGCTATGGTGCAGAGGATGGCTAATACTTTTTGGTCATGAAGGGAGCTGAATGGTGCCCCCTACCTTAGTGAAAATTTCCTCTTCTCTTTCCTTGCCTTTATAATGTGAGAAAATAATTTTTTCAAAAGAATTTACTTTTAGAGGATTTTTCTACAAGGTGCATGTAGAAAGTAGAATTCTCTATGAAATTGTATGCAAAGTGAGAAGGGAGGAGGAGGATGACTCATTTATGATCATAGGGGTTTGATAAAAATTCATGGTGGTTTGGGCTCCTTTTCTCCTCTTAATTTAGCCCTGTAGCATCTCTTATTTGTTTATGTAGTAATTCAGGTACTCTCGTAGCATGGTATCGAGTCATGTAGCTCTTGCAAGCTTAGCATGTAGCTCTTCTATAACACCCTATGCAGCCCCAGGTAGCATCTAGCTCGACCTTCAATGAAATAGTGGGTATATCTTACCATTTTGGGAATGAAATCTTGGTACAAATTAATTTTTGGCTCATCCCTTACTCCTTCAGCATGTTGTATGAGTTGTCCCCACCTACCACCTTCGTAACTTCTGAAACACATTGGTCCACTCCTCGTAATTATCATCATCCTTTTATTTTTGTTTTCCATGTTGCATGTGTGCTTGAGTAACCTACAGTCTCACTAGTTGATGGTGGCCAAGTTTATCGTCCACTTTCAGCCTATAAAACCTTCTCTCATGTGCATTGAAAACAATTCTTTTAACAATAATATGCTCAACGAGAGAGGTGAAGAGCAATGCATAACTACTCCTACCTGATTTCGAGTAGTTGTAGATGCATGGATACTTTTTTTGGGCTGATGATCTATCAATTGCCCTCTGGAGGTTCCATCTTTCATTTTCTTTCTTATGGATAGGTCCTCATTAAACACAACAATGTGATGATGTATATTATTGATACAATCTCTCCTTTATATAGGTATTTTCCAGTGTTTGATATGTTGTTGTTGTATTGAATTGGTGACCTTGAAGCTACTTCTCATGGATGGTGTGACTTCTCTAAGCCTGAAGGATGGCCTCTTGATGCTTCAGGGTGGAAAAATATTCATTCTAGAGCTACAACAGTCCTATGTTTATGATCTTTTTGGATTTGTGCAAGCTACTACAGGATTGATCTCCTTCTTGTAGCAGTCATGTATTCCCTCCCCTAAACCTCATTCAAACCTTATTTTTCTTCATTAAATGAATTTAGGGACAGGAACAGAAGCTCTGATGGTGGTGAAAGCTTGTGAAGAAGGGGTGTAGGCAAAGTCTATCTTCTTTGTTTTTTTGTTTTTTTCATGAACAGTGGTGGAATCTTGAGAATAATTTGGTTAAATGGAGTGGATGAGAAGTGAAGTAGGTTTTATGAACCTATCCTAACATTTTCCAAGGGAAAACATGATTTTTTACCCCTTTCCATAGGCAAATATTAATCTTGTAGCAACTATGGACAATCCTCTAGAACTACAGGACAATCTTATAACAACCTTGTATTATCCATGTTAGGGTCCTATAAGTATAGGATTCATAATTTGAAATTTTTTGGAACACCTAATCCTCCATGGGTAGGTGTGGAATGAAAAAAGTCACAATGGAGTCAAAGTGACCTTGGAATGTGAAACCAAGAGTCACACCATTGTACTATAAATGTACATCATGTATAATGGAAAAATAATAGAGTTGCACGCTTATCCTTCATTTTGTGTTGAGTTTCTTTTTTTGTGTGTTTATCTTTCTCATACACCATGTGTGTGTGTTTAACATGGTTTTTAACATGGTATCAGAGCTAAAACATTCATAATCAGCTCAACCTTGAGTGAGACATTTGTGTTTATAGCCTGTGCATATCTGCAAAAATTCTTGACATTTTTGCAGCATTTAGAGAATTTCTGCAGCAGACATTTTTCCGCATTCAGGAATTTATTTTAAGAAGAGTAGCATTCAGAAATTGGCAGCATTTAGAAAGTGGTTTTGAAGAAGAGCAACTTTGGTTTTGAAGAAGAGCAGCACTGTGCATTTTGCAGGTTTTCTCACTGTACATTATTCTGCAATTTCTGCATTGGAGAGCTGCTGGAATATTGTTTAAAGTAGAATTCTAGGGTTTTTTACTAAAAAATTTTGGGTTTTTTTTTCACTGAAAATTTCTGCAAACAATTTTGCACATTTCCGAAATTTTCTGCAATTTCTGCAAATTCCTGCACATTGTTCTGTAAATCCTATAAATTTTATTGTTTCTGCAATTGCCCTCAATTCTGAAAATTCTTCAAACCTCTGCTGTATATTTTTGAAAGCCTGCTCACCCTTTGCAATTCTCCAATTCTCTGCTGAATTTTTCTATTAAAAAAAATAAATTTAAAAAAAAAAAAAAAAAAAAAAAAAAAAATTAAAATTAAAAAAAAAAAAAAAAATTATCTGAGCCCTCGGCCTTTCGGCCCACCTGCAACCTCTCACCCCCACTTTCCATGGCCTCTCCCTCGCACCACCTCCCTACCCCTTACACTCATACTCCCCTCACCCCACGGCCATTGGCCGCAGGCCCCCCTCCTCTCACGAGCCCACCTAACCCTACCTCCCCACCCACTGCAACCCCATCACAACACCCTCACGATCACTCGCCCTCATCGGCTGACCCCTCATCTCCCCATCACTCCCACTCTGTAGCCCAACCCCTCTACCTCACACCCTCACCCCCGACTCCCCACTCCGCCACCCTGTCGCCCCCTCTCAACACTCGCCCTCATCACATGCAAACCCCAACCCGCCCCCTCACACTCTCCACCCACCCCCATCTCACTCTGCCCCCTTCCCACACCCCCTACCCATCTCACCCCTCATCCCCTCTTGGCCTTTCGGCCCTGCCCTCCCCCTCTATGCAAACCCTACCCTCGACCCCTCGCTCATATCCCTCTATGCCCATGCAACCCCCTCAAAATGCCCTCCCAACACTCACACACTCTCCCCTCCCCTCACCTTGGCCGCTCGGCCTTCCCACAACTCCCCCCACTGCACTCTGTGTTTTTAATTTTAATTTTCGCCTTTTTTTAATTTTAAAAAAAAAATTACAGATCAAACCTTTCCCATTAGTCGCCTCCCCCAGCTTCACCTTCTCCATAAATACCTTCCCTAGTTTCACCCTCCCCCAGTAAAAATCTCCCCCATTTTTACCTCTGTTTTCCCTAAATTTTTTTTATTTGAAAAAAAAAAAAAAAAAACACAACAGAGAGAGAGGAAGAGAGGAAATGAACAGCAGGAAATGAGGAAATGACATATGAAGCAAATGGGTTGTACACATAAAGAAGAAAAGTGAAATTTACATTTTATGATTTGTGGCATTGATATAAGGGTGATTTTCTGCAAGAGATTTACATGTGAAGACATTGAAAATTGATCATCATTTTCAAAACAATAGTGGCATTCATAGTTTGGTACACAAAATTTCTGATTTGTGGAGTTTCTCTTAATCTATATTACATTCTACAGTACAGCAAGGTCAAGCATCCAAGCTTGTGAATACCTCCTCCTTTTGTTGAGTTGAGTTGAGTTGTTATTGGTGCAAAATAGCTCTTTGAAGAAGAAAAATCAACTTCCTTAAAGGATTCTTGCACAGTGTTTTCAGCTGCACATTTACAAAATATTTTGCAGAGATATTGTATTGTATTGACATTGTATTGTGAGTGGATATTGCTTCTTCATAGTTGCAATCGGCAAATTTGAGTTTTTGAGACAAGTCATTGTTGCTTGCCGGTTAGACATCCAAGTCTATACCTTGAGGTCCTCCATGATTTGAGGAGCAGATTTTGTACTTTGAGATTTCCATAGTTGGAAATTCTTTAGAGTCGTTTGTAATTTTTGAAAGGAAGTTGAATCACATTGTAAACGGGTGCATTTTCGGTTGAAGCCGACACCCTTTATTTTTTTAGCCTAAGTTGTTGAAAATGGCTAAAATCAATGAGGCATTAGAGTTGTTGAATAACCTCATTCATTACAATGTTAATGATATGATAAAAATGAGCAAGGATGCTCTTTGTAACATTCAAAGTTATTTGCAATATGCACAAGAAAAGATTGAGTTTTTGCAGTTGGAATCTCAACTTCAGCAAGATGAACTTCAGCAAAAGAGTCACCATTCTGAACTTGTTTCTGTTCAGAATATTGTGAAGGACTCTCATCAGAAGAAAGAAGATAAAGTTGCATTTGATTCACATTTAGTTCCTTGCACAAGAGAAAATGTACATGCAGATGCAACAGTTCAACCTGCACTTCTCAAGCCCATCATTAGACCTTGGGAAGAGCTTGTCCACAACAAGCGCCAAATTGGTCTTGGTTATGACAAGTATGTGTCCTTTCATATTCCAGACTACACCAAGCCCATCATATTTCAGAGTGTTGGCTTCTTGTATGACAGTTCACCTGCAGCTGTTCCAGATCCTGTTCCACTTCCACAACAACAGATTGTAAAATGCCAACACTGTGATCGAGTTGGCCATATGAAAGATCACAGTTTTGATTTTCATCCATGCAAGCACTATGGTCAGCACACCCATTCTTCAGACAGATGCTTCAGAAACAAGCCTCCTGCAAGAATAAAGATTCATCTTGGATGGATCGCTTCTTAGCAATGGGCATCAGCAGCCAAGAAGATGTTTAAGTCACATGTTACAACATGTTCACGAATATTGAGAAAACTTGCAGTTGAGTTTTCGCCATCATCTCACCTTGTCCCTGACAGGGGGGAAAATGGTGGTCATCTACAAGCTTCGACACAGAATTTCAAGTGAGCCTGAGCCACAATTCATCATTCCAGATTCAGAGTTGTAGCCAGAGACACAGATGCCCATGAGCATGCCTTTGTTTGGTGGACAACCTTAAACCATCATCTTTGGTTGGTGGACAGCCTTAAACCATCACAGGTTGTAGACCTCCCTTCTTTTAGGTTGAAGGTCTCCCTTTCATATATGAGGGACACTTCCTCTAGCAGAAGCCTTCAGCTTCTTGCCAGCTTTGGTTGAGTTCCAGGAAATGCTTCAATCATTCCAGTGTTGTTGGTAATCCTTAAACCATCACATGTTGTAGACCTCCCTTCTTTTAGGTTGAAGATCTCGCTTTTTTATGAGGGACAATTCCTCTAGCAAAAGCTTTTAGCTTCTTACCAGTTTTGGAAGAGTTTCGAGAACTGCAACAAGTATTGCGTTCCAGTGTTGGTGGTCATCCTTAAACCACCTCTTTTTGCCAACATTTCAGAGAGTTGATTCAGCCCAAGTGCTGCCATGTATACTTTGCAGATTTGTATTACAACTCTCTTCTTGGACTCACAAATACCCCTTCGGATTAAGGGGGGGAATTTTGGAACACCTAATCCTCCATGGGTATGTGTGGAATGCTAAAAGTCACAATGGAGTCCAAGTGACCTTGGAATGTGAAACCAAGAGTCACACCATTGCACTATAAATGTACATCATGTATAATAGAAAAATAATAGAGTTGCATGCTTATCCTTCATTGTGTGTTGAGTTTCTTGTTGTTTGTGGTTAACATGGTGTTCAACAGAATTGACTTATGATATTCATGTAAAAACATGTAAAAACCTTGCTTTCTGCAAGTTGTTTTACCATATTTTGTAAAAAAATAAAAAAACAGAAAATCAAAAAGAGGGTAAAAGTCCTAAAAGAAAGATCAAAGGACTTTAAAAAAATAATATACCCCAAAAGAAAAGAAATAAAACATGAAAGTGTGCAAGTCCAAATGCCACTACTTTTTACTTTGTTACTGATGATTATGGTAGAGTGTCAATAAATGCCATAATCCATGATGAGTTGAACTGCTTAATCTTGACTTGTCATGTTTCAATTTTATTTGTTGTAGAATAGTGAATAAATATTAATCAGATAGTTTAATCCTGACTAATTAGTAGATAGGTAGAGAATAAAGAGGAGCTCATCAGTTTAATATGAGCCCTCAGATGATATAAGGTAGATTTAGATAGTTTTTATTACTTTCAAAAGAATAAAATGTTCAAGGTTGCTAGCTCAAATGCACCTGCAAAATGGAAGAAAAAATTTTTAGATTAAAAGTTGGGTAGGTAGAAAGAAGTGGGAGAATCATGTAAATACTTTTCACCGGGAAAAAATCACTAATTTCCCCTCCCCTATAGTTATTCTTCTTTCTAGACTTCCAGTCAAAGAGGCTCAGAGCATTTCTCTTACTTTTTTTGGGACCGGACCCAAGGCTCAATGACTGTTAAGTTAAAAGTGTTGAATTCCTATAATAATCCCAATTATCATCATTTACTCTACATTCATCCATTACACCTTCATAAGTAAAGACCTTTTGCTTAATGAAAAAGATAATCCCCTTTTAATTAATTTCCTTCATTCATAAAAACATAAAAACCCTCCAAAAATATTATATTCTAGGTCAAAGTGGTCAAAGTATAAACGATAAAGCTTTGTTTTTCACATTATCACTTTACTTAGTCATATAAATATATTTTGGTGTTTCCATTGACCGTGGTCATATTAACTTCTAATTTATTTATTAAATCCCTAGAAACAAACCTTATCTTATTATTATAGCTCCTTTTATTTAATTATCCCCAAAACCCACTATTATAAGCTTTTTTGCCAAAGTTAATTATCCACATGTTTAAATAAAAAACCCTAATTACACCTCCTTTGGCATAAAACTAACATTATATAAATATCCTGCCCCTATGGTCTTTAAACCATTCAAAAAGGTTTAATTATTGTATAAATAAACTAAATACCGCATCCAATTAATATGTTTTCAATAAAACATATTACTCCCCACATAATTCTATAACCCAAGGTTTTGTTGAAATAAACTATGGTTTATTTTAATAAAATTGAAACCTCTGCTCCGCATTCGTTAAAAACATTATATATAAGTTTTAAAACCTTATATATAAACCCCGCCTCACGCGCATGTTACCATATATATAAACCTTTGACATATATATATCACCACTCATTTTTACCCCTTTGTGACCATATACCCCACATATAAGCATTACCCTTTGATATAAAACTTTGATATAAATTCATATATTATAAAAGTTTTATTTCATTGCCCAGTGCATAAAGCAGCCTGGTCCCACAACTTTCGACCACAACTTCCAAATTCATCCTGATCGTTCGCTTTCACTTATCAAATCTAACGGCTGACGATCATTTTCACGCTCCCAAACTAAACGATTGCCAAACGCCCAAACGAGCGCAAAATGGGCAGTTTTTCTATTACTGCCTCCTATGACGTGTCACTTTTTGATACGATCACGTTCATTTTGCCCAATACCACTTACTTCTCAAACACAGTGTGAAATCCACCTATGGTTTTCTACAGTCACAAAATAAAAACCATTCTCGCCAGTGATTTGACTCGCAGTTATTGCAATTTTTTAAGATTTATAATAAGGATTAAAACCTTTGTTATATGTTTTATTGATATATTTGTGTGTTCCCGACTATGAAAAGCTGTCTGACTATACAAAAAATCCTTTTGTGCAAATCATTGACCTTTAGCCAGAGAAAAAACCCGATTTCAACGGCTGTTCCACTATTTGAAGACTATTAAAGCTATTTTTTGCATCAGTGATTCAAACCAATCCGCAGGAACCATCAAAGCTTCAGAAACCATTCTCAAAGCATCAAGATACCTACAAATCAGGTATTTTCCTTAATTTGGCCTGCAATTTCACAATTTCGACTGCCAATTGAACCAATTAAGGTACAAAGAGTTAAATTTCCCATCCTAGTGTGTCCAAAACCTTGAAAAAAGAGGTCAAGCCCTCACAACTTTTTCCCAGAAATTTCCATTTGCTGAAAACCTCATTTTTAGGCCAAATTGTCAATCAAAGGCCCTTGAAAGATAAATTCCACTGTTCAAAAGTTTTTTAATCTACAGAAAACCTCAAAATCCCTTTTTACAGTCCCAGTCATTCATAAAACCTGTGTTTTTTGTCTCAAACTATTTCCTGTGTCCTAAAAAGTTCCTAATTGAGCGCTGAATTTCCCATTGCGATCATCCTTGTCTGTAAAACTACTCAATTACCCTCTGTTTCAACAAATCAACTATAGCAAACTATATAATCTTGCTTTAGCTATCCCAAAATGACAAAAAAGCAAATCACACCTAAGGCTGGAGGATCTAAACCTGCCAAACCTGGAGGATCCAAACCTCCCAAGACTGAAGCAGTAAAAGCCCCAAAATCTACTCCTTCTATCACTGTTAAGACCACTGTGACTATTAATCCTCTTCAAACTCCAGTGTCCAATGAAGAAGTCATTCCCTTGGCTGATGTAGATCATAAAATTACAGACCTAGTGTTAGAATTTAACTAATTAGAAGTTCATAATTGGTGTCATGAAAAGTTCCTAGACAAAGAAGAAATGCCTCTCTGGGATACAAATCTACCCAAGTATGTGATCCCATTAACACACCCTAGTCAGGACTTGATAAGACTGTGTTAGAAGTATTATGTCCCAGACCAAAGATCAATTGTGAATAATGACAGGGAAATCCTTTTTTTCTATCACTGCAGAGTCAATCAATGAAATGTTGCACTTACAGTTTGACCCTAGGGCAGTCCCATTATCCATTGAAGCATTGACACAATTATATTTGGGGTTAGATTTCCCGAAAAAGATTCATGATTTTTTAGAACTTCATGCCTAGTCATGTAGATATTCCAAAATTGAATCCTCCTTATTCCACTTCCAAGTTTCTAAAGAGTTCTAGGGATGTAATTTCTATGTTATCCTTCATATTGGGCTATTTCACTGATGAGTTCACTAATGAGTCTATCCTTGGGTTTTTGTCTACCTTTTCTGTTGGTCAACCTCCTGCTGTGATCTTTGATTTTTCTAGGTTTATTGTTGATTCCATACACCATCAATTGACAAAGTTACCCACTGAAGGGGTATTTAGGTATTCTTCCTATTTATTTCATTTGTTCTTATTCTCACAAGCAGATCACTTCCAAATATCATTGAAGAAAATGAATGTAGAGGGCCAGCCTCTATCAGTTGTATTTTGGACATCATTGTTGAGAAAAGAAGGAAGTGAATATAGTTACACATATTTCACAGATTTGTTTATTAGGTAAACTATGAATTTTCTACAAAAATCATAACAGCCTAGAGTAAGTGAAGAGATGAAAAGGATATTACAACTGCCAGAAGAATGCAAAATGGGAGATTGGTACTTGTATGAGAAGCACACTAAATTAAGAATATTTGGAACTAATCTGCTTCCATATAAGTTACCTAAGTTTTTGACTATCAGATTCTTTGCTCTAGAGTATTTGAGACAGGTTTTGAATGTTGATGCTATCCATTTCATGGCTTCTAAAAAGAAGACCCAGTTCAAACTAAAAAATCAAATTGGTCCTTTCATAGTGAATAATAGGGATGCTGAGAAAGAGATAGAAAAAATATTATCAGAGCTGAAATTTCAAGTGAGTTTCCCTTGGAATTATGACCCCCAAGGTCTTTTAAATAGTATAAGGATTAAAAATAAGCTGCCTCCTTTTATACATGAGCCAAATCCTGATATTGAAAATTTTTCCAATTAGACAGAATGGGAAGAAAATACATTGGTAGATTTAACTGCAAATACACAGTCATCAGGAAAAAAGGATACCACTCTTGCTGTGGTAACTCCTAAATAGCCAGAGACTTCAAACAAAAGGAGCAGAGATGAGGGAGCCTACACAGCAGAAACTACTTCAGATACTAAGTTCAAAATCATCTACAATAAAAGGCTAAGATTTGGTTCCATAGGCAAAGAAAAACTTATTGAGGTTGAAGATGAACCAGAGGTCAGTAATGATGAGGCCACTACAATAATTAAGGAGACTTTGACAGAGATTGAAAGGTAACAAGCATCATCCAAAGGAAAGGAGACCCAAATGATTGAGAAACAGGTGAATATGGAAACTTCTTCTTCTCAAACAGCAGAAGAAAAATATTTGGACATCAAGGAGAGATATAAGCAAATCAAACAAAGAAATGAGGAAATTAAAAGTGAGATTTGTTCTCAATTTCTCAAGAAGAAGCCAAGAAATTAGGACAGATTGCTTACAACACTTGATTACTCTTCAAACAAGATGATCATGTCCTATTTACAACCAACTACTTCAACCCCTAAAACAGTGGCTGATTACAAAAATATGGAATTTGAAGTAGATACTAAAAAAGTGCATGAATTGGATCAGATAGAATTTCATAGACATAGCTCTGAGATGCTATATTCCATTGTGGTGACAAAGGCCATGAGTGTAACAAATTTGAAAAATACTATTATCAACTTGCAAGACTAGATGAAACTTGAAAAAGG
The DNA here is from genome assembly GCA_034641835.2 of Pinus albicaulis. Taxonomy (NCBI): domain Eukaryota; kingdom Viridiplantae; phylum Streptophyta; class Pinopsida; order Pinales; family Pinaceae; genus Pinus; species Pinus albicaulis. The sequence goes on along the minus strand of CM076571.1, from coordinate 918,646,066 downwards.
CTCCTTATATGCAAAATATCTAAGGATCAAGGCCTTAGAAGATTTAATTTTACAAATAGGAGTGTTAGTATGACTCTTTTGTCGAAGTGTACGAAAAAAGACCACTTTAGCTACGCATAACTTATAGCCCTAACATCAAATGTGGCTGCCAATATCTTCAGATCTGCAGTTAGTTGATCAAGACAAGTGCTGCAAAAAACCAAATCTATGCATAGAGAGACATTAAGCAGTAAAAATAAGGTTTTTCTCCATACATCCAATAGACAAGACAAGAACAATATTTTTTGAAAGAATTTTTGTATTAAGGGCACCTGGGAGGAAAACAAGAAGGTGTTTCCAATTCTCCTCAATGGGATGGGTTCTTGGAATTCCTCAGCACTTCAGATCTAGTATTTATCTCTCTTGTTGGTGTAGAAAACCCAGACAAAGATAGAACTCAAAGGGAGCTCACACAGCAAATAATGGAAAATGTGACCAAGTGTATAGATCCAGAGTGATCTAATAGGCAACAAAAGGTGAAGAATGGTAGGAAAAACCCTCCTATTTATAACAAAATATTCGGTCATTCTAGATCTTGGTGCATGATTAAAATAATGTTAACCAAATCTAGATCCACCTTTTATGGAATATTTTATTATATTTGTTGGAGGGAAAAAGTATTTGACTTGGGTCAAATCCCTTTATTTGTGAATAATAAATAAATAAATGATTTATTTATCATTTTAAGGAAGTGGCTGAAGGATAATCAAATAAATAATGATTTATTTAATTATTTATGGGTGATTTAGTCATATTTAACAAGGAATATTATTTAAATAAGATTTAAATAATTATTCCTAGAAAATAATAAGATAAATAAAGATTTATCTAATTAATTTCTTTGTTTTGGGTTAAACATGACCATGAAAATCAAACAAATATAGGTTTGTTTAATATTTCCTTTTGGGGTTTCCTGTTTAGACCATAAACAACCTAATAAATGTGTTTTATTAAGTTATTTTACATATTGAAAGCAATTTTACTTAGGGTAAAATTGGTCTTACATGGTGTACTTGGGTCCATCTAATGATAGTAGGTTAGATGACCAAAAAATGGTGTAACAGATTGCCCCCCAGCGTGCAAGTGTTAGGAGAAAATCGTATGACCGAAGTACGTTGTAAGAACTCAATCACCAGACATCAAAAGGGAAGTCAGAGAGAGAAATGTAAGGTAGACTAATGTGCTGAAGAACTAGACCCTAAGGAGACGAGACTTATAGGTGCAACAAGTCTCTTTTTATGAGAGGGTACCTGTGCTAAAGGCGGCGTGGGAGGCATACCTATGCCCGCCGAGACAAAGTACAAAAGAATAGTGTGTCCAGTAAACACGGGACCGAACCATAAAGTACAGCCGGCATAAACATGAGCCAGATAGAAATACAATGAGGGATCCCATATACATGTTGTGCCTGGGATAACAGCCAGGACTTATACAATAATATCTGAGTACATGAGATACAAATACAACCCAAATTCCCCCTACAAGCGGGGAAGGGCTCACAAAATCTGACTGATACATGAAAATCAAAGAGGCGCTGCAAGCGGCTAAGGCCTACATCATCAAATATATGGAGCAGCATCGAAGGTTGCAATGAAGAGGTCATCTGGGCATGTGGGGGGCTACCTGCAAGGCCACCCCCTCATGAGGGTTGATACATCTCACACACACCCGGGAATCACCAAAAGCTACTGCTGCATCACTGAACCATCAAGCATACGGATCTCAATCATGCTGAAAGGAGCTGGAGTGGAGAAACAATCAAGTCAAAGGGAAATGAGAGATCCCTTTGCCTGATCCGAGGCACCGAACAAGAGTGGAAGCTGGAACCAAGGTACACCGCTCTCTAGACCTGTCTTCTGGAATGAAGGAGCTGATGTCGACAGAAGGAGGTCCACCATAGGTGAGGCAATGAGAGATCCTCAACTAAGGCACGAGAGAAAATAGTAGAGCGACGGACAGACTAATACCAATGATGAAGATGGAATGGAGGGGACTAAGTAGCGAATGGATGACTTTCATTGCTAGAGCATAAAGGGCATGAATGACATCGCAGCGACTGACACAATATCATAAGGGATAGGGGACAGTGGGACTAAAATCCATAATGTGCGACACAAGAGAGAGACCAAGCAAGGAAGGATGGAGGACTATGGCGAGGTACAATGGGACTCGGGATAGACACCATGGATGCGATGATGACTCAACTTGGATGCTATAAACAAGGGTAAATCGATGGTGCTACCACACAGAAAAGATCCCATGGGGGACCCGAAAAACATGAGTACAAGATGGTATCTCATGACGAAAATCGAGACAAACAAAGACAAGTATGGAGGCAAAGTGGTGCCCCAAGTACAAGTGTTGTAAGTGAGGAAATTCGATTTTGGGGGAAGGTGAAGTGGCCCATCTTGGACAAAAGGTGTCCTGGTGAAGTATCAAATCACAAAAAACTAACAGATACCCATTTGAGGGCTCGGTGAGAGCTTTCCAACGGTGCAGACGGTTTGTCAAACGGAGCTACGGTATGGTCGCAGCAGGCAAAAGAAGAAACAAGGGTTCTCTTTTAATAAGGCAGTTTTCCCTCCAAATCCACTCATTTGCTAGTGTTGCTGTGGTGAATGTAGAGAGGAGAGAAGGCCCTAAATCTTGTGGCGAGCGTAGCGGAAAAACCGACCGTTGGAATCGAGATCCGTCAGTTGCAGGTAAGAGGCCTAACCTTACTCTTTCATTTTGATGGATTGAAAGTTCATTTTAGGGCCCAAAATGTTAGGAACAGACCCTCTTTGATATCTACGGCCGGGTCGCACTTTTTGGGGCAAAATCTGTGACCTGGGAAGCAGGTTTTGAGCAAAAAAGTGCGACCTGTCCCAGGATTTGGCAGAAAAGTGCGACCGAAGGATGGAGGGGATTTTAGTGCTTTGTTAGGGCTGAGATTTTGGTTTTTTGTGGATGGTTGCAGTGTTTCCTATATGTATGCTCACAAAGATGATTTTTTTGTGTAGATATGGCAGATATATGGGTCAACTAGAGAGAGAGATACTTGGGTACATTGCGGTCAGAGATCCAGGCGGATCAGGGTGTCCGTCGTGTACTGGCCAGGTTTGGGGTTCTGAAGTTTTTGGAGAACCCTCTGATGAGAGCTAGGGAGCCCTTGTTAGCCCGGATTGTCAGTTATTGGGATCCAGATCATGAGGTCTTTATAGTGCAGGGGCACAGGATCGAATTGACAGTCCAGGATCTGTATTTCCTGACGGGTCTCCCGCCACTTGGGATGGTGGCAAACACGCAGCCAGTGTTACCGCGGGGGCGGCATATCATGGAGTTTGTGGAGCGACATTGCCGACCGGGTCTCCAAATCAAAGGGACTCGGATACCAATCGGGGACCTAGAGAGATTAGAGACCCGTGCGGTGGCTGCAGCGGTGCTGTGGATCCTGGGCAACCAGGCATTTCATCACATCACAGGGGGGCAGATGATGATTGTGGAGAGTTTGTTGAGTGGGACCTACTATGGGTGGGCCCAAATGATGTTGGTGTCGTTAAAATGACAGTTGTCGCTCTGCAAGCGGAAAGTGAACTATGATTGCTCGTATGGGACTTTATTGTGCGCCTTCTTCTTTGAGAAGATCCCGACCTTACGACCTCGTATACAGCTCCCAGATGGGGGCCCGAGAGAGCCCAGGATGTGCCGATGGGGGCGGCTACTGTGTAGAGGAGGAGGAGGGGCGGTCGGATGAGTGTTTCGACCTAAGTTCTTTTCCCATTGGGATCAGATGCCGTTATACATAGACAACTATCCCTATAGTGGGATGAGTTATTATGGGGATCCGGACCTACCACTTCCGCCTGGTCAAGTATGGGGACCCGATGGTAAGTGACAAGTAACTACTCTCTTTTGGGCATGTTAAAGTTAGTGAATACTAGATAGGATACTGATTCATGTACTTTTGGTATGCAGATATAGCTCTGGTAAAACCGGCCAGATATATGGGATGACCGGCAGCATCTAGAGCTGTAGGTCCGAGTGGGTCGAGAGCAGCGCATAATGAGGATGCATTCGCCCTTCTGGAGGACATCCGTCGTAGATGCGAGAGGTTGCTGACTGGGGTGTCAGAGCGCGAGTGGCAAGACTTAGATGACCAATACATTGAGCCATGTATTGGTCTACCCTCAGAATGGCGAGGTGTCATGCGGCGCATGGTGATGGCCAGTCAAGGGATACGTTATCTACAGGCTGCAGAAGCAGAGCCATTGGCTTGGGATCTACCAGATAGTGATTAGGTGTGGGACAGGTGGTGCCCCCTAGTGTGTATGTAGGGACAGATGGTGTCCCCAGTTTTGAGATTTTTGTAACATGCTATGGGCATGTCATATGTATCAGAGTAGATGGACTCTAAACACATGTTTTGTGACACATATTATGGATATGCATCTTGTTTAATGATTATGAATGTTATTGTCTTGTATAAAATGCGTGTGATAAATGCCAATCTAGAACATGGTTTGCAATGCTATCTACATAGTGATTTTGTTCTCGAGGTACATGGTTGAAAGTGATGGTTTCAAATTCACGTATCAAGAGTTTCACTCGTAAATATCGTTTAAACAGCACAGGATTATGCACACGATAGACACCATTTAGTTGCATGACAAGAAGTAGGGAATCTAAACGAACATGCAGATGGAGGATGCGATGAGAGAGGGCATCGGCTAAAAGACCCCGCACTGCATCGTATTCGGCCTGATTATTGGTGGCAGGACCAATGCAGACCCCGTTTGAGAGAACAAGGGCATGCAAGGGGGTGAAAATGGCCCAACCTGCCGAGGCTAGATTCCGGGAGTAACGACTTGCACCATCGGCGTAACCGATATAGGGTGTGGACGGGAGGTCCTGCGGAATTGTGGTACAAGACAAAAAATGGGAGGAGGAGGAACAATGACGGCAGCGTGAGTGTATAGGAGACATCGAGTGGCAACTGCGGGAGGGAGTGCGATGGGCAGGATGGCTATGACTCATATACGAACTAGATGGTGGTATATGAGGGCTATAGGAGGAATGGCTGGGACTCGGGCGGCGGAGGTCAACATGGGTAGGGGTGGTGTTATCCCGATTATGGGCGGGAAGGATGAGGTCATGGGTGGAGAGGGCTTCCAAGAGGACATCCTGACGGGAACAGAGGGGATGATGAGAGGAAGGGAAACCACATGACGCGGCAAAGCTACCTAGATCATCTGTATAGGAAGAAAGGCTAACATACGGATCGTCACGGGGGATGGTCGAGGAACAGATAAACAGATGGTCAAAGGATGTTAAGCCCAGGGTGGTCGCTGGAGGGGGATCGAGCGAAAAAACAGAGAAGGATTCAAAGGGAATGTTCTCCAAAGGTCTCACAGAGGATGATAGGTAGAGGATGTTCGTAGTAGACTCCGTCATCTGGACATCAGGGGGGGGAATGTCAATGGGAGCGGAGGGATCCTCAAGCTGACCTGAAGCATACTACGCAAGTATGGGAGATGCAGATTGATTTTGTTCAACCTCATACTCTCGAACTACCTCTAAAGAGGCGCGATAATGCGTCAGGTGAGGACAATGGTGGGAGTAATGGCCATGGACACCGCATAAAGCACAGGGTTTGTTGGTGCGAATAATCTTTGGGTTCTTGGTTACGGACGAGGACGGAATAGAGGGGTCAGGGACCGTAGACTCAGGGAACGCGACTTTAACCATGGGTTGAATACGGGGCAATTCAGGACAAGTATGGGTGGCGTGACCGACGACATCACACAAGGCGCAAGGCTTTGCGGGCGAAGCAGGAGCCGGGTCAGTCGGGGTGGCCTTGTCTTTGGCTGCCCCCTTGCGAGCTTTGCCTTTCTTTCCTGGAGCTGTCACCACAGGGGCAGGGTCCTAGGGGGGTGCGGGGGGCATGGTGGCAACGGAGGCAGCGAGGGGGACCGGTTGAACCGGTGTCAAAGCAGGATAAGGTTTGGGGTGACCAGGGGTAGCTACTGAGTAATACAACAAGACGGGGCATGCCTGTGGCTTGCTAGAAGAGATAGGGTGGCCATGATTTGGGGCCGTATAGACTCCGGAGGGGGAGCAAGGAAAGGTATCTGACCAGCGGGATAATGACCAGGGGGGACGGCTCCGGGATGGTTAAGGCCTGGGGGAACCGACCCAGGAGGATAGAGGGGTGCAGGGATACCAGCTGTAGGAGAAGGGCCAGAAGGAGGAGGTCCGAATGGCTGAGATGAATGGCTAGGTGTGGGTTGCAGTGGGCGAGGTTGAGTCTGAGGTTGCTGACTAGCCGAAGTGGGTCACTTAAGGGCAGCCCGAGACGATTGCATCATGCAAACATTCAATAATCTGGGATCAGAGATAGGAGGAGGAGGTAGACTGAGGAAATTTCCAAGCAAAGAGGATTCTTTGTAGACGCCGGGAGAGACACTGGTCAAGGAATCGACGGTTTTCTTATTGGCTACAGAAGAGATGGTCGTCTCGGGAGTAATGAGACTTGGCTCATGATACGTCAATCGGTCGATGGTGACTATCTTTCCATTGTGAGGAAAAGACAACTTGCGAAACCATGGATGTGACGTAGACATGATATATAGGGTGTGGTCACCTAACAGAATGTTGTATCTAGGAGGGGCGTCGGGCGACTTCGATCGGGCCAACGGCACAACCTTGCCCAAGAGGATAGGACAATTACGGAAAAGGCCAATGGGCTGGGAGGCGTGGTCGTCCCACGCTTGGAGGGTGATCGTGGAAGGGGCCAGCTCAGGGGATCCAAGTTGCTTCCAGACCGAAGCGGACATCACACAGGTGGATGCCCCCTCATCAATTATGCACCGTGAAACGCTGGCGTTCCGGATTTTGACGGGGATTTGGAAGGTGACGAAAGCAGGAAGAGGGGGATGGTCCGATTGAGTGGTGTCGAAAACAATCATTTGGTCATCAACAGGATCTACAGTGCCCACGGCAGATAGTGGAGCCTTCTTTTGGGAAGGGCACGACTAGAGGAGTTCCAATGTGGAAATGGCAGCAGGAGATTGCGCCAAATCATCTACTATTCTATACGAATGAGAAGCTCGACCAGAAGCAGCATTTCGACTTAATGGTCCCTTAGGAATCTTGGTATGAACCTCAACTTTGGGTTGAGGGATATGTAAGGGACCATTGGATGTCGAAAGAGGCTCTGTAGAACCTGAAGAAGGGGACTCGGGGGCAGAATGAGCAGAAGGCTTGAAGTACTGGTGAGACCGAGTTTGAAGGTGAAGGTCGATTGTTGGGGATGGATCAGAGTTCATCATGAGGATCTGGTAATCGGAGGAACCAGAAGGGGAAGGTTGAGTGGCGACCTGTCCATCAGGTGGTTGGGCAGCCACGAATCCTTGCTGAGGGAAAGGATCAGTAAACACAGCTGGTTGAGTAGTGGCCACATTAGGGGGAGCATGAGGGGAGGCATGTTGTCCTCGCAATGTGGCTTGAGACTCCCACATATGCCGCATCTGTGGTAAGAGGGGACAATTTGTGAGTGGGGAATGGACTGCAACACTGCAACACTTCTCAACAAGGCTTTATTTGCAGTTAATAGGGCCTGGGTCTTGGCTTAATGAGGCTTGTTAACGTTATATATAGGGCGTACTGGGGATTGTCTATGTATACCAGTAAGGCATTTATTTGGATTGCCTCTCCGCCTCTCTTTGAGAAGAAGGACTAGTCAGTGCCCGCCGTGTAAATACTGCCGGGCCATCGAGATGCAGTATTTGCTGGGTGGAGGAGGCAAGGGAGGTGGAAGCGCATATGCTGGAGGAGCTGGCGCACCAGGCTGTGGATAAGGATAATGTTTAGGTTGGGCAACATTGAGGTAAGCAAGAGGTTGGGCAAAAGGATGAGGCATGCCGTATCCTGGATGCATGCTACTTGGAGGGGGAAAGGTGCTAGAGGTGTTGGCCCCTCCCGGGGGGAGACCATAGCCCATAGGGGGTTGAGCATACGGATGAGAAAGGGCTCCAATGATACCGTCGACGGAATGAGATGCCCCCGGGGCGTTAGCGCCACCGGGCCTGGGGAGGTCAGGAAGGACGGTATAAACATAACTAGACTGAGTGTAGATCAGGTCATATTTCAAGGCTATTTGGAGGGCGGCTTCTTCGGTTTGAGGGAAATGGGAGGCGACATCTTTGCCAATGGGAGGTAAGAGAGTGTGAAGGAACCAGTCCATGTAAACCTGATCTTCGAAGGTGGGGGCTCGACATAAGCTCCTTCTTCTCCGCCATTCCTGGACATGAGTGGAAAGCCGGGTTGAAGAGGTTTGCTTAAAAGAAGTCAAAAGCTCTATACCAGTATCGTATCGGAGAGGGAGTTGGAAATAAGATAAAAAGGCTTGGGCAATGGTCGCAAAGGTGGTATGGGAAGAGGTGGCCTGGTCAACATACCATTTAGAAGCTTCGCCGGTAAGCGTGCGTTGGAACAACCGAAGACGGATGGAATCATCAGTAATGGAATTGGAGGAACACCACATGTGGAAAGATTGGACATGGTTGGTTGGATCTTCTCCAGCAAGGCCTTCGAACTTAGGGATGTTGGAGGGGAGCTTGGTTGGCATAGCAGGCCAACCAACATCGTGGCGGATAGGGTCATTGATCAACTGATTGAGATCGGGGAGGCTGAGGCCTGCCATGTAAGGGAGCAAAGGTGCAGCCGAGGTAGTTCCTGTGGCGGTTCCGCTAGTAGTAGTCCCGACATTAGGGCCGGGATTACCGCTAGTGTTAGGCCCTGGACCAGACATAGTGAAGGTGACAGGGGGAGAACCAGAAGTAAAAGGAGAACCCAATGAATCAGAAGAGGAGTCGGAGTGCGGACTCGGAGGGGGACTAACTCGACGACGGCGGGAAGGAGTAGGTCGACCGACCGGAAACTGAGGGTGAAGGCCAAGAAGTCTCCGGGATGTGCGCCTTGGGGGCGCAATGGTGACAACACAAACACGGCACAAGGGGAAGAAGAACGACCAACAAAGGCAGGGAGGTGCAGAATCAAGTGATTACAATGTCGAACAAGGGCAGAAAGGTGCAATGTCAATTGATTTTAAAGTCTTTGCCTGGCGGTGTAAACCAGGCTCTTCTTCGCTTAGGGTGAGTGTGTGGCATGTGTTAATTTTAATTTTTAAACCCTTTTCGTTTTGAGAGCAAGAGAAAAAGTGTGCTGCGTAACTGAAAATAAATCTGCAGAGAACAGTATATGATGCTGAAATAACAGAAAATTAACAGCTAACAATGCATCAATCTAACCCAAAAAGGCAGGTCTCTCAAAACTAGTCTAACAGAGGGAAAAAATCTAGTCAAAACACACTACAAAGAGGCCAATAGATCTAGGGTCGAAAGGGACAGGGATCTAAAGGAGAAACCTGCTGAAAAGAGGTGCAGAACACAGCCAAGAGGCAGAGGCAAGGTGGCTGGAAAAAAGGAGGAAATCAGCAAAAAGCAGAAGGGACAAGGAGGAGGCCCTAAAGGTAGATCCAAACAAAACTTCAGGAGGTGATTTGAAAGGGAGAAGAGTTGATTAAAAGGGGTCTGAAAAAGAGGTATCAGATCTGAAAAAGGGAAGGCTGAAACTCTGAAAAAGCAGACACCTGAAACAACTAAAACTCTTCCACCAAAAGTGGAGGGTATTGAAGCCCTAGGGGGCTATGTTCCCACTTAGATGAGCAAACCAAATCAGAAATAGTTGCAACCAGCCGAGACATAGTTTAAAAACCCTTATTAAGCCTAAAAACCTTAAAATTCATAAAAATACGTAAAAATTGGCAAGTCAGCAGTGTTCGAATTGCTTTCTCTCGTGGGCATGTTTGTAAATGTACTGAAAGTGCGACTCCGAGGTCCAGCCGCGTCTGGCTGAAAAGTGCGAATTAAGCTCCGTGTCCTTAATAGATTTAAAAGTTATTGCCCTGGGGCTTGCGTGTCGATAATCGTCACCTGCGCAATAGGGCCATAAACACGCGGAAGTTAGAAATTTTAATGTTTTAGGGTTTTATAGGTGAAAAAAAACATGAAAATAGGAAAAATAAAAAGCTGAAAAGAAACCCTAGGGTCTGAAGTAGCTGGATATGCAGGAATATGAAAAACGACAGCGGTCGTAATTGAAAACCCGTGTGGAGTCGCCAGTTGTTAGTATGAATATTTTGTCGAAGTGTACGAAAAAAGACCACTTTAGCTACGCATAAATTATAGCCCTAACATCAAATATGGCTGCCAATATCTTCAGATCTGCAGTTAGTTGATCAAGACAAATGCTGCAAAAATCCAGATCTATGCATAAAGAGACATTAAGAAGTAAAAGTAAGGTTTTGCTCCATACATCCAATAGACAAGACAAGAACAATATTTTTGAAAGAATTTTTGTATTAAGGGCACCTGGGAGGAAAACAAGAAGGTGTTTCCAATTCTCTTCAATGGGATGGGTTCTTGGAAGTCCTCAGCACTTCAGATCTAGTATTTCTCTCTCTTGTTGGTGTAGAAAACCCAGACAAAGATAGAACTCAAAGGGAGCTCACACAGAAAATAATGGAAAATGTGACCAAGTGTATAGATCCAGAGTGATCTAATAGGCAACAAAAGGTGAAGAATGATAGGAAAAACCCTCCTATTTATAACAAAATATTGGGTCATTCTAGATCTTGGTGCATGATTAAAATAACATTAACCAAATCTAGATCCACCTTTTATGGAATATATTATTATATTTGTTGGAGGGAAAAGGTATTTGACTTGGGTCAAATCCCTTTATTTGTGAATAATAAATAAATAAATGATTTATTTATCATTTTAAGGAAGTGGTTTAAGGATAATCAAATAAATAATGATTTATTTAATTATTTATGGGTGATTTAGTCATATTTAACAAGGAATATTATTTAAATAAGATTTAAATAATTATTCCTAGAAAATAATAAGATAAATAAAGATTTATCTAATTAATTTCTTTGTTTTGGGTTAAATATGACCAGGAAAATCAAACAAATATAGGTTTGTTTAATATTTCCTTTTGGGGTTTCCTGTTTAGACCATAAACAACCTAATAAATGTGTTTTATTAAGTTATTTTACATAGTGAAAGCAATTTTACTTAGGGTAAAATTGGTCTTACGTGGTGTACTTGGGTCCATCTAATGATAGTAGGTTAGATGACCAAAAAATGGTGTAACAAGGAGTTGACCCATCAAATGTACAAGCTGCTGAAGTATTAATAAAGAAGAAAAATGATGATATTGCTGCTTTGAGGAAGCAGGTAAAACTTCCTCAAAGTGAGCATCCACCAAGCAAGGAGATACTTCAAGAACAAAAGGAAAATGATGATATGATGCAGTTGATCATAAATCTAACTACCTAAATCAAGGATATGGAAATTCAATTGGACATACTGATGAAAGAAAAAGAATCTTTGAAGGAAACTGATACTTCCACCATTCCTACAGTCATACCTATCATTGCAGCTTCTATTCCTTCTACACTGGGAGAAAATTTAGCACCAAAAGAGCCACTGAAAACTGCAGCCAGTGCAATTAGCTACTACCTCCCAAACAGAATCCTCAACATCACAGGTGTAGGAGACAAATGATGCAGGGCAGATTGTCAAAGAAATGGAAGAAATGACTTCGAAAACCAATTAAATTAACAGTTTGAAGAAGAAGATTCAGAATATGGAGGTATCCAATAAAGCAACATTGATTAATGCCAACAATTATGAACAAAAAGATAAAAGACTTGAAGAGCAAGTCAAAAGCCTTCAGAAGGATTTGAGTTTCACTACACAGATTTCTTATATGAGAAATCACTTATGGACCATTATTATTGAGGCTATACATCTTCAATGGCCATCAATACAGATAATATATGAACAAAGAGAACTCCTTCTAGCAGCTCAAGATGAAATACAAAGGACAAAAAAATAAGTAGCAGATAAACCAGCAGAGGCATTAAAGCTAATTACCTTCTTAAACAGTAAGAACAGGACTGAGCTAGAAGAATTGAAGATACAAGACAAGACAGAAACTATATTGCAAATCAAGAAAGTATTGACAAAGAAAACCTTGATGAACAACTTGAAAGAAAAAGGTGATGCCATGAATTTTTCCATCACCAAGGTTTTAGCAAAGTATATCATGTTAAGACAAGCTGGTATTCCAAACATTCATGTCTTCAATGATAAGTTGATGGATCAAAAGGAATACGATAAAAGGATAAGGGACCATGCCAAAGAACAAGTGAATAAGCAACTGCCACAGGGATCTCCAACAGGGAAAGTTGTTCTCCAATACATTGAAGATTTATTCTTCATTCAAAATGAAATCAAACATTTGTTTGTAATTAAGCCAAATTTTGCTAAATACACTGATGCAGATGAGAACTACAGAAATTTGAAAAGTATGAAGACACCAAGTGCTGAACAGTGGCAACAGTTTACAGATTTACTTTAGCTGCAAAGAAGCAAAACAGTAATAGAAAGTACAGGTGAAGCAGTCAGTTTGAGAAGGAAACAGATAAAACAGTTATTTGATTTTGAATTTTTCACTGCTAAAAAGTCTCTTCTTACAGTAGTTAAAGGTCAAAGTATCATGGTTAAAGAGTATCAGAGTGAAAGGGAAAATTCAAAGTGTATAAGAAAGAAAAGCAACAGTTAGAAGATTTTGACTGTTGTAAATTCCTTTTTTACGGCAGTAACATGATAAATAAATAGCGTGAAAGAGTATCATAAATGAAGTACAAGGTCAAAGAGTATAAGTGGAAAGAGTATCAGTGAATTTATCTTCCAAAATATATTTTCAAAATGCCAGCAAGCATGGAAAGCTATTCAAACAAATAGTTTTTTCTAGATAGGATTAGTTCTATATTTTCTAGATAAGAGGAAAGCTTGCTAAATTTTTTAAGCAGCTATCCCTCTTAATGTGTAAAGATATTTTTATTTCCTAGAGTCATTCCTAGATCTCTCTAGGATATTTGTAATAAACAATTGTATAAATACTTTAGTTTTTGAAGTGTTTAGTGTGGAATAAAATTGCTAAGAACATTATAGACATTTTGCTGGTACGTTGGAGGCTCACATGTGTTGATTTCAATGCAGCAGTCTGGAAAATAGCCAATTTGACTTCATAATTCAGGATTCATGCGATAATTTGAAGAGTAAAGTGCATCTATCTTGTCATTGTTTCCATTTTGAGTTACATACAATTTCATATATGTTGTTCAATCTTAATGATTAATTAGGAGAATTATTTCAGGACTAGTGCAAGAAATCCCTGTCTTAACTACTTAATCATTTAAATGTTTTCTGTTGATTTCCGGATTTAGGAATTCTTAATTGCTCCTAGTCCCGTTTTACCCCTGCCTCCTTCCTCTTTTTCCGGATCAAAGGATCCTTCATTTCCCTTTATCCCGAAGCAAGCTATCTCATCAAAACAATCTATTCAAATCTCTAAGGGTTATCTACCTTGCCCTGAATACATTAGCATCCTCTTGGCCTTGCCCTCTAGTTCTGCTTGTTAGACTTTGACTCCATAACCCAATGGACTAGTAGATCCCTCTTTAATTTGTCTTCAAGTAATCTTATTTTCCACCAAACATTTCAAAACCAAAACCAATTGTTCTATCATAACTAGCCTAAAACATTAAACAAAAACAAAGTTAAATCATAAAGAGAGAGCCCTCTCTGAAATTTAGGGAGGCTAAATCCTAAATTTCCAAAGTAGGTTTGTGGTTACCCCTAATTTTCTTAAACTAAAAATCAAAAGCCCACAATCTTTAGAAATTACTAGGGTGATAACAATCCATATCTCTCAAATGGTAGATTGTATTGACCTAAAAAAAAAATAGCATCTTTCCATCATCCTTATGCACTTCCCCATAAAACCTATTGGTAAATGGATCCACTAATCTCGAGAAAAAATAAAAATGGTTGTAGGTGATGGAGGTCAAATTCTCGAAAACTGTGCACTAGAATTTGCTGAAATATTTTGAGCATGTTATCATCATACATGTGCATATCCCCATGAAGCATCCAGGTCAATGGATGCACGGTTTTTAGATATGGTAAAAACAAATTTTTCCCTATGTATTTTAACAGACTTGTAGAAAAACAAAACCTTCTTGTAGCACTTTAGGACAATGAGAAGAATGAATGGGAAAGGGTTGGGAATGATGGGTGGATGTTGGAAATGGATGAGGGAAATGAATTGGCATGGAATTGGTCTTATTGGAGGATCTGGGAAAAGGAGGATAAATACCAAGTTTGACTTCCTTTGACTAGATTTTTGACCAACTTTTTCTTTTCATTCTAAATTGTTTTTGTTCTTACAAAGGTTGGAGAGCACCATAATTCATCAGAGAGAGATACATGGAGAAAATAAATTTTTTCTTTTCATTTTTTTCATTTTTTTCTTAGGCCTACTAGTTGCCTCAATGAGGTTTTCAACTAGTAGGTCTGCCTAGGCACCTCAAAGGAGGTTTTCACCTAGGATATTTTATTTTTTCACTTTTTTTCTCCTTTTCAAACCCCTTGACCATCTCATGGACGTTTTCAATCAATAGCCAATCTCGAGCACCCTAAAGGAATTTTTCACCTGATATTTTATTTTTCTTCTTTTATTTTTTTTTTCCTCTTTTTACTTTTTTCTTTTATTCCTCTATCCTACCCTACTTGAAAAAAAAGAAAATCGCTTTCAAGTATAGGAATACTTCCAATGGAGCGATGTGCATAAAAATATGACAGATAAACTCATGTGTAGACTCGAAACATATGCTTTGATGTGTACCTGAATATTAGAGACCAGCTTCTTTGACTTTGATGATATCAAGGACTATTGAAGAAGAGAGTGTTGATCCATCTTGTTGATTTTATGGAACCAAAAATCAATATAGCTTTGATGCCCTTGGTTTTCTTGTTCATCTGGATATTTCTTAATCTCTTATTTTTCTGTCCCATTCAAATATTCTACTATTTATTGATTATCCCCTTGAACACATAAAGGATCTGATGATAACCATTGTAGAAATTCTTCAATCTTGGGCTCTAATGGTTGTTCTCCATAAAATGTGGTCCATGATTATTTAGTCTCCTCTGAATATTCTTATTTTGGATATTTTTATTCAATAGGAGAAAGATATTTTCTTCTTTGCAATACTCTTTTAGATCCAAGATGAATATCATTTGAATCAAGAGGATTTGTTTGGAAATTTTGCATCTCAACATTATAAGTGGGTTGAGTTACTTTATTTCTTGGATTTGGAAATGGTTTTCCAGGTATTTGAGTGGGCATGGTTCTTTGAAATGGTTTTGATTCAGGATGTTTTTGTGGTGGAGGTGGATGGGATGGATATCATTAAGTTTGGTATGGAGGATATTGAGGGAAATATGGATCAGCCCATTGAGGAGGTTGGTGTTGATATGGATGAAAAGGATGAATGAAATATTGAGGAGGATAATACCATGAATATGGATCACCTCATTAGTAAAGATAATACCATGGAGACTAATGTGGGGTGCTAGGAAGATACCAAGGTTGAAAATTTGCATTATACCGTGTATTGAAAGAGGAGTGGTAGTTCATATCTTGTTGATATGAGTTGTAAAAGTAGAGTTGCTCCATGCCTCCTTCTAATTTCTCTACCAAACCTTAGTTCTTCTACCTTCACATGATCAAGTGGGGGATTTGTGGTGTTGAAGGAATATTTAATTTTTTTAAATGAGAATTCTAATGCAATGCAATGAAAGATACCTAATGCAATTTTTTTGTTTTTGCAGAAAATAAAGAGGGAAACACTCTAAGAAAAAGGGAGTGCTTTCATTACACACTCCTTGGAAATGATGCCAAAAAATTATGAGCCCCATTATTGAAACAAGAATTTTGTAACTCCTGAGGCTATCGACTTAAATTATCAACCCAGGGTTCGTACAAACTTAATAGGTGATGACACTGTATGTGCAGCAGACACCTTCCTCTTCCTATTTGGATTCCCTTTGATGCAAGTGAGAGAAGTAAATGAAGAAAATTCAAATGAGAAAATATATTAGGTAAGGTCCCAATATTAAGTTTCAAAAGGTAAATAAAAAAAATTCAAATATATTCTACTTGAAAAGTAAATGGCATGAAAGAAATCTATTATATTTTCAAAAATGTAAAGCATAATGACAACTAAGAAAATTTAATCTATCTTGTAGGAAAATGAATGGAATTAAAGGAAATATATTCTATTTTTCATGAAATGAAATTCTTAGATTAATTTTGCATGAAGGAAAACACACTTTTCTTGAAGTAAATTTCAAAAAAGAAATCTAAACTAATTGTAGAAATCAACATTCAAGAAACAAGTAATGTAAGAGATAAATGGTGACCTAACGAAGCCTAAGTTCAACCAAAGTGGCATCAAAGCATTAATAGACTATAAATATAATTCTATAATGAATTTGGAGTGAATTTTTGCAAGGAATATATCGAAAACACATTTCTACAGGATTGCTACACTAGTGGCAGGATTTCTACAATAGTGCTACTCCTCAAGATAACTTGCCGAATGGCCAAGAAATTCAAATGAAAATGATATGGGATAAATTTTTTAATGAATTAGGATTTCATAAGACTCCATTCCAAGTGGAATCACTCAAAAATACATTTGTTAACATGTGCTAAAAAATAGCATAAAATTACTACTCTACTAGAAATTAAAGAATTAGTGAGCTAGTTAACTTATCAAATTCATAACTTGATCAAGTGAAAATGATATGGGGTAGATTTAGTTATTAAATTGAATTTTTTTATGAGTCAACACAAGTGGAATAAAATTATATGAATCTCATTAACATTTTCTAAAAAATAGCATAAAATTACTACTATTTTTCTACAAGAGTCTTCTAGGAATTCTAGATTTGTGAACTAGTAAACCAATCCAGGTAGCTCATTGATGAATATGAATTTTAAAAGTTGTTCTAAGGATTCATAATGATTTTTAATCTATAAATAATATGCAAAAAAAATCACTTCAATCATTTAACCAATGTAACCTATGGAAAAAGAGGCATGAACACTAAATGCAAAAATAGGAGATGAGAATGAAAAAGACATTCAAAGAAAATAAAGAAATTGTACAAGAGTTCTCTGAGGCTCCTAGGATGGCCAAGCCCAAGGATAATCATAGTACTATGAAGGACACTTGCTGCCTTGATGGGTCCTAGACCCTAGTTCCAATTGATAGCGCATTCCAACAAAACCCACTATTACCGACCCTTTTGGCAATGATCTTCTCGCGCAGATTGAAGTCTCACCCGAGGCAATATAGGGGGATGATAGAACTGGGTTTCTGCATCTAGAGGGACACTAGACTGTGGATTTAGGGCTTTTCCTTCATAATATAGATTCACAGGTCATATCTATTAGTAATACTAGTGTTTTTCAACACATCTGCTGAACTTACTCAGAGGTTGTGCGATCTTACTTATTCTTGCATTAAAAAAAATAATTAATCATGTAGAAGACTATGCTACTCAATTATAGATCAAACACTTTTTTAGCATAAATATTCAGAAACAATAAGTAAAATAAAAACACATCATTATACTCAGATATTCCTCAACGAGTCTTTCATTAATATCCAGATCCTTCCCATACATTCACTTTCCACCTTGCGCACACAGTTGCAAGGGTCTACGCACACAACTGTAGACTTCTGAAGGTCTCTGCAAACACAGTTGCAGGAGCCTTTTCCTCTAACAAAAAATAAACTGACTCAAAAAAACATTACATCCAAATGCATTATTCGACTTCTACTTGAATTCCTATGACTTCTACCTTGACTCCTTATATAGATTTGTCATTTACAATACCATGGTCTAAAACCGTGAGTGGAATCCAATGTTCATAAAATATCCCATCCCATTACATAATAATGGGCTTTGATCCACCCCAAAGCCCCTATGACTCAAAACAGGATTTTCTCCTCGATCTTCAGAGTCTTCTCTTTCTTTCTTACTTCATGGGATCCCAGCTCCAACAGGCCCCCAACACAACACTGTGACTTGTCCCGAGTCACAACGGTGGTGCACCATTGATCTTCACTCTACAGGCACTCAAGGAATCCTTCAACTAGGGAGCTACTTTGGCACACTACTTTTATCTCTCACTTGAGCCACGCTCTTCTGAAACCCACTCGCATGCATGTACAACCCAACTAAAATCTCATGCCTCCATCCTACTATGTAGAGCATCAAGACTTGTAAATTTTTGGAGA
The DNA here is from genome assembly GCA_034641835.2 of Pinus albicaulis. Lineage (NCBI taxonomy): Eukaryota > Viridiplantae > Streptophyta > Pinopsida > Pinales > Pinaceae > Pinus > Pinus albicaulis. Next base: position 918,627,753 of record CM076571.1, on the reverse strand, counting down.
TGTTCTACGCTTGATGCAACTTTAATTTTTATCCCTAATATCAAACATCAATCACATAAACAAGAAATTAAAATGATGATCGAAAAAACCAGTAGATTGACAGAAGACAAGCCAAAAATATATATGTGTGTAGGTGTTGTTCTATGCTCGATGCGACTTTACTTTTTATCCCCAATATCAAACAACAATCACATAAACAGGAAAGTAAAATGCTGATAGAACATACCAGTAGATCGATATAGGACAAGCCAAAAATATATATGTGTGTAGGTGCGTTATGGCATTCAATAGGATGCTTCAGCCAATAAAGTCTCAATACGGTCAGCCAACCAGAAGTGTCAAAAAACCCTCTCGAATAGCAATATCAGTCAACCCAAACTCAATGAAAGTCAACGTTGTTAGAGACAATGGTCAACGCAAAACAGCAACAACAAAAATTCAACGCAGCCCAATCAAAGTCAATGTCTAGCCTCAATTTTTTTGTCGATAAATGTAGACTGTAAAAATCAGAATTGTAAGATAGATTTGAGTCATTTTTACCATGCATTGACCAAAGTCAATGCTAGTCAACTCTGCGGTGAAAACCCTAGGCCAAAAACAAAAAATCATTTTTTTGCGTTTCCCATGTGTGGAGAAGAAGAGACTCCAAGTGATGATAAAACCAATCAGATGAAGAGAGATAATGTGTGATTATGGATGAGTGAAAATGACCTCCAATGTTGACCTATTTATATCCATCAGTGAGGGTGTGTGACACAACTATTGGGGCTTCAAGTCTACATTTAATTTATGGCAAAAATGTTCTGCTCATCGGATCAAGATGATATTTCAATCAATCTTGCACCTCTTTGAAAGGGGAACCCAACAAAAATATTGGCATCTTCATTTGAGCATCACAACATGGAGTTTTGACCTAGTTGTCCAAAATTAGTGTTCTCTCTCAACTAGGGAGAAATCCATCCACCTGTGCCATCCAAACATCGTACATCATCCTGCCGTAACTTGCTTTTTTGGTTTCTTTATTTCAAAACAAAATTGGTTCAGTCAAAAATATATCATTCCAGGCTGACAGATTCAACCCAGAGATCTAAAACTGCTATAGGACTCAAAAGAGTCTCATACCAACTCGAAGTTGGTTTACCTGACCTGAAGTCAGTTGGAGGTCCGAAACCTCACTAGAATTGATCCTAGATCAAGTGGTTGGATACATGCTATCCTAGACATAGAGAGTACGGTAATCTCTGATGCTTCCATCAGTCTTTGCTACTGGTCTGTATATTTTCCAACCTCACTGGCCAAATGAGAGGTACTTCCCATGAGTCTGGGACTCAATGGGTAGGATGCATACGAGGCACAGATCATGAGAGGTGAACCAAATCAACATCACAACGGTGGGGTAAAAGCACCACAAGGTTTAGTAAGCCTAGCCCCATGTGTGCTTATAGCTTTGAGAAACTATCCTAAAATCCCCCCCAAGCTCCCAAATCTCATCGTCCAACAGGACCCTTAGCATAGGGTCGTTCCACAATTCCAAGATTCTCACGGAAGGTTAAGAACTTGACCTTCCCTAGGGGATTTTTGAGAATGTCTGCGACCTACTCATCAGTTCCTATATTATCAAGCCTTACGGCGCCATGCTGTACCATATCCCAGATAAAGTGGTACCTGATATCAATATGCTTGGATCAATCATGGAACACGGGATTCTCGGACAACTGAATCCCACTCTGGTTATCGTAGAGTATCATGGTGGTATCTAGCACATGCCCGAACAAGTCACTGAAGAGCTTTCTCCACCAAAATGATTCACAATAGGCCATACTCACTGCAATGTATCCGTCATTTGTGGTGCTTAAATCCACTGACTTCTGCACCCTGCTCATCCATTATATCGAATCAGACCCAAGTGTGAAGCAGCATCCTGATGTGCTCTTACGATCCACCACATTGCCATCCAAATCGACATCAGTCTATCCATGGAGCGTCATGTTCCCAAAAATGTATCTAAGCCCATCGTTTATCGTACCCTGAAGATATCTCAACAGATTCCTGGCACCAACCCAGTGAATGTGATGTGGTTCAACCATATGTTGACTCAAAGTGTTCACTGCAAAACATACGTCTAGACGGGTGTTCAATAAGAACATCAGGGACCCTACAAGTTGACGATACTCAATAGAATTTTCTAGCACAGGCCTAGCAACACTGCCACTCAACTTCTTAAATTTGAGCTCCATCGGTGTCGACACGGACTTACAGTCCACCATTCCAAATCTTTCCAAAAGCTTCACAATATATTTTCCTTGAGAAATTAAAATATCGCTAGGTCTCTACCAAACCTCCAGGCCTAGGAAGTAATGCATCAGTCCTAGGTCCTTCATCTCGAACTCAGCAGCGAGCTCCCTCTTACACTGATGAATAAGAGGGTTATCACCTATCAGGAAGAGTTCATCCACATATAGCACCAGAATGAGAGGCTTTTCTCTATCAACCTTGAATTAAAGGTTCAGATCAGCATTACTGCGAGTGAAGCACAGCTTCATTAGGTAGTTATATATCCTCTCATACCAAACTCTAGGTGCTTTATTCAACCCATAGAGGGCTTTATTTAACCTGCAAACATGGGTGTCCTGATCCTAGACTTTGAACTCCAAAGGTTGTTCCACATACACCTCTTCATTTATCGCACCATGCAAAAATGCAGTCTTCACATCCATTTGATGAATATTCTATCATTACGTAGCAGCAAGGGCTATGATGGATCGAATGGTGGTATATAGAGCCATAGGTACAAATATATCATCATAGTTTACGCCTTCCTTCTTAGAGAAGCCACGAGAAACGAATCTTGCCTTGAAATTTTTATCACTACTGTCAGATCCATGCTTGATCTTATAGAGCCATTTCGAGGTGAAAACTGCTTTGTCCTCTGGTTTCGTAACCACATCCCAGCCATTATTCTTTATAATGGACTCATATTATTCATGCATAGCATCCTTCCAGACTTGATGCTTTACAACTTCTTCAAAAGAGCCAGGCTTAGATTGTACAATTGTACTCATGGCTGCTAGATACCCTTGGTATCTATTCAACTTCTTGCTTTCACGGAATTTCCCCTTTGGGGCTATTTGATTCTTGACATCCTCGAGAGTGTCCCTGAGCCATGATGGTTTTTCCTCATTGAAGGAGGTGGATCAATAGGGTCCATTGGTCCTTCAACATCAGGCATCATCTCATCCTTCGGTTCTTCTTGATTTCTAGGCCTTGCTTCATGATATTCCTCAGATCTCGGAAGATTGATTAATTTCCGCAGGGAAGCATCTTCGTCAAAGGTAACATTGTGGCATATATCCACTTCCCTTTGACCAGGAACATAGACTCTATAGGCCTCCAAAGTTTAACTATAGCCCACAAACATTCCATTATTTCCATAAGCATCCAGCTTTCTCCTCTTCTCCCTCAGCACATGAAAATAAACAGGAAATCCAAAAACTCTAAAATGTGAGACGTCGGGTTTCTTACCAGAGAAAACCTTTTCAGGAGTTTTGGAGTCCAAAGCAAACTATGGGTATCCATTAGGGGAATTTTGAGGTCTAAAATGGGCCTCCTAACGAAATTATAAAATAACAGTGGAAATAATAAAATAAGATTTGATGACATCATCAAATTTTAGAGGGAAAAATGAAAAAACTATTTTTTCAACTCATATTTTCAACTTATCTCCCAATTTTTTTACTCAAATTTCAAGCGGGAGTGCTCTCTGGATGAAAAAATTAATTCTTCATCCAAGGAGTACCCATGTTGCATACTTTTGATGGGTCCTTATACACAAAAAATGAGAAATACATGAAAAATGTGATTGTAATCAATTTTTTTTATGTATTTCTCATTTTTCATGTAGAAGGGTCCATCAAAAGTATGCAACACGGGTACTCCTTGGATGAGGAATTAAATTTTTCATCCAACGAGTACTCCCTCTTGAAATTTGAGTAAAAAAATGGGGAGATAAGTTGAAAATATGAGTTGAAAAAGTAGTTTTATTATTTTATTATTTTTTAATATTTTTACCCTTTTACTTTAAAAATGGTGAATCATCCCCCATGGTTGACATCATCATCTTGAATCCTATTGGTTCTTATAAAGTTTATTTTTGTTGTACATTTTTCTTAGGAGGCCCATTTTAGACCTCAAAATTCCCCTAATGGGTTTTGTATGTACACAGCAATGTTTGCAGCTTCTCTCCACAAAAACTTTGGAAGACCTTGGTCACATAGCATGGCACGGGTAGCTTCCAAAATGGTCATGTTATTTCTTTCAGAAATTCCATTTTGCTCAGAATTATAGACAACTGTGGTCTCCCTCTTGATGCCAGCTTCTCTGTAAAATTTCTTGAACTCGTTCGTCTCATATTCAGTGCCATTATCAGTCATCAATATCTTGATATTCTTCCCTGTTGAAGTTTCCACCAAGGCTTTGCAGGAACCGCATGAAAGCCTCATCCTTATTCTTCAAGAAGTAAATCCAGGTTTTGCGAGAGAAGGCATCTATGAATTTCATATAATAAGAACATCCTCCCAAGGATGTCACGGGCAGCATACCAGATGGATTAGAATGTATCATTTGCAAGACATCAGATGTCTTTGTGACACTTGAGGGGAAAGGTCCCCTTGTATGCTTTCCTTCAGCACAACCCTGACATACACCTTCATGATCATTTGTGAACTCGGACATCCCCTTCACCACCTTCCTTGCTTCGGGGAGGGATTTTTAGTGAAGGTGTCAAAACCTCTAGTGCCATAGTTCATTTTGATAGATAGTATCACATGTCATCGCTCCCAGCGAACTTCCTCCAACCTGGTAGAGTGTATCAACTCTAAACCCAATCATGATAGCTTCCCTGAAACTCTTCTTCCTAATACGCACCTTCCCATCAATGAATGCCACATTGAAACCTTTGTCTTCCATGGCCGAAATAGACACAAGGTTCTTCTTCAAATTAGGTACATATAGTACATCTTGCAAGCGGAGGAATTGACCTTGAGACAAGTGGAGGGTCACAGTCTCTATCCCTTTCACAGGATATGTGGCATTATCTCCAAGGATAATTTTCAGGTTAACATCCTTCTCAACCATGTCATAAATTGCTTCCTTGAACCCAGTGATGTGCCTGGAGCTACCACTATCTATCAACTAGACATCCATAGTGTCCATTTGAGATCCAGAAGAGAGGGCAGATACAAGAATGAATTCATTTATTTTATCATCAACAACATTTGATTCCTCATACCTGGAATTTCTCGGCCTTTTGTCAGGTTCCTCATTTCCACCAAAGGGAGCCTTCATCTTTCCTTTGAACCTGTTGTTCCTTTGATTTCCATTCCTCTGGTTGTTGTTGTTGTCATCATCATGAGGAGAATCCTTCTTGAAAGGGAATTATCTAGCATAGTGGCCGATCTTGTGACATGTGTAACATTTGCCTTTCTTTCCTTGGGTCCCTACTCTTCCTTTGTTCCTTAGACCACCAAAGTTATTCTTCTTAACAAGAGTAGTGAAGGCAACATTTCCTTCATTTTCATATTCCTTCATCCTTGTCTCTTCTTATACGCATATAGATATTACTTCGTCAAAATTAGGTATCACATTGTTATTGAGAATGGTAGTATTGAATACATTCCATTCGGATGAGAGACCTCCAAGTGCGGTGAGAACCATTTCTCAATCATCTATTTTCTCCCCAATAGCCAAAATATTATTCCTGATTTCAGTCAACTTTAGAAAATAGGATTGAATGGATTCATCCCTGCCTTTCTTCAGATTTTTCAGTTGGTTCTTGAAGAAAAGGACTTGATTTGCATTGTTGGCCTTGAACATGTTGACCAACTTATCATACATCTCCTTGGATGTGCCCAACTCAGAGATGTAGGCAACCAGACTCTTATGAATTGAATCCCTGATCATCAACTTTGCTTTTATTTCCCCCTTCTTATACTTTGACTTGGTGGCAGTAGGTGCAGTGGATGGAGGCTCTTGGATTTTACCCTGCACATAGTCCATGTCATCTTTGTCTTCCAACATAAGATCCAATGTCATCTTCCAGACATGGAAGTCTTCCTTCCCATTCAATTTGTCATCATCTTTAAAGCCATTGTAGTTTGGGGCACCTATTCTCTTATTCAGTGATTGCTACAAACTTGGGCTTTGTCTTCACCTTAGCTTCGATACCATGTAAATTTTTGTAAATTTTCTATGCTTGATGTAACTTTACTTTTTATCCCCAATATCAAACAATAATCACATAAACAAGAAAGTAAAATGATGATAGAACATACCAGTAGATCGACAGAAGACAAGCCAAAAATACATATATGTGTAAGTGCATTATGATGGTCAACAAGATGCTTCAACCAACAAATTCTCAATATGGTCATCCAACCAGAAGTGTCACACAACCCTCTCGGACAACAATATCAGTCAACCCAAATTCAACGAAAGTCAATGCTGTCACAGTCAACGGTCAACGCAAAACAATGGCAACAAAAAGTCAACACGACCTAATCAAAGTCAACGTCCAGCCTCAATTTATGTGCCAATAAATGAAAAATATAGAAATCACAATTGTGGGACATATTTGGGTCAGTTTGACCATGCTTTGACCAAAGTCAACGCTGGTCAACTCTGCACTGAAAACCCTAGGCTGAAAACTGAAAATCCTTTTGTTGTGTTTTCCATGTGTCGAGAAGAGACTCCAAGTGATGATCGAACCAATCAGATGAGGAGAGAGAATGTATGATTATGGATGAGTGAAAATGACCTCCAAATTTGACCTATTTATATCCATCATTGAGGGTGTGTGACACAACTGCTAGGGCTTCAAGCCTACAATTCATTTCTGGCCGCCTGCACATATTTTGAATATATTCAAAATAATTTTTCTGCTCATCGGATCAAGATGATATTTAGATCGATCTTGCACCTCTCTGAAATAGGAATCCAATAAAAATATTGGCATCTTCATCTAAGCATCACAACATGGAGTTTGGACCTAGTTTTCCAAAATTAACAAGACTCTATGCCAGCCATATAGTCATTGTGAACTACCAAAATGGAGTAATATTTGTATAATTTTAATCTGCTACCATCAATACAAATGGGGAATAATTCACTATTCAACTTGGCGAGCTGCACTGCATCGCCTTTAATCACCTCTCAAATGATATACGGCCCTAGCTAGTGCATTTGCAGCTTTCCTGGGAACTTTGAAAACTTGTTGTCATAAAACAACACTAGATCCCCATCTTTGAACGAATTTTTCTTAATGTTTCAATCATGTCATGCCTTCTCTCTTTATTTCTGAATCTGTTGACCAAATCCAACGATGAACCGATCCTCTTCCAACTCGAGCAATTTTACCAATCTTTGTTCCATAATTGCAATGTCCGCCATATTTATCACTACTGCGATGTAAATACTAGGTATGATATACTCCATCTACATCAATTCTTCATGGCCATACACTAATCGGAAGGGGGTATAACCTATCAACTTCTTACAGGTAGTTTTGTAGGCCCATAACACAACAAGAATGCATAGATCCCGGTCATTTCTGTTAATTTTGCATACTTTTTTTTGCATATTCTCCAATATTTTGTTGAAATCTTATACTATGCCATTCGCCTGAGGGTGGTATGGCATATTCTTGTGGTGACTGAATTGGAATTATTCATTCAAGGCCTCGATGGGGCTATTCAGGAAGTGTGTACCCTAGTCGCTCATCAAAATTTTTGGACAACCAAATCATGACACAATACGCTCAAAAATGAATTTCGTTATTGTGTCTGCAATACAATTATTTACTAGTTTCACCTCAGCACACTGAATGAGGTAATCAGTCACAGTAATAATGTACCACCCACATTTTTTCTTTCTTAGAGGGTCGATTAGTCCTACAAAGTCAATCACCCATTTATCCAAAACTTTCAATGTGACTTGGGAATGCAACACCATTTCATTTATGTGCAACAGTTTGCTAGTCCTCTGACAAATATCGCATATGCTACAATAATCCTTTGAATCTTTATGTACCATAGGCCACCATAATCTAGTGTGAAAAATATTCTACATAGTATATTTTCCTACGTAGTGACCTCCAACGACTCTTCCATGTGTTTCTACCACTATGTTGTGTCATTTGTGCTCAAGGACATATCTTCGCAGAATTTCATCCACCCCCATTTTATACAAGTGTCCTGCAATAAGAGTAAAATATGTTACCCTTACGACCAGTTCTCTCTTCTACTACATAGTGTATTCAACAAGTGTTATTCCCATTGAGAAAAACTGAATGATATCTAGGAAAGGCTCATCTGCAACCTTGATAGTGAACAACTACGCATCAGGTAATCCTTCATCAAGATTTGTTGGTTCCTCCCCCATGTCAATTTTGGACAGATGTTCTGGTCCTGTGTTCAAACGGTCTGACTTGAAAATTAACTCGAAATCATATTATTGGAACAGCAGTAACCATTGGGAAATATTCCCCCCCAACACATGCTTTTTCACTAGGTAATTCAAAGCATAATGATCCGTGAACATTTTGAAGTGTGCCCCCAATAGATAGTGCCTGTATTTTTGTAGCACATATACCATTTCCAACCCTTCACACTTTGTGGTGGAGTAGTTCCTCTCTTCTTTAGACAACTTCCCACTTGTAAAGTCGATAGGGTGATCAATATCTCCTTCTCTAGGCTACTCTAACATGGATCCTAGGGCAATGAAGGACGCATAAACATGTACATGAAATATCTTCTTTCAATCGAGGAAGACAAGAATAGATGCGGTCACTTCCTTCAGTATATCTAGACTCTCCCGACAATCATCATCCCAGTATAACCTAAAATCCTTCTTCAATAACTTCTCCATCGGTGCAATAATCTGCACGTACACCTTGATTAACTTCGTGTAATAGCTTGTATGTCCAAGCATCGTGCGTAGCTATTTTACATTTGTTGGGTGTTCCAAATTGATAATAACGGAAATATTTGCAGGGTCTATCATCAATCCATGTTTGAACCAATGTGTCCAAAAAAAATATCATATGGTATGCATAAAATGCACTTCTTTAGGTTTAAGGAGATCTGATACCTCCTATAGGTATCCAACATCAAGCGTAGCTTAGAGACATTCTTATTTAACAAGCTAAATATTTTCTAGTCAGCAAAATATACTCTGAGGAATTTGTGGATATATTCTTTGAAAGTTTCCACAGCAACCCTGGAAAACATAGTTGTCACGTTCTTTAATCCAAATGGAATGATAATGTACTGAAAGGACCACCACTCAGTAGAAATGGTGGTCTTTCTCCTATATTCCAGCACAATCTTGATCTGATGATACCCGGAGAATCCATCCATAAATTAGTAGGCTTCCTTCCCACCAACATTCTCTAAAAATTCATCGATGAATGTAGTCGGAACTGGATCATGAACACATGCATCGTTCAGCATGCAAATATCAACACAGATCCTTATCTCTCATTTATTCTTCTTCCCTTGGACCACCATAGGGCTAACTCACTCAAACCCCTCGACTATCAATGATGTCAACGTCAATCATTTTGTCAAGTTCTTCCCTCGATTTCTCCTTGTACTTTGGGTTCAGCCGATATGGGTGTTTCTTAACTGGTTTTTCATCAAGATTCAACGCAATATGCATTACTCCTAGATCACCCACATTTCCTTTTAATTCCAAGAATTTTGTAGGGAATAGGTCCTGGTACTCATGCAACAGCTCATTGACCTTGCTGACTATGTCATCATCCTAATAGTCCCCTATCTTAGCAAACTTGGGCTCCACCTCTGAGCCTATGTTGACATGTTGCATCTTAACCAATTGTGCTACATTCGGCATTTCTATCTCAAGCCCTGCAACTGCGCATTGTCCTTCATACTCAGGGATATGAACGTCGCATGGATCCTCCTCGCCTTCCTTTGCGTTCAAATTGTAACATTCATGGGTTTGTACCAACTACGCAACCTAGTAAAGTTGTACAAGAGTCCTTGGCTCCTTAATAATGAAAAATACTTCAACTTTCACTCCTTGAAGAGCCTCATTAGTGCACTCCCAACCATCATGGAAGCTATATGTTAATAGGAACCAATCTATCACCTCATCCCAATCCATAGTTCCATGGCGCAGCTCAATTTTTAGATACCATTGATGAGGTATCATATCCAATGAGTGAAAGAACATGTGCACCCATTCTGTCTGAGTTTCGGTGCCCCAAGCTTCAGTCCAGCGAGCTAAGTGCTTGCGAGGATCCTTCTAACCATCATACCTCTCCATGATATTTGTATCAACATGACCAAATCTCAACCTTATCATCTTGCAAAACTCCTTCCATCTCCCGAAACTTACCCTGTGCACACCCCACCATCGTGCTGGGGTAGACCTCAATGAGAATTCCAATTATCTAAGTTCTCGGTACCTTTCTCTCAAATTCTTCCAAAAGTAAGACAACATCCCCTATTCCATCATAAAAGGTAAATCGTGCACTTATGATCTGACACAGCGTATATATTTGGTAACCATGTTACAGCGCTTAACGGTTACATCATGCAAACAATTATGCTAATACTCCAGCTCTTCATCAGAAACCGAAACACACGAACTATCGTGCTCCCAAAATATGCTACCATATGTTGTGGGATTAATCCAATCTTCAGCCTATGCAAAAATCTTATATATCTGATCAATATCAACATCCCATACTCATGTTGGATAGGCTCTGTATAGCATGCACCTTCAGAAGGATCTAATGGTACAACAACTCGGGTGTCATTTTGTTCAAATATCATCTGCCTCTTCTTTAGGTTGATTATAGCATCCATGTCATAATCCCAATCAAACCCCAACAACACGAGATATGGGTTACTATTATCAATGATCTCAATCACTTCGATGTCAATCAACACACCAGCGCCATCAATATCTATGCTAATCCCCTCTAATCACCCCGTAGGAATGATATTTAGCTAATTTTCCATCCGTGGCTGAATTACGACCATTGCAGCTTAGGCCTTCCCATATGCTCCCATGTCTGCTTTGGGAGAACATTGGCATCTAATCCTACACCTAGAATTACTTGATCCATCTAATAATCTCCAATCTGTGTAGTCAAGTGCATCTCCCGGCTAGTTCTTTTATTGTTCTTGTATACTTTGTCTATTGTGTGTTGTTCCATCTGCAGTCTTTCCTTGCTAGCGTATTTATCTATTAGTTCCTGCAACCCTTCTACAGACCTATAGTCCCTTAGAAATTTCATACACGTCTACAAGAAGGATGCCAAGATAGACTGATTCACTTCCTTTACTTCAGCCTTATCCTTATGCTTGTTCTCCAATGGAAACAATTGTCTTTGCGTAGTAGGTGGCAAAGCTTTAGGAGTCATAAATGTATTTATTACTTCCATAAATGTATCTTTATCACGATGCACATTGAAGACAACATTTTTATCTTCAGCTTTCCTGACCGATGTCACCTTCACAGCCTCTCTTCCTTCTATATGTGTTGGCTTAAGGTACGTTTTTAAGGTTTACCAACAAATCCATGTACTACTGGCCCTTTCGGCAATGGCCTACTTGTGCAGGTCAAGGTCTCACCCAAAGTAGTATGGGAGGGTGTTGGAACCAGGTTTTCACACCCTAAGAGAGAGAGATAGTTAATTGAAGTGGGTCCTGTCAGATATAACCGACCTGCACCAGAGGAACCGGAATATAAAATGATGGCAGTGTGGGTGCAGGCTTTAAGGAGAGCTATTCAAACTTTGTTACAATGTTCTCTAGTTCAGGAGGAATCTGATCCTGATTTTTCTTTCCCTTCTCATTCATCAAACTTATGAAATCTGATTGATTAACTTAATAAAGTGACATTCAGAAGAAAAAGTCCCCTTATACATTCATAACATAATGTTGTACTTTAAAAAGTGTTAAACAGTTGTAAACAATGTTTATAACCCTTCGGAGTGTATTATAACCCACTTTAATTAATGTTTAAAAACCCTTCTGGAATATAATACTTGACTTTTAAAATAATGCTTTAAACCTTTCAGGAATGATGTCTTAAACCTTGGAGTGTATTATAACCCACTTTAATCAATGTTTAAAAACCCTTCTGGAATATAATACTTGACTTTTAAAATAGTGCTTTAAACCTTTCAGGAATGATATCTTAAACCTTCGGCAATGCATATCCGGACTTCAAAAATTTGATAAAATTCTATTGCAATTTACTGTCAGGTCCTTACCTTTGTTTAAACCTCCACGCAGCTTTCCATGCGATTACCGTCGGATCTCCACTGATCTTGATCGCACGGCAGTCGCATTCAATCGACCCCCTTACTTTATCAATCAAATCCCATGAGAAATGGGTGGTATCGTGCCTGTGACATGTCGCGATACTATTCGGTCATGTTCGAAATGGAAAAAAACCGCTCACAACCCAAAGGTTGTGCGACAACAGTGTCCGGTTTTCTTGAAAACCCCTTATCCTTCAAATTTCGTTTTCAACCACCTTTAAACACGATTTTTCACTATTTCTTCTTTTATCTTCCATTCCTCTTGAAACCCTCCTTTTTCCGATGTGAACCTCAATACACACAGAACAATTATTGAATATGTAAAATCAAGTCACAGAAATAGAACTTCTTCGATTTCCTCCCGAATCCTTTACAAAGAGTTAATATACATTCAAATTGTGCTCAATTTCTACACAGAATATATATAAACCAAATGAATTTTTGAAGGGATGAACCTTCGGGAACTTGCCAAGAATACAAAGATAAACAAACTCTACAATTTTATTAAAACAAAGGGAAAACCCTCTCAATCCATTCTTCTACTGCCAAATCCCCCAGTCCTCCTTCTCATAGGTTACAATTTATAGTTATTTTACATAACAATCGACCTCCTCTTGAGGATCGAATTCTCTAAATTTAGAAAAATCCCAATTACATAATATCTTCTTAAATTCTATCAACTAAAGCTAAATATGTTGAAACAAATCTAAAACTATTCAAACCTCCTAAATACTAGTTTAGCCCTATCTAGTACAGCTGTAAAATGATAGCTAAAGGTACCAACACCTTTGCTTGTAACTTTTTTTGGATTTTTGGAATAATTAATGAAGCCTTTTGTCTCTAAGACTCATGCCCCTAAATCATAAAATTCCTTAATAGTTATGGGCGTAATATCTTTAGTGAAGCTCATAAACAGAATCAAAACAAAAAAATCTAACCAAATCTATGCATTCATCCCTTATACAGTATTGCATCCATGTTCACATCAATAATCATCAGTATGCAACAAAAATATATAAATGACATAGATCCCAACCAATAATCATAACACAGGACACTTCATCTATCCCAAGCAGTCTTCTCATCCATTAAAATTCTGATCCTGCTTACAAATTATCTACTAGCCCGCACACATAGCCAGTGGGGTCTGCACACAGTAGGACTCAGCGACTCCATGCACACAGCCAGCAGGAGCCCTTACCTAGACAAATACACACCAAAGTATCAAAAACCCAATATTCTCATTAGACGTTTTTCAAAAACTTACTTCTAGACTCGATCTATCCATCTATTTATAACATATTATCCTGCGCTACTTCTATGGTCTGCAAATCGTGGTTTGTGGACTCTTGATCTATGCTTTGACCCATTACAATTTTTTGGGGGCTTTGACCGGTCCAAGTTTCTTCAACTGAATGTTGCACTAAAAGCCCATCACCTTGACATTCTGCTGACCGTATGAGCTCATTATTACTCATACTTCCTCCTTTTGCAAGTCTAATATACCAGCTCCTCATATCAAGCTTCAAAATCAGAAGAAAATCCCTAAAATCTCCTTAGAATTGGTATCGCACTTTCTCTATGCATTCCCTGCGGTCCCGCACCTAAGTCTCAGCCTGCATGCGGAATCATACCGCACGTTCTTTGTGTAATGGGTGTGGACCTCTGTAAAACATAAAAAGGCGAGAAAATGAAGATTAAAAGATGAATTCCAGGTGAATTCTAGAAGATTCTAGACGGGAATTTTCGGAATGGATACGCTTTGAAGCTGGTTCATGCATCCCTCTCTTAATGGAGCTAACCCCTTGATGTAAGGAGCTTATCCCTTTGAAGGAGGATTCTATCCCTTCATGTTTGGAACTAGAAACCTCCTCTCTTTCACTATAAAAAGAGGCCTTGGGTAGCCTCAAAGGGAGTTCAAGCTTATGAGATTTGAAGTTAAATGCTGTTGAGATTTAGACTTGAGTAACTTAAGACTTTCTGTGAGGTTAAATCACTCATCCTCATTTGTCTTAGTTCAAAGAGTGCAATGCTTGTCAGAGTAAAGGAGATTCCTGCTTCGGACCCCGGAAGGACCTGCACAACATCAAGGCACAGGTTGTAAAGGTTTTCTATCTTTAAAGTTAATACAAATATACTCATTTCTCTCATTAAGCTGTCAATTTGTGGTTTATTTCATAAATTCCTTGATCATTATGATAAGTATGATTTATGATAATGTCTATACAGGTGCTGCTTAATCTTTTTCCTTGTTTGTGATTGCAGATATACGAAGGACGTTCTTTCAGTGCACGGGAAGGACTTCAACAAAATCAAGTAAGCAAGCAAAGCGGTGGATATAAGGTAGGCCTTGCACCCGTAAAGTGTTTTTATAAATTGCATATGCTTAGAGAGAGATTAGTATAATTGGCTGTTTGTTGCTAGTTACCTTTTGTACTAGAGAGATCGGTCTTGTCCGCAAGACGGATTAATCTACACAACAAAATGGCGACTCCACTGGGGAAGAACTTGTGTTTGTTCTTGGTTCTCTTTGATTTTTGACTTGAGAAAAGATTTCTTTTTCTGGTTTTTGATTGATTCACATCTGTCTGGGTGTTTTAAATTTTTCTGTTTTTTGAAAATTTAGAAGTATTTTGAATTTTTCTATCATTTTTGCTAGGACCGCACTCTGCATAACTGTTACAGTGCGGGCAGTTTCGCACGTTCTTTATAGAATACAGTGCGGGACCGCACCTGTCAACACTGCTTACATGCAGACCCTGTAAAAATTTTGAAAAATTTCTAGGTTTCTTTTTCTGGTTAATTTTTAGATCTTTGGTTTCTGCCCAGACTGGTTATTGTGTCTATCAAAAATTCATTGTTTATGAACTCCAACAGTGTTAGTGTTTTGAATGATTTTCTAGGAGATTTTGCCGATTGGATTATTTTTCCTGTTTGGTCTTTGTAGTGATTCAAGTTTTTTGACAATTTGCAGTATCTCAGATCACATAAGATCTCTTTTTGTCTATTGAATCCGACCTCATTGTGAAAACATCCTAGTTTGAGAAATTAAGCCTTTTTGATTTCTTTGCAAATCTTCGAAAAGAACTTGTTTTAAAAGTTTTGAATTTCATTTATTCTTTGAGTGTTTTGAAAAACATATTTTGAGTGTTTTTTGATCTGTTTGATAGATTCTTAGTTTGCTGAACAACTAAGAAAAACATTCATAAAAAAAAACTCTCTAAAAATCTTTTACTCAAACTTAGATTAGTTTTTTAGATTAGTCTTCATAGTTTTAAATAATTTTAATTTTTGTAGATTTCTTTCGAAAGAGAATTGTTTTGTAGCTTCTTGTTTGGAAAAGAAAATAGTTTTTCTTGTGAGCTTTGATAGTTTAACGAAAAGACAAAATATGTTTCTTTCACTTAGTTTTCATGTTTGAAGAAGAAATTTGAAAGTTGCATTCTCTAACTCTTCTTTAGATAGAAAATTCATTGAAAGAAAAAAGAATCATCATAGATGCATTTTAGTGTTTTTGGAAGTCGAGTCTTCACATCATACAAAGTTTCATTTCCGCGCCCATTTGACTTAAGAAACAGCTCTTAAAAGTAACGCTTAAATAAAATTCATCTAGTAATCTTTTTATTTCTAGGGCTCTCATCACCAACATAGCTTAGGCTAGTATCTTGGAGTAGGGAGTAGTTAACTCTCCAAGGTAGATAAAACAAACAAGTAGATATATCTTGCGGTAGGAAGAATTCCAGTTGTTGCATGTATGCTCTGGGAAGCTCCTCTTAAAGGAGTTAAGCACGAGATCATATCTGAACCAGTGGGGTAATCAATCCTTCCTCATTGGGAACGATAGAAGATATACACGTATTAAAAGCGGTAAACCTCGGATAGACCATTGTCGAGGAGCCAGGGGTCACTTGTCGGTAAACCTTGGATTATTTCAAGGAGCCTTCAAGGGGATTGAGCTTTGTTACTCTGCCCTTGCGTGTGTGTCGGATCGTAGACTGTTCCCCCAGGTATATTTGTTTCTGTTGGTAACCTTAGTGGCCATAATCTATAGGGTTTTTTCCTAAGGTGACGGTGGAGGGAAGATCCCACTGTACCTGGAGCAGACGTCGACTAGACTCACTTGGACTCTCTGGGGGGTTCTCTTCACTCGAGATGGTTATGTGAAGAAACTTGTGCCAGTCTGTTTCATTAAGCAGGTTGTCGGGGTAACTGTTCCAACCGCCCTTTTCATGTTAAAACTCTACTAAGTTGGATTTCATCACCAACTAGTGATTTTAGTACGGGAAGTTACTTGTTTGTGTGTGGTTTGAACTCTTAGATTTTTTAAGCGAGTGATTCAATTGTTTGTTTCTTAGAGACTTTAGGTGTTTTCATTGAAATTTTTTCTTTGTTTGCGTGTGATTAGATAATTTTTCATCGTGGCGGAATTGCCGAGACAATCCCGGAGAATACAAGGGAAACCCCCTGAATTTACACCAGGTCATCTTGAAGGGCTTCGGGCTCTGGTACCACACAGTAGCCGTAGAATTAGATCAACAGAAGCTGAAAGCTCTGCTATTGTGATACATCCTGATCATCAAATTCCTACAACAGAATATATTCAAGAACCGATTTCAGTTTCTGAAGTCACTGAAAATATTTCTCCCACTGGAGAATTATCTGACGAACCTGAAATCTCTGAGCCTGAAACTGAATCTTCTGTGTTAGAAACATCTTCAAGATTTATCTCACCAACTTCTAGCGATCCAGGTTCACCAAGGGTTAGAAATATCATTACTGAAAATCTTCCTTCTGGACTAATTTCTATAGAAGAACTTACTAATCCAGACGAAGACATATCTCTTCCCAACTCCCCTCAATCATTAAATCTTAGGGAGCGTGAATCTATTTTCTACAACCCTATTCGAACTAATCCCTGGTATCTTTCTTTAACTGATTTTTTAGAGAATCCGGGTCTTGCTTTTTATCCACCTCGAGTTCCATTTCATCCTACACCCAGAGGTTACTATCCGTCATCTATTATGGCTGGAGAGTCGTCCATGTTTTCGCAAACGCCTGAATCTTTTTTACATGGTGGTCCTTCTGTTCCTGCAGGATATCAGTCTTTGTCTGGTACTTTCTCAGGAGCAACTCCTCAACCTATCGAAAATGTGTTATCATCTGGTCTTGGTGGACTTAAAATTGAAACGTCGAACGCAGAGCAAGTTCTTATGATGTCTGGTAATATTCCTAATCCTCAAGCTCAAGGCAGTCAATTTCCTTCTGGGGGTCAACCTCAGGGAATTCAGTTACCACTTGGGGGGCAACCTCAGGGTGGGCAATTACCGCCTGGGGGGCAACCCCAAGGTAGTCAGTTACCACCCAGGGCTCAACCTCAAGGTAGCTTTTTCTCAGGACAAACTGTGGATCAATATTATTTTGGGGGGCAGCCCCAAGGACAGTACATACCTCAAGGTTACCAACCCCAAGGACAGTACATTCCTCAAGGTCAACCCCAAACTCAATATGCTCCTCTGGGTCCTCAACAACCCCAGCTTCAGTACGTGCCTCAAGGTTATCAACCTCAAGGCGTTACCCAATACTGGAGTTACCAACGACCTTGATGACCATACATTCAAGGGCCAGGAACTTTTATCTTATTATCAACCCTAGAACAACCGAGTTTTGGTCTTTCGTTCAACCTTCTACGGGAGACGATGCCCGGAATGATGGTGTGGGATCCGTCCCAATATCATAGCCTTTTGCACACTAATGTACGGAGTTACCTTATCAGCACACTGTGATGGTTTGGTTAGAATTCGACGCTTTGGTCGACGACTGTTCAAACTCCTGCACTAGTTCCGATGACGAGTTGGGCCTAGTACACCTCGAGACTCCGCCCCAAGCTGGCATGAGCTGTTTTTCTAACGTCTTAGTCAATACGTACCTATTTTGGGTGTCATGGCCCCGAGGTTAAGCTATCCTATATCAGAAAATCCCTCAAGTCTCTGTACCTCAGTCAGGGCCTACAGCTCAGACTACAGTTCAGATGCCTGCAGGACAAGCAGGTACAAGTACAGTTGTTACGAGTCAACCTCAGTTTACTTATCAACCGTACCAAGGACAGCCGCAATACGGTCCCTATGTTCAGAATCCAAGCTATCAACCATACCCTGGTTATACTTATCAACAACCTCAGTATGGTCCGATTCATCCTGGTTATCCAGGAGGTTTTACAATACCCAATGCTAATCCGATTCCTAGTTATCCTGGGTATCCGCCTCCTGGATCTGCTTTGGCTTCTCAAGGTTTTCGTGACCCTAACCGTCAGTTACCGTTCATCGCAACTTTGGACTTACCAGATTTGACGCGCCTTACTAATGATCCTATTTTCTATTATCAGAACTGGCCGTCAATGCCTCATAAGTTGCCCATTGACATACCAAAATTTGAAGGTAAGTCAGGAGAGGATCCATCAAATCATGTGATGACTTATCACCTTTGGTGTGCATCTAATTCTATTATTGATGATTCGATTCGCTTACGTCTTTTCCAAAGGACGCTCATAGGTCTTGCAACCAAATGGTACATTGAGTTGCCACGAGGCTCGTTTCATAATTTCAGTCAGTTAGCAACGTCTTTCTTAACTCATTTCCAGTTGCCTGTCAGATACGACAATGGCACAGAATTATTAACTTCACTAAAACAATCTACGTCCACGTATATTTCTGATCATATTCATGAGTGGCGACGTAGACGACGTTTGGTGAAGGTTTATATTCCAGATCAAATTTTGGCAGAGTGGTTTGTAAAATCATTACTGCCCAAGATCACTGAAGATGTAGCTAAGGCTGGTGTTGTTACTGAAGAGCAAGTAATTTCTCAGGCTCAGTACCTAGACCTCGTCTATACGCAGTCAGGTACTTTACATGAAAAAATTCCGGATTTACCCAAACAAGGTCAGATAGCTGCTCCTCCTTCAGGGTCTCATGCCGCTGACGGTATGATTGGTACAGTTAGTTCCAAAAGTAAGAAGAAATCCTCAAATAATTCTTCTCCAATCATAACTTTACCTGATTCCCCGAAGGGAGAATCCTCTCAAGAAGTTTCTGCCGATATTCATGTCGTTGAAACATCTACGGCAAAATCAAAAACCGGTGGTAAAAAGAAAGGGAGGAATAAAAACAAGAAAAATTTGAAAGAGAAAACAGATAGAGAAGAATCCAATGATGAGAAACGTAAACCTCGTTATCCTTGCTTCATTTGTGAACAAGATCACTTCACAAAAGAATGCCCATATCGAGAAGAGGTTACGAAACTCATTAAAGGATCGCAACAACCTGCTGTCTTGAAGGATCCTTTTCCAGTTCAAGATGGTAAGATGATTGGTTCTTCCTCGACCACTTTAGAAGAGCCTATTATGATGATGTCTCATATAAGGGTTGCGACGCGATCGCAAGATTACGGTTCTAAGAATCTTGATGGCAAAGAAGGAGAGTCTTCCAATGCCAACGCATCAAATACAACTCCTCCTGTTTCCGGTCCGCTACAGATCGAGAAACAAAATCCAGACTTGATAATCAAACCGCCTGCTAAACGTGTTCTTCGTAAATCAGCTTTCAATCCACATGCGAGAGCTGCTCAGAATTACAACATTGTTGAAGATTTAGCTATTTCTCCTTCAGCAATGTCGGCTTTAGAAGTGCTGCAGTCGTGTCCAGCACAGCGTAAATTGTTATTGTCTGCCATAGGAGCTGTTGATGTTCATGATTCTAACCTTATAATCTTCGATTTAGAAACTAGTACACCACGTCTTCCTCATCAAATGGCTTTCCAGATTCCAGTGTTAGTCAAAAACAGACCTATTTTTCGGACTGTGATTGATGAGGGAGCTTCAACGTGTATTATGTCGCTTCAGTGTTGGAAATCTCTTGGTTCTCCTTCACTTAACCAATCTCCGACGATTCTAAAAGCTTTTGATGGTCGAGGTTTTCAACCTTATGGTATTTTGCAGGATTTACCCATAGGGGTTGAAGGAAAAATCGTTAATCTAGATGTGGAAGTGGTTGATGCCCCTCTAGATTACAACCTTCTACTGGGTCGTAGTTGGTCTTATGCTATGAATGTTGTTGTCTCTTCGGTCTTCCGACTTATAAAATTTCCATATCAAGGAAGGATCGTGACAATAGATCAGTTAACTTATTTTTCGTCAGACCCAGCCTCTACAGAAACAATCCAGCATGTTGGTAAAACGACTATCTCTTATAAAGATGTTGGAGTAGGTTTGATTAAAGATTCTGGTTTACTAGGAACTTTTTCCTTTCCTCCTCCTAACGTATCGTCTTCTACAGCAACTATTCATATGATTTCGTCAGACACAGTTTTGACTGATGATCCTTGGATACTACCTTCGGAATCCGAGATTGACTCATTTGATGGCGCGATGCCTTTGAGTCCATTTGAAATTGCGTACCAGACTGTACAGTCTTTTTCCAACACCTTTTCAACCAAAATTGATCCAATGAATGGGATCCAAGAGGAATCACTTTCTATTTCTAGTTCAGACGCAACGACATTTCCTGAAATTGTTCATACAGATGAGCAAATTCGTGAGTTTTTGTCTGTTGATGATTTACCATGGGAAGATCTCCATCATAGGTTTTCATTCTTACCTGAATTAGATCATTTTGAAAATGATTTCGCTTCAATTTTTACTGCTGAATATGCCAAGGAACCTCAGAATCCATTGAAAAATCCTGATTCTGAATTAAATTTAGAAAATATATCTAGAACGGTTCCAATTGACATTTCAGTAAAACCAAGAATAATTGAAAACATTCATATAGGTGCTTGTTGTTCAGACGAAGAAATTCAGACTTATAAAGCCCTATTTCAAGAATTCCGTGACGTGTTTGCCTGGTCTTACGAAGAAATGCCAGGAATTGATCCATCGATCGTAGTACATGAAATTAAGACTTACCCGGATGCTAAACCTGTTCGTCAACGATTACGTCAAATACATCCTAGAAAAGCTGCAGCTATAAAATCTGAAGTTGAAAAATTACTTCGAGCAGGATTCATTTATCCAATTCCTTTAACGGATTGGGTATCGAATATTGTTCCTGTGACTAAAAACCAAGGAACAATAAGAGTATGTATCGATTATAGGGATATTAATCGAGCGTGTCCAAAGGACAATTATCCAACTCCCTATATCGATCAGATAATCGACGATTGTGCTGGGAGTGAACTATTCTCTTTTATGGATGGTTTTTCCGGCTACAATCAAATAAACATACTCCCTGCAGATCAACCTAAAACAGCTTTCATTTGTCCATGGGGAACATTTGCCTATTGTAAACTACCTTTTGGACTTAAGAACGCTGGAGCAACTTTTCAACGGGCCATGTCTTATACGTTTCATGACATTAAGCACATTGTTCAACCATATCTTGATGATTTACCTGCTCATTCATTACGTAGGGCCGATCATCCCACTCATTTACGAGCAATTTTTATGAGATGTCGGCATTATCGGATAAGGTTGAATCCGCATAAATGTGTTTTCTGCGTAGAATCGGGTCGATTACTGGGATTTTTTGTCTCAAAATCAGGCATTCGTGTTGATCCTTCGAAGGTCGAAGCTATTGTTAAATTGCCTCCTCCTTCGACATTGCGCCAACTCCAAAGTTTGCAGGGGAAAGCAAACTTTTTACGTAGATTTATTCCGAACTATGCCGAGCTTGCAAAGGGTTTTACCTGGTTGTTGAAACAGGACATTCCGTTCTTTTGGGACGAGGTCGCTGATCGATCTTTTGATGCACTTAAACACGCGTTGACCCATGCACCGTTATTGCATCCTCCCAACTACAACCAGGATTACTTTCTGTATCTCGCTGCTTCTCATTCCACTATTGGGATGGTATTAGTTTAGGAAGATGAATCTCACAACGAACATGTGATTTATTATCTTAGTCGAAATTTGAATCCGACTGAAATCAAATATACACATGTGGAGAAATTGGCCTTGGCAGCTGTTCAAGCTGTCCAACGTTTTCGACATTACATATTGTTACGTAAAACCACAATAATTTCTGATTGCAACCCTATGATGTATATTTTGACCAGACAATTGCTAGGGGGCAAGTATTCTAAATGGATAGTTATCCTACAAGAATTTGACTTGGAATTTGAAAAATCCAAGGCAAAGAAGTCTTTGGTTTTTGCGGAACTAATGTGTGATTTTCCCTCTACTGATATTGAAACAGTGGCAGAAGAGTCCATTTTGGACGAATCTTTGTTTCTTATCAGTACCCTTGATCCATGGTATGGGGATATTATTGTATATCTCCAAACCCAATCTTTTCGACCTGAAATTTCACGAACTCAGCAACGGAAAATACGCTTCCAATCCCAACAATATAATATCATTGGTGATACTCTTTATCGACGAGGGGCGGATTCTGTTTTCCGACGTTGTTTAACTCATGAAGAAGCTGAAAAGGTACTAAATGACTGTCATTCTGGAGCATGTGGCGGTCATATGTCTGGGTATGCCACTGCCCAAAAGATATTGCGTGCAGGTTATTTCTGGCCAACATTATTTAAAGATTGCATTTATGCGGTTCGGAAATGCCACAACTGTCAAATTTTTGATAGAAAAATGCGCGCACCACCCGCTCCTCTTCACCCTATAATTGCTGTTGGTCCATTTGCAAAATGGAGTATCGATTTTATCACATGTAACCCTCACTCGGCCGGGGGGCATGCCTATATTATTCTCGCAGTAGATTATTTTACGAAATGGGCCGAGGCGATGCCTACATATTCAGCTGACGGCAAGACTGCTGCAACATTCGTGTTCAATCACATAATTGCTAGGTTTGGTGTTCCTCAAGCTATTATTATAGATCATGGAAGTCATTTTCGGAACATCATGATGACTGAACTAACATAACAACTTGGCCTACGCCACGATAATTCCACTCCGTACTATCCACAAGCAAATGGTCTGGTTGAAGCTATTAATAAAGTTTTAGTCACCATGATTAAACGAATCATTGGTATTCACAAGACGAATTGGCATTCCATGTTATTTTCAGCCCTTTGGGCATATCGAACCTCAGTCAAAACATCAACAGGTTTCACTCCTTTTCAACTAGTTTACGGTTTAGAAGCTGTGCTACCAATTGAATGCGAAATACCGTCATTAAAATTAGCCATAGAATTACTTCCAGCTACGTCTGAAGAGGAAAAACGTTTCTTGTACTTGGCCCAATTAGATAAGAATCGACGAAGTGCTGCAATAGCAAACGAGGCTCATGTTAAAAGGACGAGGCTCATGTTAAAAGAATAAAAGCTCAGTATGATAGAAATGTGACCCCTCGAAATTTTTCATGAGACCAGTTACTTCAAGATCAGATAATCACAAGCTAGAGCCGAAATTCGCCCATGCGTATGGTCCTCTACATTGTGAAACTAAAGTTAGCAAGTAAAAGGGGCTTTGTGAGTTAGTGGATGATGGAATCCTTTGATAAACTGCAACAAGTTTTATCTGAAGAGATATTACGCTAAACAAGGTGAGATTTTTTGTTACTTAGATTTTCATCATGGTAATGATTAAAAGCAGCTCTAGTTTAGAAGTGTGTTTTTTATCACTATGACTCGCTTTATCTCGCTTGAAGCTTACCTTGATATTATGATGTTTGATTGCCCTTTCAAACCACATTTGTTTTAGTATTGATGGTGCCATTTAGACATGAAGTCATTTCTTCCGCAGCCTGGGTTATCTATTCACCCTCTAACGAGTTAGTATCCATGCATGGGGTAAGCCTTGGTCAAACAACAAATAACATTGCCGAGTATAGTGCAGTGATTGAGTTATTATCTGAATCCATATCATTTGGAATTCAGAGTTTGATTGTAAGGTTGGATTCTGAACTTGTTGTATTACAACTTAACAGGGTTTATACCATTAGAAATCCAGTGTTATTACGGTTGTTTTTGAGAGTTCGTCTCTTGGAACGTGAGTTTGATTACATTGAATATCAGCATATTCCAAGACATTTAAATACATTAGCAGATTCAATTGCTTCTAGTATGATAAATAGACATTTGCAATAATTAAAAGCAGTAAAACAAAAAACATTCATTCATGTACGCAGATAGCCGTCAAAAATAGTGATATATATCATAGGAGTGTGTTCAAAAAATATACATCGTCTTCGATCATAGGTTGGAAACACCTTATGATCGGCAAAAAATGGTAACACAAAAGTACAAAAATGAGTCTACATGATCATCTCATCACTGATGATGATCTCGATAGGAAACAACTGCTCGAGCCACCCTGCATAGGAACCTCCTGAAAGGTCCTGGAACTCCAATCACATATCTTTGAGGCCTGAGGGGAATATCATCTATACTCGTCTCTGGTATGTCTAGAGTCAAGTGCTCCAGATGATGTTCCAAATCAGTCAAAATTTCTACTGATTGGCCTGCTGGGGCTGGTGCGGGCGCAACTGGTTGCCTCCTCTCGAAAGGTTGGAGATGAGCTGGACGTTGTGGACCCACATCTGTATTTAAAAAACTTTTTGTTATTACTTTTCTAAGACGATAAAAAATTAAAAAAAAAATTTAGAACTTAGTAAACGTTGAAAATGCTTTACCTGAATCGTCCCACTGTTCCCCTGCAGGGAGAGACATCTCTCTATCTCCGCGGAAATCTATCCCTGCATATGGAAAATCCTCTATCGTAAAAAGTTGGCGATCCAGCCAATGAAAATATGAAGCAGGGAATCGTACAATCTCAGCACCCTCGATAGCATGACGAGCCATCATCGCGGACCAGCGAACCATTCTTGGTTCTCGAAGTCGACCGGCATCAACTGAAATACTCTGTGGAGCTAACTGAGGGACCCTCTCCAAAGCAAAAGAAACGACAATGGAACCATATCCGAAGTTTTTTAGTTTCCCGGTTTTTGCTCTGGTAAGTTGGCCTTTTATATTTGCCAACACAGCTTCGCACCAGTTGAAGATGGTGCCACGAAAACAGTCCACAGCAATGCGCATTTGGGAACCAGTAGCTACATGAAGCGCGGCACTCCCACATAGTTTGGTAACAGTGAATGCTATAACTTTCAGTTCAAGACGGATGATATGTTTTATGTCAATCCGTTTGTCCCGAGGATCTCCCTGATCATTGCAAAATTCGAGTTGAAGACTAGCGACAGTCTGGCCACCTGGCCTAGTCCCAAACAAAGATACATGTTCGCCCCTCTTGGACAAACCAGTCACAAAGTATATATCCTCCAGCTCAATTTCGAGCCGGTGGCCACCAATGAAGAAACACTGGTCCTCCACATGCCATCTGTCTACCAACCATGTTAAGAGTCCCACTTGTGCCCTCATGCCAGAGATGGCCCAGAATTTGTATAAGCAGCACGCTTTTAATGCCCTTTGTGTGGGCAAATGGAGTATTGCAGCTTCATCCACATCCTCATGTTCCCTTTCTCGCCAAATAAGCATCTTGTTAATCCTGCAACATAAAATAAGGCATATTAGCATGATTTCATTTCAAAACTTTTGGCAGAAATTTGAGAAAACTATGCTTGAATTTTAACCGCGCGGGTACCGCACCCGCCCTTTGTAAACAGAGCGTAGCTCCGCACGAAAGGTGTGTGCCGGGTGCGGCACCCCCGATTTTTTCCCGTTCAGAAAAAATCGGGGTCCGCAGGCAACCTGTGTCCCGCCTGCGGACCCCGCGGGCGCATTTTTTGACCTATTTTGCCCTAAAAAATCAAACTAAAGCCTAAAAACGAATTTTAAACGGATGAAAGGCAAGATAAGGAGGTCGTGGATTACCTGGGGCTGACGATTTTCGATTCCAACGGTTGAATTTTCCAGAATCTTCACGGGAACTTTTTATCCAAAAGCTTTTTACTTTTCACTCTGCAACTGAACGGTAAAAATGAAATAGAAAAAGTCCTTTTTATAAGTTTTTTCGAATGAATGAATTGTAAATTTATTTATTTTTCACTTTGAAAGGGATATTTTTGAAAGCATTTTTATTTATCTTAAACAGGTATGTGTAATGTTTTGAGTTTTTGTGCAGAAACAGGATTTTTCAGGTGAAATAATCATTTTTCAACAAAGAGCATGCTTTTATCACTTTTTCGGACTCTTTCAAAAATTTTACAAAAAAGCGAAACCTTGGAGTCCTCTTTAAGCTCTATCACTAACATGAAAGATCGTTTATCTTGTTGACTTTTCAAACCTGTTAAAGTAATGAATTGCACGTCCCTTCGGGGAGGTAAGCTATCTCTTTACCACTGAAATGGACTATTTCATTTAAAAGGTATACGTTGGATTCCTTCACACAACAGAGTTCTTCCGCACTTCGTATTTTATCTTTTCGGCTCGCAGACCAGACTTTACTAAAAAAAGAACACTTTCAGTGAGGCTAAGTTTTCCGACTTCCTAAAAAACCCAAAAGACTCAGAAGCCTTATACTGAATCATAAAACTTAATACGAAAGGACCCGCTGACTAAAAGTGAAACCAACCACTCCTTCTTAGGCTCGACCAAACCAGTTGACTCCACCAAGGAAGAGCCATGGCCAAGCAAATGTTATCCTCCTCAAGCTTGTCAAAAATAAAGAGGTACTTGCCAGAAATGGTGGGGGAAAAGAGAGAAAATGAGCATGTTTGTTATATTTTAAAATTGTCCGAAAACTCAGTCGACCACTCTTGGACACGACACTTATATTCACCTGGGTTGGGAAATCCTTTGCTTAACAGTTAATCAAACCACATTGAAAATTTTCAGCCGGTTTCTGGGTATTAGCTTTGAGTCAATTGTCACCAAGCCATCTGCAGGGTCGTTATGTGTCCAAGAGAACAGTTCAAACAAAACCATTCATCTGCAAAATATCTGTCATCCATCATTGACCATCCCTGAGTCAGTCCTTGCCAACATATTTTTCAAAACTTGATCTATGATTTCATGTTGTGGGCTTGCCTACGACAGATCGCTTTCTATCGACATCAGCACATTATCTAGGAAGTTGATCCAGAAATCGTCAGTACCTTGAAATCTGCATGCCTCAATGGCAGGTTTCTCTCTTTCGACGACAGGTTACATTAATGACCTTCGATCGAATGAATCCGTGACATGTTCGACTTCAGCTCATTCATTCACATTTCATGGACTGTACTGAGTACTTTGAGAGCCATTGACATTACTGGTGGTTTCTCTCACACTTGTTAACAGTTCACATCATTGACTGGTAATCAAGTGGTTTCTACCATGTTCGACTTCGATACATTCATTCACATGGATAGAATCGTACTGGTTCGAGATGCGGAAATCAAGACCCTGGATCTAGTTTCCACCATCCAGGCTGCGAGGAATTTTGTTGTCATCTATACAGTAGACTTTTGATAAACAGATGGCTGCGTCCATACTGTGTCTACACATATTTGTACTATGATGTATTCAAAATCATTCCTGTATCAGAACGATTTCAGTTAGTTTATAGTTAGTTTTTTATCTGAGTATGGGAATGCCTACCTCAGTGATGACATATACATGTATATATTTTGCATTGAATGTTTTTACAGGTGCCGACTGGGGTGTCCACAGGATGATCTTTGAAATGATAAAGTACTGCACTCTTCATATATGACAGACTATAGCTTCATCTATTACAGACTTTGCACTTTAGGGGGCAATTTGTTACACTAAAAACTGTCACCTTGACATTCTACTGACCGTATGAGCTCATCATTACTCATACTTCCTCCTTTTGCAAGTCTAATATACCAGCTCTTCATATCAAGCTTCAAAATCAGAAGAAAATCCTTAAAATCCCCTAAAGAATTGGTATCGCACTTTCTCTATGCATTCCCTGCGGTCCCGCACCTAAAGCTCAGCCTGCATGCGGAACCATACCGCACGTTCTTTGTGTAATGGGTGCGGACCTCTGTAAAACATAAAAAGGCGAGAAAATGAAGATTAAAAAGTGAATTCCAGGTGAATTATAGAAGATTCTAGACGGAAATTCTCGGAATGGATACGCTTTGAAGCTGGTTCATGCATCCCTTTCTAAATGGAGCTAACCCCTTGATGTAAGGAGCTCATCCCTTTGAAGGAGGATTCTATCCCTTCATATTTGGAACTAGAAACCTCCTCTCTTTCACTATAAAAAGAGGCCTTGGGTAGCCTCAAAGGGAGTTCAAGCTTATGAGATTTGAAGTGAAATGCTGTTGAGTTTTAGACTTGAGTAACTTAAGACTTTCTATGAGGTTAAATCACTTATCCTCATTTGTCTTAGTTCAAAGAGTGCAATGCTTGTCAGAGTAAAGGAGATTCCTGCTTCGGACCCCGGGAGGACCTGCACAACATCAAGGCACAAGTTGTAAAGGTTTTCTATCTTTAAAGTTAATACAAATATACTCATTTCTCTCATTAAACTGTCAATTTGTGGTTTATTTCATAAATTCCTTGATCATTATGATAAGCATGATTTATGATAATGTCTATACAGGTGCTGCTTAATCTTTTTCCTTGTTTGTGATTGCAGATATACGAAGGACGTTCTTTCAGTGCATGGGAAGGACTTCAACAAAATCAAGTAAGCAAGCAAAGCGTTGGATATAAGGTAGGCCTTGCACCCGTAAAGTGTTTTTATAAATTGCATATGCTTAGAGAGAGATTAGTATAATTGGTTGTTTGTTGCTAGTTACCTTTTGTACTAGAGAGATCGGTCTTGTCCGCAAGACGGATTAATCTACACAACACTAATTTCCAACCCAAGTGGAATTTATGAATTTTGTTGCCATTTTCCCCTCCAAAAATAAAATCTCCCAACACTGCTTCCTGTGTGTCCAAAAAGTGGCAGAAAGGTCATTTTTAGGGTGGTTTTGACTCTTTAGGCAACCCAAAACTTGTCAAAATCCTTAGGTAATGGATAGGCATGCATAAAATTTGATGAAAAATATATAAATGAAAAGTTTTCCTCAAAAGGAGCTTCCAATTATAAGCGTGCGCCAAGTGGCGCTACGCGTCGGGCGGAAAAATCTGTGTTTAGGCCAAAAAATTCAAAATTGACAAAAAGTTTCCCAAATTTCTTGAAATTTGGGCTGAATGTCCACCATCAAGCACTATGTTGGGCCAAGGAAGCTTCGGCCAACATTTGGAGTCTATCATGCCTTTTACGATGCTTTAGTGCCCTCTTTAGCCTTGCTTTCAGGATCTTGATCTTCACTTTACAAACATGATTTCGCGCCCAATAATGGTTCTTCATGTGCCTGAGCATGTTATTTTCCTTTTTTTCCTTCTCCAACAACTTCTCAAGATGAATATTGACCCTCTCAATCCAAGTCTCTCTATCAGCCTCAATTTCCCGCTCAATGGGTGTCATCTCGGTTTGGCTTCTTTGAGCAGCTTGCCGGTTCTCACGGATGTTTTGCAACTCCATGATTGTTTTTTGATCCTCCAACTGTTTGCTCCAATGCTCCAAGTAATTTATGATCCATTGGTCTCTCTGCAATTTGACGATCAATGTGTCAATCTCCGCCTTCTGCTCCTGAGTGGTCTCCCTCAACTTTGAGCTTGGAGAGCTCAAATCCTCATCAATAAGTACGAAATCAGTATCCTGGCCTCCTGAAGGGCCCTCATCTTGCATGGGCCTATTACTCTATCCTGTACCTATACCTATGTTGCTGATGACGACAACGAGACCCCTTCCACCCCAGGTGGAGATAGTACTTGTCGGGATGCTGCAAATAATACTCTGGTGCCTCTCTGATAAGTAACAAACACTGGCACACTGATAGGCTCTGTTTCGTGACCTTCCGGCTGATGTGAAGGTTCACCTGGCTCATGAACAACCTCCGGAGGAACCTGAGGAGTTGTGAAGAAATCACAGGACATTAAATCCTCCCATGAAATTCCCAGCAATCCAAGCTGATGTACAACCACAATCTTGATGAGTGCATAGTGATAAATACTGTCGTACTGTTGCTCGGGAGTTTTCATCTGCACAAGAGTGGTCATTCTCTCGATATTCTGGCACATAAAATAAGGTATGTTCGTCATCCTCACTCTAGTGAAATGCATCAATAACCTGATGTGGTAGGCATAGAGGCGTGAAAACCGGCCCTGACAACTGAAATATCTGATAATGAGTTTCATCAGAGGCGCATAGGATTCCTTTAGGAACCAGAATGGGAACACTCTGCTGAGTTGCCTCACAAATCTAGGCCTGATGTATGGTTCATAATGCAGTCTGTCCACCTGCTATCCTTTGTTCTACTGTTCACCCACATTCGGTATCCCGTTTGCTTGAGAAATGGTTTCTGGTGTCAAAGTGGAATTTACACCAGGAAGAGTTATCTGACCATCATGTAAATGCAATACAAACAAACTAGCTAACTCTTGATGATGATGAATCCTAGCAATCATTTCACAATACTGATAGTATGCCTGCTCTTGAAAACATGCCATGGCAAGTGGGCAAGCCTACAATTGAGTCCATGAGGTGGGCTCTTCTCTCACATGTTTGCCACCTTTACGAGGCCTTCTCGGTGCATGTAGCTCAGTGGTAGAATCACTATCTATGTCATATGATGTATCAGTGTCTGTCTCCATGATGTCCATGCAAGGTATATGTTGGCTTGTATGAGATGAAAATGAGAATTTGGTGTTTTATTTCAATTGCCAAATATATGTCAAAGGGGAGGGACTGTAGGAGAAATAGGACAGTGGGAACAATGGGGTTTAATCAAGTGGAATTTACCTTTTGGAATTTTGACAAATGTAAGGACAATGGACAACCACTTGACTGTTTGGGAATTTTTATAAGTGAGATGGGAAAGGGAGAGTGATAGGAAATGAAATGAATTGGGATGGGGAAATGGGGCTTAGGAGTACGTGACTTTTAGATATGTAGGGAGATGGGAAATGGAATGCAAGGATGAGATAACAGTGAGGGGGAGGAAAAATTAGTGAGGAATGAACAAGTTTGGCACCACGAAATTATTTTTAAAACACCAACTTCAAACCCTAAGAGAGCACTTCAACAAGATGATAGGGTTTGGCCTTTGTGTATTCAAACTCTCAAAACCAATCACACAACCAACAACAAGCACATGTTATGGGCCATGAAAGATCACATGAACTTACTTGGAGCAAAGGAGACCGATTCAATTTTGATTTTTATGAAGCAATGACAAAATTTTTGGCTATCTGTCCTGTGCGCCGCGACAGTGGCCCAGTGTGCCACGACCATTGTATGCGCCGCGCTAGTTCAAAAATGCACAATGGTGAGCGGCCCTATTTTCTGCGCTCAACCAATGCGCCGCACCCAATGCCCAGTGCACTACGGCAGTAAATTTCACCCACAGTCCGCCCTTCAATGTAAGCTTTGCTTCCTCCACTATTTAATTTGGCTGTTTGATGACTTTGGCGTGCAAATGAAGTTTTTCATTTGGAAAGATCTTATATATACAAAGGATTTTGATTCTTGATTTGAAAAACCCACTTTGTAAAGTTTGAAAACTTTGGCACTTTTCACATAATCTCTGTTTTTGTTTCCTTTGTGATTTTTGAGCTGAATGATGAATCTCTTGTCTGTCTTTGCAGGGATAGTTGGCATGGGATTTTAGCAAAGGTGACCAGGGCTGCGCATGAAGTACTTACAACTAAAAAAAACTTTGAAATTGCACTGCATTTATTACAAAAGGATAAAATAGACAATTTTTCT
The DNA here is from genome assembly GCA_034641835.2 of Pinus albicaulis. Taxonomy (NCBI): domain Eukaryota; kingdom Viridiplantae; phylum Streptophyta; class Pinopsida; order Pinales; family Pinaceae; genus Pinus; species Pinus albicaulis. The sequence goes on along the minus strand of CM076571.1, from coordinate 918,595,657 downwards.
TCAAAACAGAGTTTTGAAGAAAAATCATTATCAAACATTATGATGATGAAAATTTTTGCGATGAAAACCTATTTCGAACCTCCCTCATGTGTTTGCTGACATTATTAGTCATTTTGAAGACTAAATTAACGAAACCCTAGACCTAATGAGACTAAAAGCCTAAAATGACTCTTTGCTAACCAGGAGACCAAAAATGACTATAAATGATTTTGATGAACAAAGATGGACCAGCAGGTACATGACATGAGGGATATGAGTGACAAGACCCTTCCGTCAGATGATCCATGCTCCTAATTTAATGCAGCTGACTGAACTGAATGAGACACCTAAAATGAAATGCAACAAGAGAAATTTGATCTCTGACGGAGGGATGAAGATACCGACTCTAACAGCAGGAAAGCTTTTCCTTCACTAAAAACAAAATCATAGCCTCTATCCTCCAACATTACGACTGAGACTAAATTTCACTTCAAACCTAGTGTTATCACTCATTAAGTTGTGAAACTTTTTTAGATAGGGTCATGCAGGTCATTCACCAAATGGATAAGTTCTCTTAAGTCATTTCAATGTGATATAGGAAAAATTTTGCATTTTTAAGCTTATCCTAAGTTTTATGTTCACCTACATTCATGCCATTTCAGTAAAATCAGTCCCATATCATGTCAGTTTTCATTCCCCAAACATTTAAACTCAAAAGTGCACACCTGTCAGTTTTTTCACATTTTCGTAGCGTTTTACATAGGAAAACCACAGATTTTGCTACGAAACTGCCTAATAGTTTGGAGCGAATTTGTTAGAAGCCTAGTTGTTTTCACTATGAAATTGTGTTTTCTAACCTAGCTTGTCAGATTTGTATGAGGTGTCATTTTTTGATTAGAGAAGTAAGGGTGGAGGTCATTCAAGGTTGTTATGGTAAAATTCAAATGTACATAGCCATGTTTGATGTCATCATTATCCTTTTTTCTTGCATGTGTAATGGTTGAAGCTCGAGCTATTAGTTAAAGTTTTAAACCTCACCTAAAATAGCCTTTTTTCATATTTTGGTTCATCCTTGCATGTGATTCTATCCCTGGAGAGTTGCTTCATCGAGCCAAGTAGGTTTCTGTCAAATTTAGATTCTGCAGGTGTCATTAGCAAGCGAGGGAGTGAAGATTATAAATTATCAATGACTGCAAGAAAGAAAAAGAACAAGGGTGGCCATTGTCACAGGTATGAGCCCATGGATTTGAAATTAATCAACAAAGAACCTACTTCTATGAAGGTTTTCAAAAGGACTGGCTACTTTCAATTCTACCCGAGGTTGCAGGGTTTTCATTTACAGGTTTCAAAGGATTTTGCCACCAACTTCACAGGAACAACATCAAAGGTTGGAATTATGAATCTTACAGTGACACCAGAGAGCATATCATTAGCTATAAGAATCCCTAGATGTGGTGAAGAGTGTTTTAAAGGTACCAAATTCACAATGTAGGATTGTAAAGAGTTTATCAAGAAAGAACAAAGTGAAGTTGATTTGAAAAATGCTATCCCTAGGAGTTTTATGAAGGAGAATTATGCAAAACTGTTGATGGTCATTCAAAAATATTTTACCTGTGAATGAATATTTCACATGGTCTACTCATACCATCTCAGAATTCTTATGCATTTTGCAGGTAAGAGGTCACTTGACTTACCTTTCTATTTATATAGAAGTCTAGGGAAAATGTCAGATAAGATTCAAATCAAGACAGAGGGCAATGAGACATATCTTTTTCATCATGGTCTAATTAAGTTGTTAGCGTTGGAAAAATTGAGAAGGTTATACATAGATTGGTTTTGTTTCTTGTTTATGAGTGGTTATGAAATTGATGTGGTCACTCCAAAGAAAACCTCAAAACCTAGAACTACTTCATTACCAGCAGTGGTAGAAGAAGTTGAAGAGGAAAAAATATTATCTCTTGTGGAACCAGTGGACATGGGAGTAGAACCTCTACAAGAGATTGACACCCCTCAAGCAGAACTTGCAAAACAGAAGCATACAGTCAGCAAACAAGGCAACAAGAGGATCACTAGAAGCCAGATATTGGATAAAGGATATCTGGAGGATATCCTTCATGTAATTAACATTGAAGAGTCACCAATAGTACAAGCTGAAGACATTGAAGATGGTGGAAGAAAACTAAAGAAAGGTAAGACTACTAAGAAACTAGATTTTATAGGTGATGATGCTGGTTTTATATTTCAGCCAAGGAAGCCAATGACCAGACATGCAAAGAAGGCTATGGAAAGCAAAAATAATGAGAAAATCAATGAATCTGTTCAGCCAACAAGCATCATAGATTTTTCTCCATCAGCAAAGGAAGAAGTGGTTATCAGGTAGAGAAAGGGCAAAGAGAAAATAATTGAAAAATAAGAAATAGAATCCCTCAAAGAGATGTTGAAGGAAGCATGTAAAGAGATATCAGTTTTGAAGCTAGAGGAAAAGAAGCACAGATATGAGAAGGTTCAATTTGAATAGATGAGGAAAATATGGGATGAGAAAGTCCAAAGTGTTTCAAAATCTTTGGACAATGATGAAATGTTGCTCAAATGGACTCAGCCATTAAGCGGGGAGGTCAAACATATTAGGAAGATGAACTTACACTTGCAATATATAAATAGAACATTAAAATATCAAGTGCAAGACCTTCAGGAGCAGCTGGATTTGATCCAAATTGAACTGGAGAAGAAAGGGTTGAAGATGAGAGTGGTTGAAGAACCCATAAGACAATTAATTGTAAATGAAGAAGAAACTCCTAAAGAGTGAAAAATTGAGCTGAAACAAATTTGATAAGGTTCATAACTTGCAGAGAACATAAATTTTTCATCTGGCGATCAATTTTTTAAGACAGTTACAAAAACAACAAATTTGGGTTTTTTAGATAGTTTCGTAGCGTGCTTCAGGCTTGAAGCCAGAAAAAAGCTATGAAAATTCTGAAGGTGAAATTCTGCTTTGGAATTCATTTTTTTCAAGTATTAAGGAGGGAAACTCGTTGTTTGCAAGATGTTTTGGCATAGTAAAGGATTTTGACTAGAAAAGGTAGCAAGGAGATAGGTGAAAAGGCAATATTTCATACGCTATGAAAACTCACTACAAAACTTCCTAAACTACCCTATTTCGTAGCGAGAGGCCTCTGTGAATATTTTAGAGCATTCGAAATACTATCACCAAATTGATCTTGATTGGATGCTCATCAATCAACTCAATGTAACTCTTTCAAACCACTTCTAACTGAATATTAGCCTCTTCAGTTTGAGAGGGCTCTCTCAAAGGGGGTTTATGATTTTGAATAAAGATAGGACTAGATGGATAACTCTATGGAATTGTAACTATTTTTTGTATGATTACAGGTTGGAAAATGAAGGCTTGCTACCATTGGGCTTATGGAGTCAACAATCAGTAGTCTTAGTGATAGTGGTTCTTCACATGGAAGCTGAGGTAGATAGAGGTTTTTAACAGAGATAATTCACACACATAACGTAGGAAAAAACAATCATTTCACCACTAAAGGAAGTCAGAGCATAACATTATGAATTATGAGTAATTAGAGATGAAATATACTGCAAGTGATTAAATATAAAGATACAGATCAATAACACATCAAAAACCTCATGAGAATCTCAGGTCTGGTAAAATGTCACTTTGTATTATTGATAATGGATAAAACATACAAGTAGCAATTTGGTGCAATATTCTCCAACCCCTTGCTCTTTGATGTTTTGTCTATAAATAGATTTTAAATGTAGATGACCTGCCTGGCTGGCTAGATCTTCGACTTCTACTCTGATACCTATCATAACTGAAACCACTAGCTTGAAACAAAAAAACGACATCTAACCTTAAGGAAAACAAACTCCTAATAGGACTCTATCTCCTATTTATTATTTTCATTTATCCTATCAGTGAAATAGTTACATAATGGTTACATAATGAATGTCACATTCTTGAAGGAAAAATGACCCTAGTTCACCACCACTTTACATCTTTAAAGCACCCCTAGATTTGTGGAACATAATCCTGCTTTTTAGGAATAGATGACCTTCATCTTTAACCCTGTTTTGATTGATGAGCTAGTTATGTGGTACTCTCTTTGAGTCATGAATATTTGATAATAAGGTTCATTTACATGTTGGAGGTATCCAGCTAGCTGAAGTGGTGTCAAGATGCTCAAAATTCATCAAAAATTACTTGCTACGAAAACAGGGCAGTTTTAGGCAATTTCGTAGCGAGTTTTAGTAGCGTAGGAAAAATGGCTTTTCCATCTATCTCTTTGACTTCTTTGTTGTTCCAACACCTTCATTATTTCATGACACCTTGAAAACCATCGATATCCCTCTATAAAACATACCAAAACTGAGTTTTAAAGAAAAAAATCACGTACATGAATTTTCGTAGCGTATTTTTGGCTTCAAGCCTGAGGTACGCTACGAAACTGTGTAAAAAACTAGAAAATGTTGTTTTCAAGATGTTCTTAAAAAAATGTTCTCCAGCTGCAAAATTTGGGTTCTCTACATGTTATGAACCTCCTAAAACATATTCCATCTTAACTTATTACTCCTGTGGTGTTTCCTCCTCATTTACAATCAATTGACTAATAGGCTCTTCTACCACTGTCATCTTCAAACCTTTCTTTTCCAATTCCACATGAATCAAATCCAGTTGCTCCTTAAGATATTCCACTTTGTCCTTTAATGCTCTGTTTTTGGATTCTAAGTGAAAATTCATCCTCCTAACATGTTTAACCTACCCTCTCAGTGGCTGAGTCCATTTCGTCAACTTCTCGGTATTGTCCAAGGTTTTTGAAACACTTGTGACTTGATCTTCCCAGATTTTCCTCATTTTATCAAACTGAACTTTATCAACTCTGTGTTTCTTTGCCTCTTGCTTCAAAAATGATATCTCTTTACCTGCCTCCTTTAACTGCTCTTTAAGGATTTCAATTTCTAATCTTTCAATAATTTTCTCTTTACCCTTTCTTTGTTTGATAACCATTTCTTCTTTTGCAGGTGAAGAAAAATCTATGATGCTTGGTGGCTGGGCAGTTTCATTTATCTTCTCAGTTTCTTTGCTGCTTTCCATGACCTTCCTTGTATATCTAGTCATTGGCTTCCTAGGTTGAAAAATGAAACCATCATCATTACCTGCAAAATATATATTTTTTAGCAGTCTTACCTTTCTTCAGCTTTATTCCTCCATCTTCAGTGTCTTCAACTTGCACAATGGGGGATTCTTCAATGTCAATTGCATGCAGAATATCCTCCAAGTTCCCTTTAGCCATTGTCTCGCTCCTAGTGATTCTATTGCTGCCTTGTTTTCTGACTGTCTGCTTCTATTTTGTAGGTGTTGTTTTAGGTGTGTCAATATTCTGCAAAGGCTCTGCCTCCATGCTCACTGATTCTGGAGGAGATGATCTATTTACTTCTTCATCTTCCTCTGCCACAACTGGTGATGACATGTTTCTAGGTTTGGAGGCTTTCTTAGGAGTGACAACATCAATTTCATAACCAGTCATGAACAAGAAGGAAGTCCAATATCTGTCTAATCACTTCAATTCCTCTAACACCAACAGCTTAATCAAACCATGATGAAAAAGATAACTTTCATTGCCCTCTGTTTTGATTTGAACCTTATTTGACATTTTCCCTAGACTTCTGTATAAATAAAAAGGCAAGTCAAGTGACCTCTTACCCATAAAATGCAGAAGAAGCCTGAGATGATAGGAGTAGACCATGTGAAACCTTCCTTCATAGGTAAAATACTTTTAGATGATCATCAGGAGATTTGAATAGTTGTCCTTCCTGAAACTCCTAGGGATAGAATTTTTCAGATCAATTTCAATGTGTTCTTGTTTGATGAACTCTTTGCAATCCTGCATTGTGAATTTGATGCCTTTAAGCCATTATTTCCCTCCTCTAGGGATTCTTGTTGCTGATTATATGGTCTCTGGTGTCACTGTATGGTTCAGAATTCCAAATTTTGAAGCTGTTACTGTGAAGATGGTAGCAAAATCCTTAGAAACTTGTAGATGAAAGCCCTGCAACCTCTGACAGAATTGCAAGCAACTATTTCTTCTGAAAACCTCCATGGTAGTTGGGTATTCATTGAGTAAATTCATGTCCATGGGCTCATACCTGTGGAATTTACCACCTTTGTTTGTTTCCTTCTTGCAGCCATGGGTGCTTTATATCTTCACAACCTCGCTTGCTTGATGACACCTGCAAAGTTCAAATTTTCCAGCAACCTGCTTGACTCGATGAAGCAACTCTCCAGGGATCGAATTACATGAAAATATAAAGTGCAATATGAAAAAAAGATAATTGGGGTAAGGTTTTATGGTTTAACTGACAACTCATGCTTCAATCATGACACATACATGCCCAAAAAGGTAATGATGACCACAAACACGACTATGTACCCTTGAATTTATCATAACAGACTTGAATGACCTCCACCCTAACTCCTCAAATCATAGAATGAGACTTCATAGCGAATTTGACAAGATAGGTTAGAAAACATATTTTCGTAGCGTAGTTAGTTTAGCCTCTGACAGTTTCACTACGAAACTATTAGGCAGTTTCATACTGAAAATTGCTATTTTTCTGTCTAAAATGCTACGAAAATTTTAAATTCTGACACAAGCGCCATTTTTTATTTTAAATGCATGGGAAATAAAAATTGACACCATGTGAGGACTGATGTGACATGAAATGACATAAATGGAGGTGACCATGAAACTTAGGATAGGCTGAAAATGTAACAAAACAAAAATTTCCTATACCACATTGAAATGGCTAAGGAGACCTTATCCTTTTGATGAGTGAACTATATGACCATGTCAAGTAATGTTTCAAAACTTTATGGGTGATAATAGTGGCTCCACTTGGGATGGTGTGCCCCTGTGGTACACCAAAGAACCTGTAGTTCCAGTGCGAGCCATATTTTTGGAAATAAAAGACTCTAAAATTTTCCAAGTCTTCTTCAAACTCTAATGGCCTTCTCCTCGGGCTTAAGTTTGATGATCAACCTATCTTTATTAGTATAAAATCATAATAAAATGGAATATATGCAATGGAGTGAAAAATCAGTAGAACTTAAGAGGAATAGTGCTTTAGAAACCTGCCATTGACAGACCCTCTAGGACAAGGTTGTCCATCCCTTTCCTGCAGTAGATAAGTGTTGGTACCATGGAATGAAACTACCATGAATGGTCTTTTCCATATGTTCTCAAACATACCATGTTTCCCATTTTCTTCAATTTTTGTCTCCCACTTCAACACCACATCTTGAATCTGAAAATTTCCTTCTTTGACCTTCCTATCAAATGTCTTCTTTATTCTGTTTTGTCACTGCTGATGGCTATTATATACCTCCTCCCTCTTTTCCTACAGAGATATAAGTTGGTTTATTCTCCTATAAATAGCATTAGGCTCCTCCTCTAATCCTTGTAGCAATTTCATAATAGGCACTCCCAAGGAGGTGGGAAAAATGGCTTTAGCTCCATACAGTAACTCATAAGGTGAAGTACCAATTGATCTTTTTGTACATACTATATCAGCCCACAGAGCATACTTCAACTTCAAATGCCAAGATCTTTTGTTTTATTACAGTACCTTCTTGATAATTCTCATAATGATTTTATTAGAAGATTCAGCAATACCATTACCCTGTGGGTAATAAGTAGTAGAGCGTCCAAGAGTTATGTGATACTGATGACAAAAACTAATCAACCTTTTTTATTTGAAAGCCTATGCATTTTCAGTAATAATATTCATAGGACAACCAAAGCTGGACAATATGTTATTCTCTAATAATTGGATGATGACTCAATCATTTTCCTGCCTTGTTGGGATTGCTTCAATCCACTTGGTGAAATAATCTGTTGCTGTCAAGATCCAGCGATGCTACCCTGAAGAGGATGGGTGTATTTTACCAACAAAATCTAGCCCTCACTGCTGGAAAGGCACCTCAACATAAATTGGCATCAAGGGTAAAGGAACTAGCTTTTTCTTACCATAAAAAATGTGACATTCATGGCAGGCAGCTACCTTCTTATAAACATCCTTGAACATTGTGGGCCAGAAGTACCCTGATCTGACAATTTTGTTTGATGTGTCCTTATAGTAGTGATGTCCTCCACAATATCCTTTATGAAACTCTTCAATCACCTTTTCATCTTCCTCTTCCAACAAGCAATTCAAAATAATGCCACCAGTATCTTTCCAGTAAAGATTCTTGTCTATAATTCAATATCTCAAAGATTTCAATTTCACAAACCTTTATTTTGATTTAGTCAATTCTGCAGGAGCTCTATGATGATGCAAGACAAAGACAATGTCTATGTACCAGTCAGATATAATGTAATTTTCTTTAATAGGAATCAACTCTTCATCTTCATCTGATAACTCTGAAATTTCTGCAATAAAATTCATGTCAAGACAGTCAAAATTGGACTGTGCCATAAGCTTTGCACTCCCTTGACCTTTCACCAATTTTTTAGGTATGATTTCTATATCATACTCCAGCAAATTAGCTATCCACTTCCCTCTCTTGCCATTAGGATCAACTTGAGTCAAGATGGCCTTCACCACAGTGTTAGGCACAAATGCTATCTATAGCCTGCGGTATCTCCCACACGTTCTGCTAATAAAACCTACGAACCACCGTAAAAAGTCAAATAAAGGAAAAATTAAGTTCTAGAAGCCCAGCTGGTCGAATATTATCCCAACTGGAAGCTTCTAGAGGCGCGATCAGTTCGAGCTTTATCCCTCCACTCATGGAGCTTATCCCTTGGTCTATGGAGCTCAAATCCCTTCATGATAGGAATCCATCCCCCTCTTCATTGAAATCGAAATTACCTCCATTTCTCTATAAATTGAGCTCAAGTTTCAGGTTGAAGGGTAGACTGAAGACTGTATATTGTAGCTTAAAGACATACAAGTTAATTGCTGAAGGAATTGTCAAGAGAAGCATACTCTCTACACTAGTTGTTGTTGGCATGAGAATGATCACACCCTTATGTTCATAACTACATGCTAGTTCAAAGAGAAGAAGGCTTGTCAAACTGAAGGAGGAATGATTGTTCAGGACCCCAGGAGAAACTTTTATGACATCAAGGAATCAGGTTGTAAATTTAATCTTTTCATTCAAAGATAATACATATGGATCTCCTTTTCTCATTGAGTTGTTCTTGTGCTTGTTGAATAATTAAATACTTAGACTCCTTGATCACTAAGTTAGATTAGCTATTGTTAATTATTATATGTTGCAGTTTCTTTTAATTCTTTTGTTTATCTTTGATTGCAGGTTCTACTTATGGAAGAAGCCTCTTTGGAGCGATTTAATAAAATACTGCACCGAACGTTGAATTCCAAGGTAGGGGCATGTCCTCTTTCTTTGTTTATAATAATTATGAATTGAAAATGATCTAGAGAAAATTATTTACAAATGGATGTTTGTTTCTAGCTATTCATAGAATACTAGGGAGATCGCTCTTGTCTGCAAGAGGGATTTATCTGCAATTCTCTTTTACAAGAGAATAGTAAAGGACATGTCGATTACAAACAAGACCGAACCACTCCTTCTTAGGGTTCGATTTTAATACTAATATGGACTCATCTGAAGGATGAGCTTACACAAACAAGCAAATGTTATCTTCCTCAATCTTGTCAAAAATAAAGAGGTACTTGCCAGTAATGGTGGGGGAAAAAGAGAGAAAAGGAGTCTAGTTGTCACCTTTGTTTAAAAAGAAGTATACCACTCTTGAACGCAACACTTTGTCACACTTGTACCTAGGTTGGGAAAATCCTTTGTCTAACACTTAATCAAACCACATTGAAAGTCTTCAGCCGATTTCTGGCAGCCGGTTTTTGGGTATTAGCTTTAGGTCAATTGTCACCAAACCATCTACAGTGTCGTTATGTGTTCAAGAGACAGTTCAAATAAACCATTCATTGCTGAAGGAATTCTCAAGAGAAGCATACTCGTTACACTAGTTGTTGTTGGCATGAGAATGATCACACCCTTATGTCCATAACTACATTTTGGTTCAAAGAGAGGAAGGCTTGTCAAACTGAAGGAGGAATGATTTTTCAGGACCCCGGGAGAAAATTGTACGACATCAAGGCATCAGGTTGTAAAGTTACTATTTTCATTCAAAGATAATACATATGGATCTCCTTTTCTCATTGAGTTGTTCTTGTGCTTGTTGAATAATTCAATAATTAGACTCCTTGATCACTAAGTTAGATTAGTTGTTCTTATTTATTATATGGTGCAGGTGCCTTTAATTCTTTTGTCTATCTTTGATTGCACGTTCTACTTACGGAAGAAGCCTCTTTGGAGCGACTGGATAAAAGACTGCACCGAACATTGAATTCCAAGGTAGGGGCATGTCCTATTTCTTTTTTTATAATAATTATGAATTGCAAATGATCTAGAGAAAACGATTTACAAATGGATGTTTGTTTCTAGCTATTCGTAGAATACTAGGGAGATCGCTCTTGTCCGCAAGAGGGATTTATCTGCATTAACAAGTTCGAGATGAGCCTTCTAAAAAAATTCACTCTCCCAAGGAAAGAATAAATTTCCTTTTTGTTCCTTGGAAGGTCAACTTTTTGAATGGAATTGACTCTATTTGGATCAATCTTTATCCCATATTTTGATATAATATGCCCAAGAAAATTTTCAGAGGTTAAAGAAAAAATACTTTTAGTAGGATTCAAAGAAATACCAAATCTTCTACACTTCAACAGAACTTTCTCCAGATGCTTAAAATGATCTTCCTCTCTTCTTGAAAATACAGTTATGTTATCTAGATAGACCACCACTAGCTTATCTTTCTCCTCAGCAAAGGCAATGTCCATTACTCTTTGAAAAGTCGCTCCTGCACTCATCAAACCAAAGGGCATCTTGGCATACATGAATGTCCCCCATGGTGTGGTAAAAGAAATTTTCTCCTGGTCTTCTGGATGTACTAAGATCTGATTGAATCCTGAAAATCCATCCATCATAGACATCCTTTGGGAACCAACAATATTCTGCAGAATTTGAGCCATATTAGGGAGAGGGTACTTGTCTTTCAAAGAAGCCTTGTTCAGGTTTCTGAAATCAATGAAGATTCTGATCTCTCCACTCTTCTTCCTGATTGGTACCAATTTAGCAAGCCATTTTGAGAATCTGATAGGAAAAATAATTATTTCATTAAAAATATTCTTAATTTCCTTCTCAATCAGAAGCATGAGCAATGGATTGATCCTTGTCAATTTCTATTTGAGAGGCTTCTCGTTTTCTTTGATATGAATAATATGCTAAATAATAGTGGGATCATACTTTTTCAAATCAGCATAACTCCATGCAAAAACATCGATAAACTTCCTCATCATCTCAATATATTTTTGTTTCATCTCCACTGAAAGAAACTTAGAAAGTTTTATCATTTTAGGCACTACAACTGTACCAAGGTTACAAGTCTCTACCTCTTCATCATCATCCTGTATTCTAGGAGATTTGAAAACATAATTTTGGTCAAAAATATTTGCAAGTGGAATAATACCCTTGGGTATACAATTGTTCTTCAACTGCAAAACTTCAGAATTACCCTTAGTTTCAGCAAGCATGTTTTGCTGATCTACTTGTGTGCTTTCAAACTCCTTCAATTCTATGAAATTTTTGACTTGTTGGTCGTTTTCAAACACTTTCCAATGGATGATGTTATCTAGGATGGAAGGCCTATGATGAACTTCAATCTCATACTTTTCAATGGAATGTGCAGGGATGAAAAACAAACTTGTAGAAACAACTAGGGAATCAACTACTGAGTTTTGATCCCTAGTTTTCACTATAAATGAATATTCTTGAAAATTTTCCAACATCTCCGTGATCAGATTTCTGTAATCTCTCATCCTTACATCCTTGGTTTTATATATTCCTTCAACTTGTTTAATTACTAATTCCGAATCTCCACAAACTGAAATTTTTTGGGCACTCAATCTTTTCAAAATTTCCAAACCCAAAAATAGAGATTCATATTCAACCATATTGTTTGTGCAATCAAAGTTTAGTTTGAAAGAATAGAACTTACTTTCATCATAAGGAGTAGTGATCCATATTCCTACTCCAGCCCCCTCTCTTCTAGTTGATCCATCAAAGTGAAAAAGCCACCAGCACTCTGCTTTTTCTTCAATGATTTCCTGATTTTCAGCTTGTTGATTTTCAATTTCTTGAATTTCTGCTTTCCTTTCATTTTCTGCTTCGTTAGTTAGCTCATTGAAAATAATTACTGATTCTAATTCAGTTTGAACATCATAAATTGGAAAATTCTGAGGTTAATTCTTACTGCTTACCATATAAGCCATCCTTGTCTCTCTGTATAGTATTCTTTGCTCACCAAAAACAAGAATGGCGGCATATGTCAAGTCCATCTGCATGGTGCCTTTGATTTTTTCTTCCTAAGATCTGGATAAGAGCATGCCAAACTTGGGTGTAATGTATGCTACCACAATTTCCATTACCACTGTCTTGGAAGGCACTTGTTTTAGACCAACAACGACATCCTTTATCAATCCTATGCATTGAAATCTTTTAGAATCAAAAGAAAAAAATTCCTTGTATGGCCTAGTGATTTCCAAACCCATCCTCTCCATATCACCTTAGGCATGAGGTTATGAGAAGCCCTTAAATCCAACATGACATTGTGTAAAGTCATGTCATGGATACTAAGGCTAACATAGAAAGAAGGTGCTTCTTCATTCTTCTCATATTCCAATCTTGGTCCCAAGTAGATGGTAGGATGATCTTCTTGCGCATTAAGGATATCCGAAACTCCTGGTTGATAATTCAACATTTTTACAATTTTGCTTCTATACTCATTTACCTTAAGAATTTCTCCAAAAGGGACTAGGATCTTGCTTTTGGAAATCTCATTCTCCAAAATGAAAACATAAGTAATATTTTCACTCTCTTTGACAGGGGGAGGAGATGGTGGATCTTTTCTAGCCTCAGTTGCTTTAGAAGCATCCTTCTTGGGTTGTGTTTTGTTTGTAGTGATCGGAACATTTCTATTTCTGAGATTGTATTGCTTCTGCATCTCAAATATTGCATGTTGATAACCCTTAAGATAGTCAGATTGTTCCTCACCCTTATTTGCATCATGATCAGACTCATCATGTTATTCTTTGGTCAAAAACATTCCATATGTAGGTTTTAACCCTGAACAGAAATTATCTACACACGAATCTTATAACAGAAAATAAACAATAGCGAGAGCATAAAACATAAAATAGATAAACATAGAGATTTTCCCCTGGATCCCAAATCGGGACGACTAGCTTGATTTTTCATTATATTCCTTTTAGTGTTACAACACATATATATACATGCTAAAGCATACATAAACCCCAATCCATTAACCCTGGATTAGAACATAACCATATTTCCCTTGACCGGATCTACAAAATACCAAGGGCTGAAAACCATCATACCCCAAAACCATGTGCAAACTCATGCACAAAACATGGGTGGGTCTGCCTATGAGTGGGACCGCATACCAAAATTGTTTTTGTCGGGGCGCTACCCTAGACCTCGACAGGGGGGGCTGCCGCCCCCCCGTGACTCCGCTGCTGCGCCCGGCGCAACGTATAGCGCATGGGGCTAGTCGTGGAAATAATATAACACATACCCAACATTCTCCCACTTGTTGTTTTCTTTCCACAGGGGGCCACAAGAGAGCTTAGTCATTGGGCCAATTCTTCAACACTCATTGTTTCTCTACACCAAGAGAACTTCTGAGTGCTCACAGACTTTGTCAATGCATCTGCAAAATTCTTCAAAGTGTCCACCTTTACCAGCAACACCCTTTTAGCCTCAACCATATCTCTAACAAAGTGATATTGAACATCAATGTGCTTTGTCTTTGAATGATAAGAAAGGTTCTTAGCCAAGAAAATTTCACTTTGGCTATCATAGTCTATCCTTATAGCTTGTTGTACCAACCCCATACTTGAACACAATCTCTGCAACCAAACTGCTTCCTTGCTTGCATGAGTGGCTGATATGTATTCTGCCTCTGTAGTTGAAAGCGCCACTACAGTCTGTCTTTTAATCATCCAACTCATTGCGCCTCCAAATAGGCTAAACACATACCCACTTGTAGATCTTCTTTGGTCCAGATCTCTAGCCCAGTCTGCATAAAAAAAACTACGAATGTCCAACATTCTTTCCAATCCTGGTCTTCCCTGGTAGCACAAGCCATAATCACTAGTGCCACGTAAATAGTTGAAAACTCGCTTCACTGCTGTCCAATGCTCCTTCCCTGGGTTTGACATAAACCTGCTCAATACTCTCACTGCATGTGCAATGTCTGGTCTAGTACAGACCATTGCATACATCAGGCTACCCACTACACTTGCATATGGAACACAGGACATATCCTCCTCTTCTTCTTGTGTCTTGGGACACTGTTTAGCAGATAGCTTTACACATATAGGAATAGGAACTTTCACCGGTTTACTATCCTGCATATTGAACCTCTGCAATATAGTCTCGACATACTTCCTCTAGTTTAACCAGAGCTTCCTCTTTGCCCGATCTCTCTTAATTTCCATGCCCAAAATATATTTTGCAGCACCAAGATCCTTCATGTCGAATTGGAGAACAGTTGGGTCTTCAAATCTTGGATAATTTATTTATCATTTCCAATCAACAACATATCATCCACATACAAGACCAAATAAATAACACGGTCACCAATTAATTTAAAATAAACACAGTGATCCTCCTTGCTTCTGGTGAAGCCAAGTCCTCGTATATAGGTATCAAATTTCTGATACCACATCCTTGGTGACTGCTTTAACCCATACAGAGACTTCTTCAACCTGCATACCAGTTCTTTCTTACCCTTCACCATAAAGCCTTCAGGTTGCTTCATGTAGATCTCCTCTTCTAGATCCCCGTGAAGAAATGATGTCTTCACATCCATATGTTCTATCTCAAAATCAAATGCAGCAGCAACAGATAAAAGTAATCTAATAGAAGTAACTTTGGCAACAGGAGAAAAAATATCACCAAAATCAATTCCCGACACCTGGGAATAACATTTTGCTACCAACCGAGCTTTGTATTTCTCCACCTTGCCTTCTACATTCATCTTCTTCTTAAACACCCATTTTCTCTCGATGGGCTTCCTTCCAGCCGACAACTCCACCAGATCCCATGCCTCATTTTTGTGCAAGGATGCCATTTCATCAACCATGGCCTCCTTCCAGAGTTTTCCATCCTCTGAATATACTGCCTCCCTGACAGTTCTGGGATCATCATTAGTTATAGTTAAGGAAAAATTTGAACAGAAAGCAGATGGACTATACCTTTCTGGTTGTCTTCTTTTCCCGAACTGATCTTCTCACAGCTGAAGTTTGTGGCTCTTCCCCTTCTGAGTCTTCTTCTGTTGTAGAGTCTGATTCATCCTCCTTTAGCTCAAACTCTATCTTCTCAGGTTCCTTTGGTATGACTTCATGTTTAACAACATCTTTCACCTCTCTAAACACCACATCTCGGCTATACACAACCTTCCTTGTTTCCGAGTTCCAAAGCTTGTAACCTTTTAAACCATCCTTATACCCAATAAAGATGCACCTTTCAGATTTATTATCCAACTTGGTCCTTTTCTCCTTTGGAACATGTACATATGCATCACATCCAAATACCCTTAGATGTGAAAGAAAGGGTTTCTTACCAGTCCATACCTCATGTGGAGTCTTATCCTCCAACGCTAATGAAGGTGATTTATTAACTAAGTTACATGCAGTCTCCACTACCTCTGCCCAGAATTCTTGTCCTAACCCGGTACCACTGAGCATGCTTCTTGCCTTTTCCATTAGTGTTATGTTCATTCTTTCTGCAACTCCGTTTTGCTGAGGTGTGTATGGAGTAGTCTTCTGCCGTGCTATACCACACTTCTTATAGAACTCTTCAAATTATTTATTGCAGAACTCCCACCATTATCTGTCCTCAGCGCCTTTATCTTCTTCTCTGTCTGGTTTTCCACCAGAGCCTTAAATTATTTAAATTTGTTAAAGACTTCATATTTCTTCCTCAAGAAATATATCCATGTATTCCTTGAGAAGTCATCTATGAATGAAACATAGTACACAGACTTTCCCAGTGATGGATCTGACACAGGTCCAAACACATCACTGTGCACAAGCTCTAAGATCGTGTTCGCCCTCTTAGCACCAGAAGGAAAACTCACCCGATTCTGCTTCCCATATACACAATGTTCACAGAAATCGAAATCCATAGAGCAATTAGACATACCCTCTACCATACCATTTCTATGCAGTATCCAAAGGCCCTTCTCTCCAATATGTCCAAGCCTTTGATGCCATAGCATGGTCTTTTCTCCAGAGATAGCTAGGCTTTCCGCTCCTCTTTCAGGAACCACGGAACTGTTACACCCATCTGTTGGGTCATGGATATGACCACTTTTTAACACTTATTTCATCCATTTTTACTCTTCTTTGTCATGTCATTTATTATAATTTATCATATAAATCCATCTTATAATGATTTATGCTCTTATGAATGAATATTATTTCTTCTCCTTTATTTTTAATAAATTGATGATTACTATGCATAATTTTATCAATGATGGTTTATTAAT